>MCJB01022231.1:0-77060 GCA_002018475.1 Nicotiana obtusifolia | reverse complement strand
GATGACGCGGTGCCCGACACCCCAGATGGAATATTTGTGACAGCACCCTTCGTTTCTTGATCTTTATTTGCCATGACAGACTCAATATATAATATTCAATATTACAACAAATTTCAAACAACCCAAAGGTGAACCTTCAGTTCAGTTACCAAGATAAATCTTTTCTGATGTGGAAGATCAGACTATGCTGCAACCACAGAGCATACTTTGATAGTACCTTGGCTCTGATACCAATTGTTGGGAAAATCGGGTAATTTTCCCACTACGACAACACAACTAGTGAAATGAACTAGTTCAAAAAACAAATGAACTAGACAGAACACTAATACAAATACCCGACAAATAATATTGAATATTATACTACAACAGAAAAGAAATAAAGCGGAATAATAAAAGAGACAAAGAAAGAACACACCCGAAAATTTGTTAACGGAGTTCGGCCAATTTAGCCTAGTCTCCGAGCACCGCTCAAACAGCCCGCTTTTTATTAATGTGGGAGAAGAGAGTTTGTTGGGATACTAACATTGAAGGAGGTGGAGTTAATTTATAATCTCCAAACCTCCTTCCCAAAACAAAACCCACCGATGTGGGATTCAATTATAGCCAAAAAAGTCAACATAACATTCGAAGTAACCTAATTAGTTCTAATGGCGGAAGGAGAAGAAGAAGTAGAAGTTATGTGGAAGAGAGGGAGAACGTTGGGGAAAGGAGGCTTTGGCTTTGTCTCCTTAGCTTCCATTGATGATACCAATTTCGCTGCTGGTACCGTTCATCATTGTCTAATTCCATCACTGATTGCGGTAAAATCTTGTATGTTGAGCCGCTCTGAATCGCTTCAAGTAGAGAGGGAATTTCTCCGCATGTTTGAAGACTCTCCTCACATTATTCGCTCTTTCGGTTTTAAAGTTACGCTAGAAGACGGTGTACTCCTCTACAACTTATTGTTACAATATGCTTCCGGTGGAAGTCTGGCTGATCGTTTGAATTGTTCCGGGAAAGGAATGCCAGAGGTTGAAGTTAAACAGCACACCAAAAACGTCGTTTTAGGGCTTAGTCGCATTCATGGCGCGGGAATTATTCACTGCGACTTAAAGCCTCACAACATTCTACTTGTTACTCCTACTGATGATGATACAACAGAGATTGCCAAGATTGCTGATTTCGGGCTTGCTATGACTTTGGAACAGAGCTGGACACAAAAGCAGGGTTTGAGAGGAACTAAAAGGTACATGGCACCTGAATCCGTGCTTAAGCAGGAGTACGGTCCAGAGGCGGATATCTGGGCTCTTGGCTGCACTGTCTACGAGTTGATCACTGGGAAACCCCTCTGGGATTCATCCAATTCTGATGCAAAGGTTGATGATGTGTTACGCCGAATCGGGTCCGAGGAACCAAGATTTGAGAATGGGAAACTGTCAGCAGAGGCAAAAGATTTTGTGAGAAGTTGTCTGGTCAAGAATCCGAACTCGCGTTGGACTGCGGACATGCTCTTGAATCATTCTTTTCTGAAATCAGCCAACAATGTCCAGCCTGCAACAAAGATGAGGAAGAAGCAAAGTGGTTACATGTCCTTTTTGCGCAGATCCCATCGAAAGACAGCATTCAAGACACAGCCACACATTCGCGATTTGATTATAGAACACTGATGAAATAATCAGAATGCACCTGCTGAATATGAAGAAAGTAGAGAAGGAAACTCGTGAAAGGCTGCTAGCTGCTGACAATAGATAGATGATTCATAATAGAAAATTGATTTATTGTATATGTAACAGAACTACGTGTGGGCTTGATCCCCTTTAGGATTTGTTAATTTGGGGTACGTAGGCAGCCTGCGACCAAGATGATCAGGTGCAGCCCCTTCTTAGTTAAAAAACAATACAATTGAATTATGAATACCGTATATGTAAAGAACTACGTGTGGGCTAGATCCCTCTTTAGGATTTTTTGGGGATACGTAAGCAGCTTGTGATCAAGATGATCTCACGTGCAGCCCCTTTTTAGTCTCAGAAAACAAACTGTATCTATGCTTATAGTTGATCAACAATATTACACACAAAGTAAAAGGTTTCTTGTTGTAAGTGATTTTTGGCCATGGCTTAGTGGCACCAGTTTTGTAGTACATGCCTCAGTAAATTGGTATTTGTTTGCTGATTGTTTTTGAAGCCAAAAATGGTTAATTCCTTTCTGAAGTCATGATCTTGTTGTCTCATTGCTTTGGGTTTAATTGGACCCCTACCCTCTTTAATCGAGTCATTTCCTTAAAAGACTTACTGTCTTATGTGTTTTTTTTGTTTGTTTTTTTGATTTGGCATTATAAATTGTTGACTTGTGATGAGTGATGACTTGAAACAGTGGTAACTGGCAAGTAGTTTAAGAAAAGCTACAGTTATCGCTCTTGTGAATTGACCATATTGTTACCGTCAGCATTTACTGCTACTGGTTATCTCCCTTCTTGAAAATTTTGCTATTTTTGTTCTTAATAATTTTGCTTTAAACAACTGCATTAATTTAACTGCTGCCTCATTTCTTTTATGTGGAATAATTTATACACCAAAACTCTCTGTATCGCCTTTAATTCTTTTAGGAAATACGACTATTCGATGCTTCTGTCATTAAAATTTGTATAGCCCAGTGCACACTTCCACTCTTCATGACACTCCATATAACAATTGATTCCGACGTGCTTAATTTTGCTTAGTATAGGAGTGAGAATCAATGCAGCTTTAATTCTCGAGTAGCTAATTACTGCTGTTATAGTGAAATGTGAATCCAAACTTTGTTTTCTTTAAATTATTTTCTCAGTTGCTATATAACTTGGGATCCGTGGCGCAATGGTAGCGCGTCTGACTCCAGATCAGAAGGTTGCGTGTTCGATTCACGTCGGGTTCAATCCTCCCGATCCATACCAGATCCTCAATCCTCCTTTTTGTTGGGTAAAGCATATCCTATCAAAGTTAATATTATAGCCTGCATTATACCTTGTGAATGCTCTGGTGATTATGGTCAGTGGTCCAAGTCTAACCAATAAGTCTGTTTCAGAGGCTCCAATAGAGAATTATTTGTTTTCTTTGTGACCCAACGCAAATCGTTACACTTCTACTTACATCGATTTGATATTCCGATTCTCAAATTTCATCCAAACCTATTTTTATTTCAAACTCAGCCACTCATCCCACCTTTCTTCTTCCTTTTTGCTGCCACTGCCTCCTCCTCTCTCCTTCACCTTTTTATTTCTTCCTAATAAACCAATTAAATCATACACTATCCCATATATATATATAAAGTCTTAGAAGATATGCTAAATTTTTAATTGAATAAATATAGCTCTTTCTTGGTTTTTCTAGTTTCACTGTTCAACTGTTCAAATCTCAGCTACCAAACAGTCTTTTTTGTTGTTTATTTCACTTTGTTATCTATACTCTAAAAAGAAAATTGATTGTCTAATTTGATTTTATTCATTGAATTTCTATATTTTGGGTGAGCTTTGGGACACTTTTAGTGGGATTTGATTGATTTTGCTTTATATTCCAAAAGAAAAAAATGAATAGGTTATTCAATTTGAATTCTTAAATATTCCTGTATGTTTGGAAATTTTTTTGGATTCTCTTTGGAGGTTCTGGTTACATTAATTTTCTGGTGGGGTTTCATTAAAAAGCTTTATTTTATAAATTCAAATGAATAAGGGCCGCACAACGAGTTTATAGTTGCAAAGAGAATAATAATGGAAGAATTTGGAGATTTCTTGTATTTTTGGTGATCTCCAATCGCAAATTATGCGTATATTTTTTTTCTGTCTTGAGTTTTGAAGACCAAAGAGAGTAGTATTAAAGGAGTTTTTTATTTTATTTTATTTTAAGTTCTTAATGAAATATATAATTGCTAAAATCGATTATGACATGGTAAGTAACATGTATCTGATGTGTCATTCACACATGAGAGAGTGAGATACATGCAGGGCGGAAGGGTTTAAAAGAGTACATTTGAACAAGTTCTGGGCTGTCAAACCGATGCTTTAGAGGTACCAACTAGGCTATTCTGCCTAACTATCTCCCACCCACGTTTTCCATGGTAGTATAGAAGCACTTCAATTCATTTCTAGCAGCAATCATATACTACTAAACAAACGAGCTATCATCCTTTCTAACTCCATAAATACTCGAATACCTCCAGCCAAAGAAAAGTAAAAGGAAATGAAAACGAAATTGTGAAACAAAAGGTAGAGGATCTGGTATGGATCGGGAGGATTGAACCCGACGTGAATCGAACACGCAACCTTCTGATCTGGAGTCAGACGCGCTACCATTGCGCCACGGATCCTGTTGAGGAAGAAGCAGTAATTTTTTTTCAATAGATACAAACAGCACATGATAAAAGGTCATTTAAGATGATGTCCGGATTTATTTTTTATAACTAATTATGACTTATAGTATTTTTTAAATAATTTTAAAATATGTAAATCTTAAAAAACTTAAAGATTCAATATTGGTGCCACATAAATTGAGACAGGGAGTAATTGATAGTAATAGAAACATTGGATAATGCCACATTTACGGAAAGTACAGTTGGAACTAAGGTACCGATAACTGGTACTCCCTCCGTCTCAAATTATATTTCATGGTTTCTAAAAATAGTTGTCTCAAATTATTTATCATTTTAGAAGTACAAGACTAAATTAATTTTCTTTTTTCCTATTCTACCCTTAATATTAATTATTCTTGAGGACTACAAATACCGCAATTATAAGTAAATATTAAATAAAGAGATATTATATCTTAAGACACAAATAAGGGTAAACAGTCAAAAACTTCTTGTATTTAATATTTTCTTAAAGGGCGTGTAAAAAAGAAACACGACAGATAATTTGAGACGAAGGTAGTAATATTTTCTGTGCGAGGTATATAATAGTCAAACAGCAATCTTTTCGGAAACACCTCCACTAATAACAATGTCAAAAAAGATAATGTGCAAGCATTGATAAACTTTCTTATTCTTATATATGGTGTAAATGTAAAAGGATAATTATATAGTAGTAGTATTAGTTAAGGTCGTCTTTTGTGTCTTACTTCTTGCACTTTTACTTCTTTGGATAGAACACTTACAGGAGGTTCAAGTTGCTTAAATGCATGACACAATTAGCTTTATATTTTTGTCCGACGCATGACAGCAATTGGCTAGTTTGAGCCTTCAGTGTAAGCACCACCAATCCTTGGTCTAATCTTAAACATAGAAGCCTCTGCATTATCAATCTCGTAAGCAATAACTACTAACTGAGTAATTTTCTTTAAATTAGTTAGAAGTTGATATATGATAATTCAGATCATGATGAATGCATAATTAGATCCGTCTGGCACCATCAACAAGCTGCTAGTTTGCAGGCTCCAGTTGTGGCATCATATTCATTTAATTAAGGGTCCTGATCTTGAGCTATATTCCACACAATTAGACACAGCTGATATATGCCCTAAAATCAAACAAGTTTAAGTTCGATGTAAAAATATATTATTATTTCTCTGCAATAAGCGTTTAATCAGTAACTTGAAAAAAATAGCAAATGACTTGTTAAAGTAGGTTAAATTATATCTTTAAACTGCCGGTGCATATACTTAAGAAAAACCAAACACTTGCCACCTAGATCATCGGCATGGCTTCCGGTTGTCCTAATTACTGAAAGTAATCTTTATATCAAGGGTATAATGACACCAAACATTCAATTGATGAACCTTGGTCAGAGGATGTTGTTTGAATATGTGTTAGACTAATTGAACATCTTAATTGATTTGGACCAACTAGTGCACTTTTTGTTCTAGCTACTAACTTTGGGTTCCAGGGAAACCAAAACCATTGGGTTTGAGTGTCATTTGCTGTTTTCAATAAGCAGCACTTCAAAAAGCTGATGCATGTCCTTGTATCTTCACAAATTAAAATTTTTCATTTCAGAATACAGTATACATATAATCGGACTTCTATTTGATTATAATGCGGTTAGTTTAATTAAATCAAATAACGGGGGGCATATTCAGCCAAATTTGGCTACACAGAGGTAAGAATTCGGTATTACATTCAGCCCCGCCCCTCCACGAAACAAAAGAAGAAACACCTTGATGTTTGGATACAGTCATTTCATTTAATCTGCTTTTAGTTTGGAAGTAGCATTGAACACTTTGATTCTCTGAAATAGTGGATAAATGAATGTGTTCGCTAATGATGTTTCCGTATTTTACCAAATAATTTGGAGAACGGGCCAATCCTCCTTTCTACCTGAAAGAAAATTATTGCTCTTTAATAAAGAGAATATATTTTGCTGAAACTGAAACCTTATATATATACACAACTGATCACAAGTTGTGTGATTGAGACTTACCCGAATAGTTTTCACGATTGCTTTCATTTTGGTGGTTGTAGAAGCCATACTCTTCTTCTTATTATTATTCTTGGATTTCTTTCTTAATTAGCCATTGCGAATGATTGGAGGAACCCTGGAAGTACGAGTTTCCAGTTTCCCAGACAAGTTGGAACTCTTGCATATTTTTGTTTGCTTTTCGCTGTAACTATCTGAGAAAAATATTTTTCAACAACAAGACTAATTGAGAACAAAAATACACATCGATATAGTGATAATTCTTTTTTTTTTTTTAAAGAAGAGATATAGTGATAATATGTTACTACTCCATAAAGATAGTATAATATGTAGTGTCATCTTATTCATGATTTTTACACGTTTTATTATTCGGAATTGTTTCCATGAATTTTAATGAAGCTATACAATTAATTTGGATAGATTTGAGCTGTCCGGAGGTCAGTTCAAGCAAGAAGGCTATTTTGGAATATCGGCCTAACTTCAAAAAGGTAAGTATTTTGTCTAACTTTGTGTGAGAGAATTTCCCCTTAGGCATTGAATCTTACGTGGAGATTGTGTGATTGAAAATCATGTACACGTACATACTTGGTTTATATGTGCAATTTATACCAGTTAAAATTTGTAGACACCATTATGTATTAAATTGGAAAATTGTTGGAACTCAGCAAATCCTTGATTTGTCATGCCTCATATATGTTGCAGTAATTAGTGAAACCCTTTTATGTGAATAAGGATGGCATTGGGATCGAAATACCCAAATACTATATGCAGAAAGTAAACAAAACAAAACTTAGAATGACAACAAACAGACAGGAACCTGGAAATTTTGTCGTTGGACTGTGTTTGGTTGCGAGGGCACTGATGGAGCTGAAGCTCTAAGATGTCTCGAGTATTCAAGTAGCTGAGTTTTCCTACTGTATCCTCTACCATTAGCAGCATGGTTGACATGATGGCTGTTATTTGAGTTTAATCTCAGCCCTCTATTTAATGATGTCCTTGTTATCCTTTCGCGGTTTCGTGTCTCAGTAGCTATAATTTAGGATTTAGCTCATGACAAACCATTATGTTCTCTGTGAAGCTATCCGGTAAGCACTCCTCTTCTTCCTTTCGTTTTCTTGCCTTTACTTAAATCGAGTAAAGTAGTTGGTCTGTTGGTTTCTGTTTTGTTTTTCGGGTGCAGGTTGGAATGAAGATGGGTGGTTCGGAAAGAGCATTTGTATTAAATTATTACTATTAAATTGGATTAGTACTGCTTAAACAAAGTAAAGTAGTTGCTCTACTATTTTTTCCTTTCGGGTACAAGTGTACGACATGGATCATGCTGTCGACTGCATTAGGTTAATCTGTACGCTCTTTTACATTATGCTGGGCAGAACAACATTACATTAGACATACTTCATGTTTCTTGTATGTTCCCTATCTCGCCGTCTTTCTAAATTATCTAGAGAATATGGCCTCCTTCTAGGTCTTCTATCATATTTTATGTTAGCCATTATTGCCGTGGAGATCAATACAGTACTTTTCTGATTGTAATAATCTTTTAAGTCCCTTCTAAAGTTACATACCTACGGTTAAAATTAATCAGTTCCGAAACAAAATTGAAATTGGAATAGGAAGAAATGAAGTATACTTTGTTTTTCATCAAGTAGTAACATTACTTGTTTGAAATCGAAGGAAGGCAAAGATGCTCAATTTGTCAATTGCGTACAGGAAAATCACAATTGGACTTGCTCCCGACTGAAAGGTACTTTAGCATTTTGAGGCAAAATATCTATTTAAATACCTTGATTCTATGAATTTGTTTGAAACACGCAAGTTCGGATGTGTTCACACACTTCTAGCACAGGCACGCAAGTTCCAGTAAAACATGCAATTGGAGCACAAAAGTTGTGTGGTAGTAAGTTCCAAAATGAACACAGTAGCAATATGTCTGATAATTGGCTCAATGTGATGGGCACCTAAAGACCTGGCTGCAATAGTTGAAGACGATAGCCCTAAGTTTCAAATAACATTCATGTCAGATTACGTGACCAACTCATTTGAGATCCTATAAGTGGATATATGCAGATTTAGCTATCTAGCTCAAGGACATGTAGTGTCACTTGGAATCCTAAATTAATATTGAGCAGTGAGCTATTTGACTAAGCCTACTCACTATTACTGTAAGTCACCTTTTAGAGTTCTCTTTATTTTTTGGTAAACTATGGCATTTTTGAAGTGCTATCTTTCTGCGTGGGCCAAAATTTTATTGTAGTGTAATAACGTCTTCCAATTATTATTCTTAGCGACTCTATGTCTGCCATTACTCAATATTGCTTTGTCATAATAGAGCATCCTACAGAAAAGTTGCAGCAATAGTAAAACTTATTCTATTACCTATGAAATACAATTAAAAGAATTAACCCGAAGTATTTGGGTCCGTGCTAAGCGCGGGCTTATCTTCACTAGTATACTAGAGAAGGTAGTTTTTGTTATCCTTAGTTCCAACTCTTTTTTTGGATTTTAAAATTTTGCATGTGAATTTACAAATAGCTTATAGGAAGGGATTTGATTTCTCAATCATATCCCTTATTTATCGTTTCCTTCTATTACAGTTTCCTTATTTTTGCCATATTCTTTGCCTTGTTTTTAGCCTTCTGTTTATTGCTCCTTCTGTATATAACCCCATGTACTTTTCTGAGATCAATGAAGAGAAATAAGATTAATTTTAAATTCCATATGGTATCAGAGCAGGTCACATACTGCTCGCCGAAAAACAAACCCTAAAGCCGTTGTCGACTGCTCCAGCATGGCCGGCGACGAAGACAACAACAGATCCAAAAATGAAGCCTCTGACCACAGCTCACCATACTACCTCCACCCATCAGATTATCCAAGGCAAATGCATGTAAATGATGCCTTGAATGATAACAATTATCTCGACTGGAGTCAAGAAATGGAGTACTTCCTCTTCGCGAAAAACAAGATCGGATTTGTTGATGGAACACTCAAGAAACCAGAAAAGACTCATGCTAATCACATGGCATGGTTACGGTGCGATGCAATGATTAAAGGATGGCTCACGACGGCCATGGAAAGGGAGATTAGGGTGAGCGTGAAATACGTTAACACCGCAGAAGAAATCTGGAATGACCTGCGTGAGCACTTCGCGAAGGAGAGTGCATCCAGGGCTTACGAATTGAAACAACTTCTCACCACGACTAAACAAGAGGGACTCTCCGTTTCCGCCTACTACACAAAGCTAAGGGTGTTATGGGATGAAATAGCGTCAGTTTTCTCAACCCTAAAATGCTCTTGTGCGGGTTGCGAGTGTGGCATCAGCAAAACGTTAGCAGAAATAAGAGACAAGGAAAGGCTGTACGAGTTTTTACTGGGATTAGACAGTGACTTCTCGACAATCAGAACTCAGATACTCGCTATGAAACCCATCCCAGCTTTGGGAGTAGCCTACCACCTTGTGGCAGAAGACGAGCAACAGAGGGCAGTCTCGACGGGGAAGAAAGCTACTGCCGAGACCGCTGCATTTTAGGCTTTTATGAGACGTGATGGAGCCACTAACACTCAAAATGCAACCGGGGCGAGAAATGGTAGGAAAACGATAAGAAACAAGACGGAATACTGTGATTTTTGTAAAAAAGACGGGCATAACCGTGATGGGTGCTTCAAGCGTATTGGGTACCCAGAATGGTGGCCTGGAAAGGGAAAGACTGATAAAGGAAAATCGAAGGCTGCGTTCATCGAAACAGAGCATGATGGAGTGACCAGCAGGCAATCGATGGTGAAGAAAGTCTGATTACCGGCCTGAGAAACGAGCAATATAAGCAGTTCTTAAATATGTTCGCTGCTAAAGGACCGTCGAATGCCGAAGCCACTCAACCAAAGGCAAACATGGCAGGTAGATTTGATGAAGGTAACAAAGGGGTTGTTGACTCGGGTTGCACCGAGCACATAACCCACAAATCTAATCTGTTTAGTGGCGACATAATAGCGTCGCGAGAGCTGCCCGTGACCATACCCAATGGTGATTCTATACCTGTAAAGGGAAAGGGAGTGTGTACCTTGCCCAATGGAACTAGAGTTCGAGACGTGCTATACGTTCCTGATTTCACTTGTAGTCTTTTGTCCGTTAGTCGGTTAACAAAGAACCTTAAATGTGCCGTAACGTTCTTTCCGGATTTCTTTGTAATGCAGGACTTGAGCTCGAGGAAATTGATTGGGATGGGTAAATGCGATCATGGTCTTTATCAGATAAAGGAAGTGGGAACCGAGAGGATGGCTTTGAATACTACAAGTGAAGAATGGCACAAGCGTTTGGGCCATGCTTCTCATAGTAAACTTTCGTGTCTTGATTTTATTTCATCAAAAATAAACAGTGTGAATTGTGACTCATGTTTGAAAGCAAAGTTTCCCATTAGCTGTATCAAATCGAAGGAATGTTTTGAACTTGTGCATTGTGATATATAGGGAAAGTATCGAACGCCTTCATTAACTCGGGCAAACTATTTTTTGACTGTTGTGGACGATTTTAGCCGATCAGTTTGGGTTTTCCTATTAAAACACAAATCAGAGGCTAGTGATTGTCTAATCGGTTTCCATAAAATGATCAAGACTCAATTTGACAAGAATATAAAAAGGGTTCGGTGCGATAATGGGGGGGAATTCACCTCTAATCGAATGGTGAATTTCTACACTGAAAATGGGATTCTTCTTGACACTACTTGTCCTCACACCCCTCAACAAAACGGGGTGGTCGAGCGAAAGCATCGACACTTGCTCGAGACGGCGAGAGCATTGAAGTTTGAGGCAAAATTACCATCGACTTTCTGTGGTGAGTGTGTCTTGACGGCAGCCCACATCATAAATAGACTCCCTTCCAAAACCCTTGGAAAACAAGACCCCTTATGAGGTGATCTACAATAAAAAACCGGACTATGGCCACATGAAAGTTTTTGGATGTCTCGCCTACTATCGTAGTACCGAGACGGGAGGTGACAAGTTCGAGGTGAGGGGGAGACCTGGAATCTTCTTGGGTTACCCACGCGGAACAAAGGGATATAAAGTCCTTGTTAAGAACAAGAAGGTGGTGATATCTAGAGACGTGAGGTTCGTTGAAAATGTCTACCCATATGAAAAAGCAAAGAGCTACGTTGAAGATGAGGAACCCGAGATTTTCAATCTTCCGACATGGCAAAATAAAGTTCAGATTGACGAGGAGCAATTTGAAGGTGACAGGAATGGTCCAAGAGAGCAAACAGTTTTTGAACCAAGCAATGAAACCCAAGACATGCATGTGGGTGACTTGCCCGTGCAAGGTAGTGAAAATAATGGGGTTGAGGAGACAAGTGAGATGCAAGCACAAAGGGAAGAAACAGAAACCATTAACCTTGAAAATCATGGACCGACTCGGGAAAGAAGAAACAGGGCCCGACCGGCACGCCTCAACGACTATCTCGTGGACCTTCCACCATCTTTAGACCAAGCATTACCCGTCGCCAATCAAGATTCCTCTACGGTACACTCAATAGCCAATTTTATATCTTACAGAAAGTTCACTAACTCCCACAAAGCATTTTTAGCTTCCATCGGATCAAACGATGAGCCAAAAACCTTTAATCAAGCTGTGAAGGATGCAAATTGGAGAGAAGCGATGAAGAAAGAAGTACATGCTCTCGAACAAAACGGCACATGGACTCTTGAAGATTTGCCAAAGGGAAAGCATGCCATAGACTCGAAGTGGGTATACAAAATAAAGTATAAACCGACTGGGGAGATCGAAAGATACAAAGCAAGGTTGGTGGCAAAGGGGTTCACCCAAATGGAAGGGATTGATTTTCACGATACTTTTGCTCCAGTCGCAAAACTTGTGACTGTCCGAACCCTCTTGGCCGTGGCCACTAAGAGGAACTGGATAATCAATCAACTCGATGTTAACAACGCCTTTTTGCACGGAGAATTAAATGAGGAAGTCTACATGAGAATTCCACAGGGCTTCGAGAAAGGCAAGGAGAACAAGGTGTGTCGTCTCAGAAAATCACTTTGCGGACTAAAGCAAGCGTCGAGGAATTGGTACCAAAAGTTCACATCATCCCTACATGAGATAGGTTTCACACAGTCGAAGGCCGATCACTCCTTGCTCATTTTTAAGACCAGAAATTCCTTTGTAGCCGCTCTCATATACGTGGACGACGTAATTATTGTGGTTAATGACGAGAAAAAGATCAAAGAAACCAAGGTGTTCTTGGACGAAAAATTCAGCATCAAGGATCTTGGTGCTCTAAAATACTCTTGGGTATTGAAGTGACGCGCACTCGAGAGGGAATGGTTCTTAATAAAAGAAAGTACATCCTCGACATTCTCGAGGATAGTGGAATGATGGGATGTCGACCAAGCGCCTTTCCCATGGAGCAAAATATTAAACTTAGGAAGGATGATGAAGAAGTACAGGTGAATGCAAGTAAGTATCGAAGACTGGTTGGAAGGCTCTTATACCTGCAAGCGACGAGACCTGATATAACCTACTCGGTCAATCTTTTGAGTCAGTTTGTATCGAACCCTCGACGGAGTCACCTAGAGGCAACCATGAGAGTCCTGAGATATCTCAAGGCAACTCCAGGTCAAGGAATATTGCTACCAAAAAAAGGCGGAACAAACTTGGTTGCGTATACCGACTCGGATTGGTTAGGGTGCCCAAACACTAGAAGGTCAAGAACAGGTTACCTGCTTCTCCTGGGTGGGGCACCAATATCGTGGAAATCGAAGAAGCAATCAGTGGTGTCACGTTCCTCGGCAGAGGCCGAATACAGGGCCATGGCTACCACGGTTAGCGAAGTCCTATGGCTGCGATGGCTTTTGAGTGAACTCAGCCTTACACAGGATAACACCACACAGCTGTTTTGTGATAACTTGGCCGTCAAACATATTGCTAATAACCCAGTGTTTCATGAACAAACCAAGCACGTCGAGATGGATTGTTATTTCGTTAGAGAACGTGTTGAGTCTAAAGAAGTGGAACCCATGTATGTCGACACGAAGTCACAAATTGCGGACCTCTTCACGAAGGCTTTGGGAGCTCGTCAACTTCATCTATTGCTGGACAAGTTGGGCATCGTAACCTTCATGCTCCAACTTGAGGGGAAGTATAGGAAGGGATTTGATTTCTCAATCATATCCCTTATTTATCGTTTCCTTCTATTACAGTTTTCTTATTCTTTGCCATATTCTTTGCCTTGTTTTTAGCCTTCTTTTATTGCTCTTTCTGTACATAACCCTTTCTGAGATCAATGAAGAGAAATAAGATTAATTTCAAATTCCATATAGCTTACTCTTCTTAAAAATCTCATACATGTAGATTTATCTTCTAAAGCTAACTTTTACTATCAATCAATTTAATTATCTTCTGGTTGGTTCTTGTTTTCTCAAATTATCTATGTATCACTTTATATTTATTACTTTCACTTACAATCATAGTACTATAATTATAGGTGTTCCAAAACAAATTTTAGAAAACCAAGCATAAAAAGAATATTCAATTCCTGTGTTGAGATATTATCAAGTTTTGTGCTAATATTGTCAAAGCTGGAGGTTCTAAAGTTGCATTACTTCATTGATCAGAGAGACGTCCAAAAAATCAACTTATCTTCCTATAAAAATCTTTTCAAGTTCCATTATATATGCCCGAAACAATATTACATATGAAGCATCCCTCCAAATCTCGTCGAGCTTACTCTTCAATACCTAGCTTGTTATAGATGGGCATCCACCAGCATCCCTTAAGAAACCATCCAATTAAGGATACTCAAAATGGATAACTGCGAATATAACAAAAAAGATAAATTTTTATAATGTCACTGATAGCTTCTGCAACTTGAAGTTTTGCATATTCATCATCAACACAGCTTGTACGAAGCAAGCATGGATGATGATGTAATATGCCTAAAATTGAAATGGTAATATTAAGAGCACCTTACAAGAGTATTTGCAAAGTTGAAAATATGAAGATCCACGAAAATTTGCTCCTCCTATAAGCAACGTATAATGTCGATAAGATAACTTTTTATTTTTTATTCAATTCATGATTATTACTTCATGTAATTTATATCTATATTATTATAAAAGTGAAAGGATATACCCAAAGTAGAAAGTTGATAGGCCAAAATGGTTATGTAAAGGGAACGACCTATTCATCTTTCAATCAAACACTCAGCCAAATAACATTTACATACAAAAATGTATATATACAGTCTAATAATTACTATTCCTATTATTTATGAATTTTCCGAATCCACCATTATTATAGTATTTAACTCAACATCTAATTTTTGAAATGGACACTTAACAAATGCAAGGCAAATTCAAATAATCTAATTTTAGTGGAGATGAAAATATTATCATACAAAATTTATCATTTACTTCTTTCTATCAAATATATTATGTTAATCAATTAAAAAATAAAGAATACAACTGAACAACATAGGTAATTAGATCAGAGGCAAGGCCAAGAATATATTAACAAGCAGAAGCTATACATGAGAAGCTGAAAAAAGTAGTTTTTCCTCAAAAACATAAGCAGAAGCTGTTTTTAATTTTTCTCTTGGCAAAAATATCATTAACAAAAAATTATATATATCAAAATAACCCTACTCAATTTAACCTAATATTTAGTTATTCATTTTAAACGCAATTCTCCTAATATATAAGTATTTCTTTTTGTTTTTAGTATAAATTTTTTATATATAGTAAATTTTTGGGGTGAATATTTTTATATTTGTTGAATGTATTTTAACAGTTGAAAGAATAAAGTACTTTTTTATTTTATTTTCATACTCCTATTTTACTTAATAAAAATAAAAAAACTTAATTATAGCCTTTCATATTAAATACTTGAAATTATTTATTTAATTACTTCAATAATATTGACTATTAAGTAAATATTTTTTATGTCATTATTCGTAATTTATGCCAAACACAAATTGATGCTCAAAAAAGCTTTTCGAAAAGCAGTTTTCAAAGGTTATTACTCTTGCTCGGACAAGAGAAGCCATCGACTTTGATATCTTCATCTACAAAGAGGGCATGAGGATTATTTATTCCTAAAAGATGTGAATTGTAATGCACCAGTATCAGGAAAATATTAATATAAACTGTTTACTATTCTTCTTTCTCATAAAATATGTTTTCATTCTTCATTAAGTTTACAAGAGATACGATATTTTCTTATTTATGTTATAAAAAAATAATTAACAGTACGTATACTTATGAAAGAAACTATGCTCCTTTCTTTGAAGAGTCTGATCAGGCAAGAACATGTTGCCAAGTCTTATTGATCATCCATGAGTCAGTTTGAAGAAGTTGTAGATTTGAAATAATGATGATTTATTAGTACTCCATATCAATGGCTACATTATTTTAAAAACACATTAAGCAAAAAGTTGTGATATTTACCTAAAAGTCATCCAATATTGCCAAATAAGTCATAATTAATTTGTCCATTATTTCACCAATAGAAATAAAGTTGTGATATTTACCTACATCGTATGAATATATACATCGTTACAAATTTTAGAGCCCTTACCTTTTCGTTAGAGTGATGTGCCCTGAAATATTTAACAGAATTCAAAATAAAATGCAGCATCAATTGTCTTCAAAGCTATTTCCAATGTATGCACTGAGAGTGAATTGTTTAATTAAGCCTGCTCCTTTTTCTATTTCTTGGTAGAAAACCTGGAGGGAAATAGGGCGTGTGTGGTTCTTTCCAGGTTTACAGTGTTCAATGATTAAGAAATTAGTGCAATTGTGTGTCATCAAATCAATTTTAGGACAGAGTTTTCTTTAGTTTCCATCTGTTTTCCACTGCCTATAGTGGAACAGAAATGTGGCAGCAATCGTCGATCCCCGACCCTGTAAACCTCAGCTATAAATTTATAGGATTTCCTCATTCAAATATCCCATTCACAACTCTTCTAATTACAATTCTTCTGCCTTGTCTACCTCTTTTGTAAAGTCAAAATGATCTCTCTCAAAAACAATTGCATTCTTCTCTGCTTGGTTTTGCTGTTGCCTAAACTTTGCTACAGCGGAAATTATGTTTCCAGAGCTGCCTATTACAGTACCCCAGATGGCATGGGGATACCAAGTATGCCCTTTTCACCTTCCAAAAGAATTGTCAATTCTATTTAAATATGGCATTTTCCTGTATAGTGATCTCCTAATTATGTATTACTACGTTTTATGGTGATAGTTCGCTTTATCTAATTGTCTAGGTACATAAACTTTTTGGTTGACCTAAGTACTTATCAAATTAATGTCACTTTCTTACAAAGGTGATTAATTTGACATTCAAAATCAAAAAAAAGGAAAAGCCTCGTCTAGCAATAAAGAGACGAGTGACCGCAAGCTAGCAACAACGAAAGAATGAGCGACAGCAGCTCGAAAGGCTTTAAGCATCTTGCATCTTGCAAGAGCCTACCTCTACCCGAAAGCGAGACAGGTGGCTAGGTAGAGAATACCTAGTGCCGCGAGATAACTCTCTCCTTTGAACTCGGCTATTTATCCTGGCCGAAAGGGAACTCTTTCTAGTTGGGGGTGGAAGGTGACTGAACTCCGTTCGTGATCCCAGCCCTGGAATCACTTGTAACATAAGAATGAGATGAAAATGTAACTAAATTTAAGAGGTCCGTAAAATATATACTACTTCATAGGAGCATCACCGACATCTAATTATAAATACATAATCTTAGTCCCTCCCACTAACACACACAAAGGTACTCAAAGTAAACTTGCGCATGCACTAGCTATTTCAAACATTTAATTGTTACATATTGATCAGCCGGAGCGTGTGGTTATGGAGAAAATGGCAAAGATGTCAACAATGGGGAGGTTTGTGCAGCCTCCAAACGGCTTTACAAAAATGGAGCTGCCTGTGGAGCTTGCTACCAGGTTATTAATCTAATCCTTGTACTTCTTATTCGGTTTAACTTTTATACGTGTTTTATATTATCAGGTCACTTAAAAATATTAACTATAAGTAAGCGTTGATTAAGAAAAAGTTGGATTATTCAATAGCATTGATGACAGAGAAAATTTATAGGTAAGGTGCAAGGACAAGGGATTGTGCAGTGACGAGGGAACAAAAGTAGTGGTGACTGACACTGGAGAAGGACATGGAACAGACTTCATTCTCAGCTACCGCGCCTATGCTAAATTGGCGAAGCAGCCTAATATGGCTCAGCACTTGTTTGCTAAAGGAGTGGTTGAAGTAGAATATCGTAGAGTTTCTTGCAAATATGGAAATCTCATGCTTAAAATCCACGAACATAGCAAGTACCCTCACTACCTTGCTATAGTTGTTATGAATCAAGGTGGTGCTACTGACATTCTTGCTGTCGAAGTCTACGAGGTTCGTCTCATTTTACCATATTAACAAAGTCTTTTTTAGGCTATCAACTATTTTGGTTTTTTGAATGTCACGTCATAGACATGGTCACATGACACCTTGTTGCATGTGGTGTCATGTGACACCATTTCGTCGAAATTTTTTATTAGATATGTACAAGAAAAATAAAAATATTAAGATAAATATAAAAACTGACATCTCTTATTATTATAGTGTTTTATTTATTAGTTCACTTTTTCGAATTGTGATACCGCTGAAATATCTTGCATACGCCACTGGACTTTTACAAAGAAAGGATTTCATTTAAAGGCGGTTGCAAGACATTGATACCGGGTTAAACTGAACCCAGTACTTTTGGCGCGGAGCATACATTTATGTGTAAAAATTCAATAATATTGCAATATATAGCAATATGAACCCATAACTTTAAAACTACAATGAGTTCAATGCTAAAAACTTTACAGGTTGAACCCATAAAACTTAAATTCTAGATGCACCTCTGACGTTATTGTATATTGGACGAGCTTACGAGGAATACTTAATTACCTTTCATGTTTATGTGAGCCTACCTTCGTATATATTTAATTATTATTATATATGTTGATGCAGGAGGAAACAAAAGAATGGATATCAATGAGGAGGGCTTATGGAGCAGTGTTCGACCTATCGAGCCCACCAAGTGGAGAACTTAACGTGAGGTTCCTAACAAGTGCTGGTGCTGAAACCAAATGGGTGCAGTCTGATAAGGCTGTAATTCCTGCTGAATGGAAAGCTGGGGCTACTATTGAGACTAATATTCAGCTCTCTTAGACATGAAAATACAAGTGTTATAACATATTAATAGTGCTACTTGGTGATGTCTCAGCTATCAGTTTACAGAATAAAATTATATATAGATTAGTTGCGTATTAGGGATCACCCTCCGTGAACAAGGTGCTTTTAATTAAATATCGTCTTGAGTTATCATGGCTTAAGTTATTGTACTTCGTCCACGAATATATATATCAATAAATCTATTCACTATTATATCTTGTTGAGTTATTGTTATGGTCCATTGCAAGGTATAGGACTTGAGTCCCACATCGGTATTGCAATGTGCTGATGTGGGGTTTATACTTGGGCTCTCCCACCTTAATAGCTATCTTTTGGGGTGTGGTTCTCCCTAGGTTGTATTAATGGTATCAGAGCCACCCACCGCCCTCCGTGCCTATTGTCCCATGGATGGTGACGTCGGTATTGCAGTGTTCACCCGGGGCTAGTCTAGCGCATAGCCGTCAGGGACGACGGATGCGGAGCGTGGTGGTTTGCTATGGTCCAATGCAAGGTATGGGACTTGAGTCCCACATCGGTATTGCAATGTGTTGATGTGGGATTTATATATAGCCTTAAGCTCTCCACCTTAATAGCTAGCTTTTGAGGTATAGATCTCCCTAGAATTATGTAAGACGATACCTTAAAATCTATGTTAGCTAATTGCTAGTTTTCCAAAAGTATGAAAAGTTGTAAGTAGAAAGGGCCTCTCAATGTGTGAACCTTTTCCGGCCACGACCCAAACAAGCTAACGAGGTAAAATCCTACAAGTGGAATCTGAAGAGGATAGTGTGTACTCAGACCTTATCTCTACCCCGCGGGAGTAGATAGACTATTTTCGATAGACCCTCGGCTCAAGAAGACAAAAAGAGACTCTGCCCATGCAAAATCATTATGCATATATCAACAATGGAGCGAATGTTGTGTTGTTTTATACGACAAAAGTCATTCTTCATGAAAAATAATTTTCGAGAAAATGTTGGCTATGAAAAAAATGTTTTTAAAATGTTATATATGAAAAGTATTTTAATATAAAATGTTTTCTGATGTTTTGTTGTGAGTAAAAAGAAATTCGGAAAAGAATATTAAAGGTTAGTAATAGTATTAGCAAATTAGATAGTGTTTTGATGAAATCTTTGAGTATTAAAGATTAGACTAATGATGTCTAAGATCAATTTGGAGCAAATGATACGAAATTAGAAGACATTTTAAAGGAAATGACTTCCGCATATAAGTTAGGGAAGTCATTTTCCAAATATTAATAGAAAAGTTTTTCCTTGGAAAATATTTTCATGTACCAGACATCAAAATTTGACTTCCTCCTAGAAAACATTTTCCTCGAATATGACTTTTCTCATACCAAATACACTACATTACCATTTGCAATAGGGAAAGAAGAGGTAGATACCAAACTATGCAGCGATTCATGGATGGAGAAAGGAAAGCAACATTCTGCAAATGCAGCTAAAAGCTAAACGTAAGGAGGACAAATATATTGCAGAGAAACACCTTAAATCAAATATGAGGAATTATTCACCTCAACTTGACATAAAGCTTTACAAACCCCTAGTACATCCGACCGCTACACTCTGAAGATCCACAATAGCATTTCTTCACCTTGATATTGCCATTGGAGTCACGTACCTGATCCACGGAATAATTATAATGGTAACTGAGCTCCGCTAAAGGAGGAATATTATCTGCTGCAAAAAACATGATATGAGGCATTTTCTTATCTTCATGATCGTACAGAACGTTTTGTGCATACAAATTAGGTGAACAACTGTGATTGATAAATCGCCCAACATTTCCACACTGAGCTGCATCAATTGTATAACCACCCTCTTCTACTACCTCACTTAATTCTGCTTGTGCGGAAGAGTTCACAGAACAATCACTATAGTTCTGCCCAATATCAAAAAGGTATTCGTCACTACCAATTCTTCGTTCAGCTTCCTTGTCTTCAAGAAGCTCTCCTGCATACTCACAGATAAAGGTTCCTGAAGGAATAGATGTTAGAGCTCTCACACCCCATCCCCTTGAATTTGTCTTAAAGATCTCAAGTGGAATTTTAATACCGTGTTGGCCGACTCTATTGTAGCAAGAGGGGGGACATTTACAAGAAGGACCACATTCATAGACAAGAGGCTTCACTTCAACAATAGCTCCATTACGGTTGTATGGGATCTCGCCTCCATTTTTAACTGCACATGAGCACCTCTTGGAATCAGAACATCTACCGATACAATCACAACCTTTAGGAGGAGACGGCTGGAACCAGTCAGGATATATCATCTTCTTGATGTAAGTGAATGGTGGAGGTTTCTCACCATCAATTGTGTTCACAGCACTTATCGGGAGTGTATCCTTCCCTTCTGTAATGTCATGGACACAAACACCATGCCGCACTTTGGACTTTTTTGATGACTTCACTTCTTTCCAAGCAAGCTCTGGTTGTCCAGGAAATCTCACCAACTTAAACATAAAAACCATCTTACCCTTTGGCCCTTGTTCTGTCCAAAAATTATCAACCTTGTACAACCCATCATAAACATATGTTGTCACTACCTTAACTTTACCATCCACGGACTCAGAGGTTTTCGTCTCCTTGGATCCACGAATAACCCGAACAGGATTCTGAACGGATATACTATTCTTCAAAGCTAAATTACCTCTTTCAAGCTTCTGATCCTCAGGAGTTTTGACCTTACCTACCACATTTCCGCCTTGCCCAGAATAAATCAATACATCAGCATCTTCCACAGCATCATCATAGACCCCTGAAGAAACAATACTAATCGCGATCAGCATACCTCCCTGCTTCATGTAATCTATACCAGCCTGATATAGGCGATGAACCCCCACAATAGCAAGTTCCACCCTGTATTGGAACTCATCTCCTACTTCAACTCCAGGAACTTCCCCCAGTATGTGCTGACCTGTGTTAACTTCTTTTCCTTTTGCCTTGATGATTTTTGCTGCTTGAAGATCAATTCTGTTTGGCCCCTGCCTCGAAGGTTTTGCTTCTTCAGGTCTTGACTTTGACTCTTCTTCTTGCAAGAGCTTTCTACAGATAGCCTGAAACATACGAAGAGTCTCTCTAACTTTAGTACGGGCATCACCATGACTAGAACTGTTTGGACCAAAAGGTGGCAGGGTCACGTCAAATTCACGTTGTCCTTGTCCAACGGGAGAATCTTCATGTAGTGCTCCCCTATTCAAACTGCAAGCTCCATCGTTGCTGACAGCCTGTAAAGCAGATCCTTCGCCATCGAACACAACTAGTGCCCTTGAAAATCCATCGGTAGCTTCGCCACCAGAAGCTGATTTTTTCTTACCCCTAGGATTACTTTTTCTGGCGACGGCTTTAGCCTTCTTGCGCCAAGACAGAGGAGACTTCTCATCTTGGTTTCCACTCACTGCACAAACTACACTAGTTTGCTTTCCCTGCCTCCATGGACAGTGCGGCTCGGCCATCAGACCTTGCACAATTGGCTTAACTATTTCATGCCCAGAACCACAAGCACTGACTGCAGTCTTTGTCAGATTGTCTTTGACCTGTGAGACAACAATTTCATTTCCACTCACAGGGCCATCTAAACTCTTTTTTTCCCCTTGCTCCCGTGCACAATACAGTTCAGCATCCTGCGTAATCGGCCCAACCATTTCATTTCCAGAACCAAGAGCACTACTTGCAGTAGTAGTCTTTTCACTTTCATCCTCTGAATATACAACAAGCTCCTTTCCCACAACTCCTGCATCATTCTCCTTTTTCGTCATTGTCTCGGGCATAACCACAGTTCTTTCCATCTGACTTCTTCCATCAAAATCATTTTGGATACCTTCCTGTTCTTCACTGTGAACCATCTTTATTTGCTCCAACACCCTATCTTTGGGACTAGCAATATCCCTCTCTCTCAGAGAATCAGCCTCCTCACTTTCAACCAACCTCTCTTGCAATGCCCCAGTATCCGTAACATCTCTCAGTGCCTCAATCACTTCATTCTTTATAACTGCCTTATTGAACCCAACCACATCCTTGCTTTCTTCAGTAACACCATAGCAATTCTGTTCAATTGGCTTAGGAGCATTTGTTCCACAAAATGGAGGGAAGTCACGAACAGCAGATACTCTTCTTTTGCGGTACTTATTCTTTGGCAGGGAGGAGGCATTTTCCATAACACTAATTAGCTGCTGAGGTGGCGACAACATTTTGTCTTGACTAACAGGACTTGGTTCATCGGTCGCACGGCCAATTTCCCGCACAGATGTCTTGTGTCCACCACCAACATTTTCGATCGAAGGAAAACTTCTCTCTTCATCACCTCCCTTCACTAAAGTGTCACTCTGGATGTCTTCCGTTTCCTTGGAAAGCTCCATTTCACTAATTTCAAGATCTCTAGGCAACTCAAATCCAAGCGATTTGTCATCACTTATTTTTTCTCCCAGCTCATTTGCTATTGCACTCATGTTTGTCGATACCACTTCCCCTATTAACCTATCCAACTTTTCATGCTCTTCCATGTTAACTAAACAGTCCACAGCTTCAACCGACCGTGATTCGATCTCACTGTTAGAATCTTTAACAACATCAACCAACACAATGTTAGCCATATCTTCGTTAGTGGACACAACGGCATTTTTTTCATGATTCAAATCAACTTTTGGAGAAATTTTACCACATCCTGGAGGAAAATCTCGTACTGCTGAGACTTTCCGAACTTTATATTTTGGTATAATGCCCAAATACGAGTGGTAACCATTTTCTGACAGCCGCTTCTTCACGCTCTCATTGGATAACCCATCATTTGACACTGACGCCATCCTTGACCAACTAAGAAGAAATCCTTTTTTTTTGATAACGTAAAATAAATGAAGGAGAAATCCTCTGGATGCTATGAATCCTGAAATAGAAAAGAAGACATTTGCTTTAGTAGAGATGAATCACAAATGAGGTGAACACTTTCAACTCTATCTATTTCCTCTTTGGTCCAAAAGATATCTATTTTAGTGTTTGCAACAGCAACAGTCAGCCTCAATCCCAAGCAAGTTGGGGTCAACTATGTGAATCCTCACTATCTATACTGCTCAAACTATGTCCATCTCAGTCCAATATTACAAAAAATTAGTCCCTAACACTAGAGGTCTCTGCATTTCCTATTGTCTGCATAAATCACCAACAAGACTAAAAACTCCTTGCAAATATTGGACCTAAAATAAACATAGCAACATGACTAAAACTTAATCTTAGCTAGTTGGTATCACCCATTCAGTTCTTTTTCTTCCACTGTGCTATATTTTTTGCTTAATTTGCATGGAATCCAGAGATTGTAGGTCTTGGTATTGCAAGATAACTTTCTTCAATGTGATTTTAGGTCTACCTCTTCTTCTTTCAATCCTTTAACTCCCTGCAAATATTGGACATAAAAGAAACATCCT
Source organism: Nicotiana obtusifolia (assembly GCA_002018475.1). Taxonomy (NCBI): domain Eukaryota; kingdom Viridiplantae; phylum Streptophyta; class Magnoliopsida; order Solanales; family Solanaceae; genus Nicotiana; species Nicotiana obtusifolia. Next base: position 53,061 of record MCJB01022231.1, on the reverse strand, counting down.
AACATGACTAAAGCTTACTCAACTAATTGGTAACACCTAAACAGTTCTTTTTTTCTATTATGCCATATTTTTGCTTAATTTTGTATGGAATCCAGGGATTATAGGTCTTGAAAGACAACTTCCTTTGATGTGAGGTCTACTTCATGTTCTTCAATCCTTTATTCACCATGGTAGTATACCTATGAACAGGTGCATCGGCAGGTCGATGTAATACATGTCCAAATAATTTCAAGTTCCCTTTTTCATTTTATCCTCTTTTTGTCATACTTGCACCTTCTGCTGAATTTGATAATTTTTAATCTTGTCTAATCTTATGTGATTGATTCATCTTAGCATCTGCATTTCTGCAACACTTATCTTGTGGATATGTTGGACTTTAGAGCCCTAACATTCACGCCCATACAATGTAGCTGGTCTTACAACCATTCATTGTGGTGTTTGGTCATTGGGAATTCTTCTGCAATGAAAATATTTCCTCTCAAAAGGGGAACATGACTTCCTTCACATATATACAAACAATTATTTTCCTTTACGATTATCCAAACTCTTACTTCATATCACTTGCTCCAACCAACATTTAGACATTATTATAAGATTTTGATACTGAAAATATCATGAATACTATCCATTTTATTTATTATCAATCTTAGGTAAATATTTTTCGAAAAATATTTTCCACTGACCAACCAAATACTGAAAAATAAGTGAGAAAACCACTTATTTCATCGAAAACATTTTTCTTCATAGCGAACACATTGTTACAAACTAAGCAGTAAGAACTTGGGAGTTTAAACCCACTACAAGACTAAAAAAGAACCACGAATAGGAAGCAGTAAGATCATATCCAGTTACAAGGGTAAAAAGGGAAATGAAAGCAAATCATTCTCTCAAATGAAAATAAAGCTACAGAATAAAATTGCACAATGGGTTTGCATGCTTGAGACAAATATCTAATAAGAAAAAAAACGTACCAATTTTAAGGATGAACTTCAAACTTGCTCTTCAGATGATAGATAATAACTCAACGAGCTAATTGTTCTGACAAAAAAACAGAGAAAAAGATTATGAAACTCAAGTTGAAAAATTACAAATTTACATAAACAACTCGATTCCATAATTGAATTAAAATACAGAAGAAGGAAAGCTTACAGTAATGAGTTTCTGGATCCAGAAATGAATTCAAATTTGAAGGGCGTCTAATTAACAATGGATCTAAAAGTGGGTTTGTGAGATTTGCATGGTAAGAGCAAGAAATTAGGGATTGATTGAAGGGAATGGTATCTGCTTACTTGGTCTCTGTAACCGTTTGCTTTGTTTTCCTAAAATTGTCTAGGAAAAAGACAGTGAAATCGAGAAAAATTAGGGGCACTTTGACATTTGCAATTGAGCCCTCCGGATTTTGTTGTAATCTCACTTTTCTCCAGTAGAGCCGATTACATTGCACTAAACACTCCTTTTAAGTTATGACTGTGCAAAGAACATGCTTTCTTTATCCAAAACCTAGCACTTAAACACAATATATTGCAAAAATCGACACTCCAAATTTTACCATAGTTGCTCTACTAGTCTCTTCATTTAGAGACAATTTCAAAAACCTTCCCTGAAATTTTAACTTGTAACACATGCATTCCGCATTACCAAAAGCAGATTTATGATTTGAATTTTATAGGTTCGAGTTCAAGATTTTACCACAACTTATTGATTTATTGAATTCAAAAATTATTTGTCTTATTTAGTTCCAGGGCGGGACTAAGGTTGCGTACATCCTACCATCCCCATACCTTACTTGTGGGATTTCACTGGGTTGTTGTTGTTGTTGTTGTTGTTGTTTTTGTTTGTATTTGTCTTATTTAGTTGAATCTGTAACATACATACAGAATATTAGCTAAAGCTACTGAATCGAATGAACCTGTAATATCCACGCTACATTCAATTGTTGCACGCAAAGTTCAAACAATTTCAGTTGTTACACAAATGTCTCTTCTTATATATTTAATCACTAGTCCTGCAAAGTTGGTGCTGAGCCCGGGCCCAAGATCAACGCAACAAAGTCCATCATAATAATAATAACAATAATAATAATAATTTGTGTTACGTTTTTAGGCACAACTTTTTTAAGATCATCTCTTCTTAACCATTTATTACTCAAGGCTAAATATATACGTTGCCCCTTAAACTTGCCAAATTTTTTCATTTAGACACTTAAACTCAGTCGTGTTCCTATTAAACACTTGAAGTGAATATAAATTGTATCAATTGAACACACTTTTACACTTAGCTAAAACATCAGAGCGCGTGTAGTTCAAGTACAAAACCAGCCAACCAGCTTTTGACAACTCACAACCCTCATTAGCCAGAACCACCTATTCTTTTCCGTTCCTCCCACTATTTCTCTCTCGTATTCTCTTTCTCGACCACACCCTTAAACCTTAGCATCGCCGGCGAATTTAACTGCCTTACAAGTAATAAATTACCTGACAAATTATGGAACTACAACCCCCATTCAAGGTAATAAATTAATTATGAACATAAATAAATAAAAAGGAAAATAAAAATTGATAGTAAGCAGTAAAAGGCTTGAAGAATTCAATAATGATTACAGAGTCAAGTACTTTGGCTTTAGTGAAGGAGATTGAAGAAAAAAAAATTAAGAATCTAAGCCTATTCCTTGCTCTTTTACTAATTGTCTATTCCTCTATTCAATTAATTTTTTTTTCTTCTTTTCAAAACAAGTTACCTTAGATTTTGTGTTGTTACTGGTGAGCTTTTCTAGTTACGTGTATTTGTCATCTTTTTTCGTTCTTTTGTCGTGTTTTTTTATTTTTATTGCATAATCTAATAGAAAGTAAGATTGTGAAATATTAAAATATAATTAATAGTAATTTAGATTCAAATAGATGGTACTAAAAAAGAATCTTGAAAAATCAATCTAAAAAATCATGAGGATGATTCTTCGTTTGCTGGGATGTGAGTGTTTCCATTATCAAAAGGACAATTATAGGACAGTAAAAGATATTAGGCAGCAATTTACAAATCAAGAAAGAAAAGATGATGTTAATGGTCACGCATGTTGATTGAAAATATTTACATGATGTTGGAGGGACGGTGGCAGTGGAGAAGGTGAAGTAGTGGCTATGGTGGTGGATATGATGGCGTGAGAGAGGAAAACGAAGGAGATTTGAACCAAAAAAATGACAAAACGAAAAAATAAATTTTCTCACGTACTCAAAGGTGGTACATTACACATATTGTGCCATGTCACCAGTGTGTGTCTAATTGACACAATTTATCTTCACTTCAAGTGTTCAATTGAAACAAGCCTGAGTTCAAGTGTCTAAATAAAAAAATCGGACAATTTTAAGGGGTTGTATATGTATTCAGGTCTTCATTATTTATGTTTTCGGATCATATCATTAGATAATTTATTAAAAGAAATATTTATAAGAAAGCAAGTGCGCAAGGAGTAAGCAGATATCAAAGGGAAAAAGGTAACTTGATATTAGTAAAATAATTTAAAGTATGCAAAAATGATTCCAAATAGACTATAATCATAGATTAAAGAAGACAGTGCCCTGGATAATGCCTTGCACTATCTATGGCCATGACTTTTCATTGTCCTGCACGTCTTCTTTTATTGCTCCATGTTGTAGCTCTGAGGTATCATTTTGTGCAACTTTTCTCCAATTCATGTCCAAGCATTCCTACACGTGAAATAAGCTCTATTAAGCTTAATTGTTGCACAAATTAGCATCCAAACAACAAACAAGAAGTGTAAATAAAGTCAAAACATATAGAATTATAGCACGACATCAGCACCCCACACTTAAATGTTGCTTGCCCCCGAGTCAACTAACTAAACACTTCCTCTTCAAGGACCCAACAACCCACACATTCACAACACACTGCGCCTATGACCATGGTTGATAGCAACAATTAAACTCTAGCATATGCAGTCAAATTACACTTCCCATGCTTATGCCCAATTTCAAAATTTCAAACATAGGAATAACATGGTTATAACATTCCTAGCCTCAATAACTAACTCGATGTCACAATGCACTCGAGGCTTGAATACTTAACCTAATAGAGAAGTCTAATAATGTTACCTATCCTTTGTGAAACCATGTGCCCTCACAATAAAACAAAAGAGTAAGCAGTCCACACATCCAAATCACATGATTGAAAATAATTTAAGGACTCACACATATAAAGAAAAAGCACTCACTCTTTCAAAGAAGTAATATACACGCAAAAAGGTAAGATAAGCTTGCCCATTATATAAACCTCTACTAATGTAGGTCCACTCGGTCCGAAATCAACTAGGACTTTTTTATGGTTGTAATATGGGCTAAGGGACGGGTAAGATATATTTGGGATATAGTGGCTCACCCTCCTAGACACGTTAACACATCATGTATACAATTTTAAGCGCAATTCCTTCAATCCACTTCAATCATCACAAGATAGCTCATCCCAAAATATTTTTCCTTCTTCTTTACACACTACTCATATCACATCCACTAGCAAAAATAAAAAACCTTTATTTATTCAATTATTCTTCTTTTTTTTTTCCTTTTTTTTCTTTTGTATTTTTGCCTTGCCGCTAGTGGATTTTATTTAAAGCACAAGTGCAAATTTCTTCCTTCTATTGGTTCCACTCAAAAACTACCCCAAGTTTCCTCATTACTTCTTTCTAGCGCTCTCTTTGCAATTCAAGTGCTTTAAGAGGTCTAAGGATCAAAATGATTCAATTAAGAATAAACGGGGATAGGCTTGTAATGCGGGTGCCAAAAGAAAGGCTTATAGGCTCAAAAGAGTACCTAGGGGTGATTTTATTTGTGATAAGCAACAAAACTCAAAAAAATCAAAGAAAGCCTAACATCTCTTTTCAAACCGAGCAACACCTAGGATTTCACTTTAATTCACATTCGGGGCAAGTTCTAAACTCAAATGCAATAAGATGGACTATACAAAGAACTCACTTCACACATGGCACATGACTCACTAAGGACGGTTTCATTCGGACTCTCACTCAAACAAATATTCACAAAGCCAAGAGATATATTAAGCATAAAGCACAAAGTAAACACAAGTCAAGCAACCGAGACATAGGAGTTATACCATATACTATTCATTTTTACCAAGGCATCATCACATATTTAAAGTTACGGGAAGGTGAAACGCATGCCAGAACCTAAGTATGCAACCATCAAACAAATCAAAGGGTGCAAATCACATCAGTTCTTCTCCTTTATTTCCTACATACTACTCTAAAAGTAAAAATAAAAAATTAAAATTAAAACTACTACCTGGTTCAAGTTACATCCCATGAAAAAGAACCGAGGCACGAAGAAATATCACGAGGATTATTACTACCTAAGAAAAATAAAAGACATGTTTTTGTATTCTTTTTTCTATTTTTTGATTTTTATTTTTTTGTGCATTTTTGTTTAGACTTAAATCCCTCAAGAAAACTGTCTAAGAGATCCATCATCGAGAAAAGTTCATTTATTTTTTGTTTTTTTGCTCTTTTTTTTGAAAATTAAAAATAAAAATAAAAATTACTACACTGCTCAATACTATTCTAGAGTATACTAAAATAATAAAACAAGAAGCTAGCAATAACGAAAATAAGAGGTTAGAATTTAAAATATAAGATGCTACAAAATTAAAAATATAAGAAGCTAATATGGTTACTAATCTATTACTATAATGTACAACGAGAGTTACCCACCCCCCACTTAAAACATGTAGTGTCCCCAATGCATAATTAAAGTAGAAAGGGTGAATAAGAACTCCCTGATCAATCCTCGAGATGATGTCCCTCATCAAAGAAGGCTCGGTCAGCCTCATTCAATCATCAACGTCATCACTCAGATCCTCACTAGTGATCAACCGCTGGATCAACCTTCTCCTCGTCACCCTGTATCGAATGCTCTGGAGTGCTGATATCTTCCTCTGGAAGCACTCCTTGACCCACAGCTAAACCAACCAATCGATGTGCAGGTATGGTGAGCGGGAACCGCTTAGTCAACTAGGTCCTCTCCTCTGAAGTAGCAGGCCTACTCCCAATCCTCAACTACAAATCCATCATCCCATACAAATGAGCCGGGACGCTCTCATCGCGAGCCGAACGCTCTGTTGTAGTCAGTGTCGTACCATTTTCCTCATATGGCCCACGGATAACAGAAATGTCGGTAGCTCGAGATGTGGCTGGAATCAACATGTCAAACTTGGGCTCCTCATCCACTTGCTCTCTACGCAAATATTGTGTAAGCATATTCACAAAGAATATCCTAGTAAGCGTGCCCTTTCTAGATTGTGCCATCTGACTACGTATCAATTGGCCCACATTCACCGGCCACCCTTTCATCAAGAAATACATTAGACATATTCTCTCTCGGACAACAGTAAAATCATGATCACACGAAAGTAATCTCGTGTTCACCAAGCACAACCACACTTTAGCAATATTTGTAAGCTTCACTTTAGGCAAAGAAGTAGGGGTGTTGTATCTCTTGTCCCGTGTCCATACCGCATTCTAATTAACACCACACAGTGTATGCCTAATATATGTGTAAGCAGGTTGGTCAATAAAGTCACACAACAGACTACATGGGACATCAGGGGCATCCAAAATCTACATAATGCGCTAGCCGAAATATCAATAAGCCTCCCACGAATAGGTACCAATTGCTCCTTATCCTCAAGGTTCTACCTGGCGTAGAACTCGCGCACTAAGCTAAAGTTTGCCTCTCCCGGATTTTTAAATACAAAACTCCAGTCCTAGTTCATGTATTTTTTCCCAAATCTGAGAGTAATGGGACTTCAGTTTGTGCTCATCAACTGCAAAATCAGGGAGATATGAGTTTGGGCTACACTTCCTGTAAAATGCTCTCCCGGATGAGGGCACACTCTTGATGCCATACTCACGAGTCGCTCTCTCTTGACGTTATGCCCCGGTAGAAGCAGAAGCCACTTGCTTTCCTTTACCACTTTGACTACCAAACATAGCCTCAACTCTGTTCCATTTCTTTGATGGGCCTGACGAGGTGGAATTTGCCTTTGGTGGTGCCTTGGCCTTAGCCGGTGCCTTAGGACTAACTGTTGAACGAACCATGTTGCACGTACCTGTCAATTAATGCCAATTGTCAATTCCTGAAAACAACAACTATCACAAAAATAAGGTCAGACTGACCCCAAACTTAAAGCTCTAAGATATGCTAATTACTTTCAACCATAGGCTACTCAGACTTCGCCTTCATCAAGTAAACGTATTAGCATCTAAATTTCGGCGCTACACATGGACCGTACGCCATTGCAAACACATTTTGTCAATCCACCCTTACTCCGTATAGTCACCCTACACTTAAGTTTTCATATCAATTATGCTCACCGAACACAAAACAACCAATCCCGGAGACTCGGGCTCCAATTGGGACTAAAATCTCCAATGAGGCAATTAATCGAACACCTTGTATGCATTATTTGTGTGTGAGTTTCTTGTGGGTGAAAGATTGCTCCACCCTCCTAAATCGGCTTGGGAATCGAGTGTGAAACACTCATTACAATAATTACAAGATATCCTATGGGGTATTTGGGGTTGGGAATTTTTTTTAGCACAATTGCACCATTTTTGCACCTTGTAGGGCATATTACCCAACAACTAGAAATTACATAGAAAAGATAGAATAGAGGAGAGAGAGATAAAAAATCATACCTGGGAATTGAGAGAGAGGACGAGGCAGTAGGGTGGGGACTTAGAGGAACTCGGAGGGGACTTGAGGAGCTTGGAGTTTTGTTTCTCCGTGGGAACGGGGCAGTGGGGTTGGGAGTTGTTAAGAAGAGGGTTGTGATTTGTTTTGTTTGTTTTAGGGGCTGGGATCGTGGGAAATATACAAGTAAAGGGTGTTGGTGGGGCTGGTTTATTGATTAAGAGGGGTGTAGGGTAAGGAGTTCAAGTAAGGTGAAGAAGAATTATACTTACTTGGGCGAGCTATACTCCGCGAGGCAAAGTGAGATGCGACATGGAATTCACGTGAGGTGCCCTCAAGCGCGCTGGCCTTAGTGCGTTGGACTGTGTGAGGCGACATGAAAGGCGATGTCCAAACTCTGCGAAGCACTAGCAGGCGCGCTAGACCCTGCGAAGCATCGTATAGGGCAATGAAAAACTCGCGCAGGGCGGAGTGTGGGGCACTGTACCTTTGTGCTAAGCAACGCGAGATATGCTAAGATTGCATATTCAGCTTTGTCCCGCGATGGCTCGGTGTTTTCTTGTTCATTTTGCAACAACTGTTTTAGCCCCGAGCACATCTTTCTTCCCTTTAGCTCCACAACTTATCAAAACACTTCAAGATCACACAAAACTCACTTGTTAGTCCGCCTCAATATCAAAAAAAATCAAAAACTAAAACTAAACTAACTCTATGCTATGAATTGGGTTTCCTCCCAATAAGCGCCTTAGTTAACTTCATGGCATGACAAATACAACACGACCATGGGTTACCTCCCAGGAAGCGCATGATTTAATGTCGCGGCACGACACAGGCTTTCAGGATTACACTTCGCTCACATATTGGGGCTCTTCCAAGTACATCACATCTTTCTTCCCTTTTTCTTCAATCATTCCAAGGTAGTAACTCCGTAACTCTACTTGTGCCTGCATTTTCCATATCCAAATTCAACTGCCGTAGTGCCCATAAGGCTTTATGCTCAAGCTCCACAGAAAGATGGCATGCTTTTTCAAACACCAACTTGTACGGAGACATACCAATTGGAGTTTTAAATGTTGTGCGGTAAGCCCATAATGCATCATCCAACTTCCTTTCCCAATTAGTCCGAGTCGCATTCACTGTCTTGGTCAGGACACTTTTGATTTCCCTATTAGACACTTTCACTTGCTCGCTCATTTGGGGGTGGTAAGGTGGAAACCTTATGGCGAACTCCATACATTTCTAACAGCCTTGCGAACGCTCTATTGCAGAAATGAGTTCCACCATCACTAATTATGGCTCTCGGAGTGCCAAACCGTATGAAAATATTTTTTCTTAGAAACCCTATCACTCCCTTGGCATCATTTGTTGGAAGAGCCACCGCTTCAACCCATTTGGAGACATAGTGTATTGCTACCAATATGTACTTATTACCATACGAGCTGATAAATGGTCTCATAAAATCAATCCCCCACACGTCAAATACTTCCACCTCTTGAATTGTAGTGATTGGCATCTCATGACGGCGAGATATGTTGTCGGTTTGTTGGCACTCATCACAATTTTTCACCTAGTCATTCGCATCTTTGAATAGAGGCGGCCAATACAAACCCGACTCCAACACCTTCGCTGCTGTCCAAATTCCTCCAAAGTGCCCACCATATGGTGAAGCGTGGCAAGCCTGCAAATAAAATGTTGATCTCCTCTATTACCACTGGTAATAATTGTTCATCCGGGAATGTCTCTGTTATATCTTCAACCTCTACTTTCTTTTAATCTCCCTCCAACCTTGAAAGGTGGTCTGCCACTTGGTTCTTCGTTCCTTTCCTATCGCGGATCTTCAAATCGAATTCTTGTAGCAGAAGAACCCAACGGATCAAGCGTGGCTTTGACTTCTTCTTTGCTATCAAGTACCTAAATGCTGCATGGTTAGTATAAACAATCACTTTTGAACCTATCAAATAAGACCTGAATTTGTCACGGTATAATTGAGTTGTGCACCGCTTAGCATTCTGCTTGCATAGTAAATTGGATGTACCATTTTGTCCTTTCGCTGCCCCAAATCTGCTCCTATAACATAGTCACTCCCATCACACATGAGCTCAAATGGTTGCTCCAGCCGAGTGCAACAATTATTAGTGCAGTCACCAGTCTCTCCTTCAGCTCCTCAAATGCTAACCTGCAATCATTAGAAAACACAAAGGGGTGATCTTTTTCAAGCAGTTTACAAAAGGGTTTAGCAATTTTAGAGAAATCCTTTATAAATCGCCTGTAGAAACCGACGTGCCCAAGGAAACTTCTTACTGCCTGGATTGAAGTGGGCGATGGTAACTTCTCAATCACGTCAACCTTAGCATGGCCGACCTCAATACCCTTACTTGACACTTGATGCCCCAAAACTATACCTTCTTGTACCATAAAATGGCACTTCTCCCAGTTCAGCACTAGGTTTATCTCCACACACGTTTTTAAAACTCATCTCAAATTGTGAAGACAGTCATCGAATAAATTCCCCACCACTGAGAAATCATCCATAAAGAATTCCATAATATCTTCAACCATATCATTGAAAATGGCTAACATAGTGGTCGATGCATTGCATAGGCCAAACGACATTCTCCGAAAGGCAAAAATGCCATACGGACAAGTGAATGATGTTTTCTCTCTATCCTCAGGGGCTGTTTTGATCTGATTGTACCCCGAATATCCATCCAAAAAGCAGAAATGAGACCTCCCTACTAATCTATCCAACATTTGGTCAATGAATGGCAGGGGAAAGTGGTCTTTTCGGGTGGCAGTGTTCAGTTTTCTATAATACATGCAAATTCGCCAGCCCGTGACTGTATGAGTAGAGATCAACTCATTATTCTCATTCTGTACAATAGTCATACCGCCTTTCTTCGGTACATATTGGACTGGTCTTACCCAGACGCTATCCGAAATCGGAAAGATGATGCCCGCATCCAACCACTTAATCACTTCCTTCTTCACCACTTCCTTCGTATTTGGGTTCATCCTTCTTTGATGTTCCCTGGAAGGTTTCTGTCCCTCTTCCAAGAGAATCTTATGCATGCAAAAGGCGGGGCTGAAACCCTTAATGTCTCCCATGGTCCAACTAATAGCAATTTTACATTCCTGTAACACCTGTAGGAGTTGTTCTACCTGCACAGCTAACAAACCAGATGAGATAATAACAGGTAAAGTAGAGTTAGGCCCTAAGAAAGCATACCTGAGGTGAGCTGGAAGCGATTTCAGGTCCAACTGTGGTGGCTCCACTATTGACGGCTTTGCAAGTGGTATTTCTCTTTCTTCTAAGTGTAGTAGCTCAAACTTGGGTTCCCTTTTCTAGAACCTTTGACCTTCAAGAGCCATAACCCACTCTGCCAACTCATTACCATCCATTTCTTTCAAATTCATCAAACAAGCTTCTAATGGGTCTCTGACATTAAGAGTGTCATCCTCCTCTTGTAGTATCACATCAACTGCCTACACCAGTGAACAATTTGCAAATTCGATGGGCCTTCTCATATATTGTTGAACATTGAATATTATTTCTTCATTATTCAACCTTATTTTCAACTCTCCAATCTCACAGTCAATCAATGCTCTCCCAGTGGCTAAGAATGATCTTCCCAAAATTATGGGTATTTCTTCATCAACCTGGCAGTCAAGAATAACAAAATTAACAGGAAATACAAACTTCTCCGCTTGGACGAGCACATCATCCAAAATTCCTGTTGACTTTTTCACTATGCGATCAGCCAGTTGCAGCAACATTGAGGTCGAACTAGCTTTGCCAATGCCTAACTTTGTGTAGATTTCCAAGGGCATCAAGTTGATATTGGCTCCTAAGTCACACAATGCTTTAGCAAAAGCATAACTTCCAATTGTGCATGGGATAGTGAAACTACCAGGATCAGACAACTTTTGAGCCATAGGTTTTGTCACTACCGCATTACAAGTTTGATTCAGAGTTACAGTAGATAGGTCCTGGAAGTCAAACTTTCAAGACATCAAATCCTTCATCATTTTAGCATAACCTGACATTTCCCTCAAAGCATCCATCAACAGAATATTCAATTGAATTGGTCTGAGCATTTCCATAAATTTCCTGTATTGATCATCTTTCTTTTGCTTTGCCAACCTTTGAGGTAATGGTGCTGGAATTAGCTTATGCCCACTGCTCTGTGTCTTTTCCTAATTAGAAGTCTTTTCCACTATTTGTTCCAGGAACTGTTCAATTTCCTTCTCCTTGCTTTTGTCAACTTATGCTTGTTCAATTACAACCTTTGTGAGCTCCGTCCACTCATCGATCTCGAATGGCACTGGAGTAAGTGGCACGACGTTTATTAGATTGAGCAACTTCTTGCTCTCTGTCCAAACCCCTTCCAGTCCTGAGACTCACTGCCATTAACTGATTCGGGTTCTGCTCTTTCGGATTGATGTTTGTGTCTGCAGGCAATGTTCCTTGTGGGCAATTGTTTAAAGCCATGGACAGCTGGCCTAACTGAGTTTCAATGCATTTAATGGAAGAGTCATGTGCGGCTAACTTTTCTTGCATCCTTATATTTGTCCCAATGATTTGTTGCAGCATGCCCTTGATTTCTATCATATTACTGGCATCCTGTCCGGTCACTTGTTGTTGATGAGGATGTTGGTAAGGCGACTGTTGTTGGTGTTGCTGATTGTAACCCTGCTGCATTTGATAAGGCACAACTTGGCCTTGTGGTCGTGCTCCCGCAGGATTGGTAATGTACTGTTGTTGGGTTGGTCTATACTGCTGATTATGAGGTCCCCATTGATGTCCACCTTGCCTCTGACCCCCAAAATTATTTACATAATTCATGTCTTCTCTGAAGCCCTGGTTATCATTTTCTCCACTCCACGAGAAAATATACGACTGATTTATGCAGGGAGTGCATAGGCCTCCATTTGTTGTGTCAACAATATGAACCTGTTTCGTGCCCATCTCATCAATTTTCTTTGTCAACAAGCTCATCTGGGTCATGAGAGTGGCTATGTTTTCTACATTTGTATTGTTTGGATCAAGAGCAACATAATGCTCTATTGGAGTGAGTGTTGTATCCCTCGTCATCCAGCCTGAATTTTGAGCCATCTTGTCAATAAGAATCTCGCTCTGTGAATGATTTGCTCAAGAATGCACCTCCAACTGAAGCATCTACATTGGCCTTCAGACTGTCAGCCAAACCCATATAGATTTTCTTTCCTAGAATCTGATCCGGAATGTCATGGTGTGGACATTTTACCAACATACCCTTAAACCTCTCCCAGGTTTCTTGCAAAGTTTTAGTTGATTTCTGCCTGAACTGCAATATCTCATCAATTTGCCTTGCAGTCTTGTTGGGTGGATAGAACTTGTTTAAGAACTACCTAACTAGTTCCTCCCAAGTAGCAATGGAGTTTATTGGGAACGAATTCAGCCAAGTTTGAGCCTCCCCAGTCACTAAGAATAGAAACAATAACAATCTGATTGCTTTGGGTGTCACATTTGGCTATCTTTGAGTGATACAAATTAATAGAAAATTCTTCAGATGTTGTTGTGGGTCTTCGATATACGACCCGAAGAACAGCCCTTTATTCTACAACAAGTGCAGCATGTTGTTTGTAATTTGAAATGTCTCTGCTTGTATCGGAGGGACTGCAATTACAGTTGCCAGACTGTCAGCAATGGTTGCGCCCAATCATATGGAGCAGCTTCCGGCACAAGAGGTGCTACCACTCTGATGTTTGGGTCAATTTGATTATTTCTATTGTTCCCGTTGACGTTCTTGACGTCACCCATTTCAATTTTGATTTGTTCGTTCTGTTTTTGTTGTTTACCCTTCTTGTTAGCCCGATTCAATGTTCTGAATGCTTTCTCGGGATCTGAGAGACCTTCAAATAGTTCACTAGTTCTTAAGGAGCTTCTAGGCATGCACCTGACGCACAGAAGAATTCAAACGTGAGAATTTCAATGAAAATATTTTTAACCCCACGAAAAATTGATCTAAACTAAAAATCCTAGCAATTCTTTCAAGTTGTAACGAATAACACCGTTAGTCTCCCGGCAACGGCGCCAAAATTTGATCACGCCCAACTATGCCTTATAAAAAGAACTAAGTGATCGCTGCAAATATAATCAGGTTCAAGAGTCCGAAGTTGAATCCCACAGGGAACTAACCTATTTGTTACAACTTTTCAGTATCACTAATGATAAGCTCAAACAACTTTCAGAGTTCAAGATTTGATTTGTGAATTAATAAAAATTAAGTAAGTAAGAAAAAATGACAATAAAAACTCTCAACTAGCAAGAATGAGGTTGAATCAAGGATAAAAAGATCTAAGGTTTATGATTTCCCCCGATTGCGGATTAATTCCTGACATGTTAGCTATAATCTCGCCGCAACACTCTCTAAAGATGATGAGTTCTTGTTTACCGCAATTATCTCTCGATCAATTACGATAATTTACTAGAAGTATTATCTCGAACTACTCTAGTTGACAATTCGTACAACTCATAAATACCACGCCAAAGTTTCGTTATCTCTAATCCCGCTTTTAAATTCAAGTAATTAATCTCTTAATTTACTCGAAAGTGGCATTATTCAACAACAATCTAATCAAGTGTTCTCTCTCAAGCAACATAAGATAACTAGACACGATTAATCAACGGCCCTCCAATTAACCACAAGAAGCACGTAGTTGAACAATTGAAGAGTAAAAATGGCTCAATTATATCAAAACGCAATCAAGACTTCATCCATCAAATTGGTTCCATCAACCCTAGATGACGGGTTTAACTACTCATAAATGTGTAAGTAATCATATTAAGAGGTATTTGTAGGGTTGGAGCCGAAGTTTACACGTCCAAAAATAGTGAGAAAATAAGATTGGCTCAAATAGCATCGTCGGTGCGAAGCACTGTCAGAGGCACCAATGTTTCTGCGCGAGGCACTGTCAGGGGCGCCAATGTTTCTGCGCGAGGCACTGTCTGGGCGCTAATGATAGTGCCCTGGATAATGCCTTGCACTGTCTATGGCCATGACTTTTCATTGCCCTGCACGTCTTCTTTTATTGCTTCATTTTGTAGCTCTGAGGTACCATTTCGTGCAACTTTTCTCCAATTCATGTCCAAGCATTCCTATATGTGAAATAAGTTCTATTAAGCTCAATTGTCGCACAAATTAACATCTAAACAACAAACAAATAAAATAAATAACGTTAAAAAATACAGAATTATAGCACGACATCATTAAGCATCGGTAAAGAACAAGTGTCTAAAGGACCGCAACAAATAAAAAAAGTAAAAGGAAGAACGTGTCTCTTTTCCTGTGAAGCTAGTCTTTTCCGCAGAGGAATTGGTGGTTCGAGGCAGTATTTAAATTCCAATTTGAAAGAAATATTTTTCCAAACACCATGTAAAAAAGATATCATAAGCCTAGCAAACTCTGAACTGCAATGTTTCAAGGTCTAAGAATACTTATAATATTTACATCATTAAGATATGTAATGTTCAAAAAGGTCTTCACATGTAATATCTAACTCCCATTATATTTTTACTTTTATGATAAACAGTGATCGGATGAATGTTAAACTGCATCATACAACCTTTAGAGTATACCATTTCGAAAAAGTTAGTGTAGAGATATAAAATTTATTGGGTTAAGTCCATACAAGATTTGGATTAAATCTTAAATTTATTTGGTTGAAGAATTAATTTGGACTTTATAAGGTAAATGGATTTATTTTTTATTATTTCACGCCCAAAGTCACTCATGCCATATGTTAAATGATATGGTATGCCCAATTAAATTCAAAGCCAACAAGATGATGCCACGTGTTAAAATGAGGTGGCAATCCAGTCAAAAGCAATGACCAATCAAAGGTCGCCAAGTGTCTAAATGACATGTCCTAGCCAATCACATGCAAGCTTATCACATAACTTGCGTAATAAGTTTGATGACTCACATGAACCAATCAAAAACAAGCAAGAAAGTTTACATAACTCTCTGGAGTTGGTGAAGGCATCCGCAAACAAAGAGATCAATCATCAACCGCATAGTTCTTCAATAAGAACGGAGTGGTCAACGGAGTTCTTCCCGGAGATCAATCCAAAATGACAAAATGCTGCCCGAAGTTCTTGGCGATTAAATACATCAAAAGGAGGTCTGCAATATCTTACGTTCGAGAAAGACGCTCCTCAAGCCCTTGAATCACAGAGGAAACAAGAACGTCTACATCATCCTAAGTTCGAGAGAGACGTTGCTTCAACCCTCGAATCACGAAATTTTTTGGAGAGAAAAATTAAGAGATTATATAGAACTGTGCTTACGAATATTTATC
Organism: Nicotiana obtusifolia; assembly: GCA_002018475.1. NCBI lineage: Eukaryota > Viridiplantae > Streptophyta > Magnoliopsida > Solanales > Solanaceae > Nicotiana > Nicotiana obtusifolia. Next base: position 37,006 of record MCJB01022231.1, on the reverse strand, counting down.
AATTTCTTTTGCTTCATATTTTTGTTGCAAAATATTTTCCAATACAAGTGAAAATATGTTGCAAACAGTTAGTTTTTCACGACTATTATGCTTCACAATATTCCTAGCTAGTAGAATGACGTGAAAACATTGCTCCTTCAAATTCATTAAACTAAATAGAATGTAACTCTTTTTTCCCAGTGAGCCATGTAGGAAAAACGCATGAACCTAATATCCTTGTAAGGGAGAATTTGGAGTTATACCACGTCGTTTAATAATCCAGACAGCTGTCAGTGACCGTTAAATGTTATAGGCGGGAGTCGGAAGAAAAAGCGGGAATAATTTAATATTCCTACTTAAATAAAACCCTATAAAAATAAAATTTAAATACTCCCAAATTAACACTCTCCATTTCTCTCTCTTCCCCTTCTCTCTCTTCCCCTCCAACGAAACAAATAGCCAAAATGGAAGACCCTTTACGCCGGAATTATCAGGAACTGTGCCACTGCCGCCAATTAACAGGAGCTTTGTAACTGCTCGTTTGCTGTGGAATTTGAGAACTTTCCCCGATCCTCCGGCTCGCCGTCATCGTCGCCGGTTCCGTCAAAACAAACCGGAATTATCATGTTATCACTTCAAGATAGCGACATAATTGACCAAAATACCCCTCGTGAAGATGAAGAATTCCAAACTCCTCCAGAGCACCATAATTCGCAGACCTATATCTCCGGTTCCGAGACCTACCATGGCTACAGCCGTAGATTTACCGGCTACTGTTCCCGCCGGCGAAGATACTGCGTCGGTGACCGCTCACGGGTTGGATAGAGTTGACGAAGTTGAGTATTGGGAGGGTGATTTTGATGAACCGTTGGGGAAGAGAATTAGGGTTTGTGAGAAGAATTTGGGTATGAAGAGTTCAATTACACAAAAGGTGGTTGATGCAGATACTGAGACCACAGATTTAAGATGTGAACAAATTGTGCAAAATGAAGTAGCTAAGGATACTAGAATGATGAGAAATGTGGATTCTGCAGTAAAAGAGTTCGGAGATGGAGTAGTACATGAACATGGTGAGAATGAGAAGTTCAATCATGCAAATGGGAGAATGGAAAGTTGTACTGCTGGTGCCGATGGAAGCATTAGGGGAAGGCGCGAATTGCCGTTATGGATGAGGGAGGAGAGAAGAATGGAGGAGTGGAGGGGGGAGTTGGGAAGGCAGTGAAGAAGGGGCAGTTCAAAGACATAATAGAATCTACATTCATGGTGGTTGTTGGGGAGATGATGAACAGTGAATGGCAGAATGCAGACTTCTGGGAGACTGCTGAAGAAGGGGCAGTTCAAAGACATAATAGAATCTACATTCATGGTGGTTGTTGGGGAGATGATGAACAGTGAATGGCAGAATGCAGACTTCTGGGAGACTGCTAAGAGGCGTGGTATGTGTATTCCTCGGCCTAGATGGTGGCCCCCGGAGTGAGTTATTGATTGATTTCATGTCAGGACACCTATAGATTTAGGGAGATTTTGGTATACTGTGAAGAATTGACAAAGTCATTGCAGGTTGTAAATGGAGTTTTTAAGGGATTGACTTCACTAGCTAGTTAGGAACCAATATACTAGGATATTCTGAGCTTCTGCTTTAGTTTCAGCTGATGTAAATTATGTACTGAAACTATATTGAATGGAAGTAACCAACCATCTTGCGTGCAAGATGAGACTTTTTTTGTAAGGCCACACGCATACTTGGAAGGAGCAAGAACTCAGTTCCCTCCACTTTGACATGTCATTTGTCTTTTTGGAGCAACTTCTTCATAAATAAAACCAACAGACAGAAGGGATGTCCCCAATTTAAGTTTAAAAATTTTACTGCATACAGACTCTGGAGTCTGGACATTGTCACCTTCACTGCATTTTCAGCTATATATTATACATTAATGTTTGTCAATCTTTACAAAAAGGAGCAAAAAGGGTGAACAACCACATCCATCTACTAAATCCAAAATTTCGTTTAATATATAGGTCCCAACTCTTTTCAGCAAATTACCATATGACTGATGTAGAACATTCAGACACAATCATCTGATTTGGCGGGAGTAGCTTCGAGATGCCTTATGAAGAAAATGTGATAGTATTGCTAGGGGCGTACAACATGTGGGTATACAGAGCTGCGACTAGTGCTTGCTTGTGCAGCAAAGCTTGATGTTGGTACCAAGAGTTCTGCCTGGGGGAAGGAGCTGTTGGACGGCACATCCAGCAGCAATTCCTGGTCAGAACTTCCATTTGCAAAATGGAGAGAATCCAGCATAGTAGAACTATTACAAGGCAAGGCAAATAGGCTTTTTGGACTGAAGCAAGAGCTATCGTTGTCTATTAGTTCCTTCTGATCATAGCTGCTTTTCATAACCACCCTATTGGGGCTCTTCGTTGCTTTCTTTGCACCTGAAGCGAAATGGCTTTAAAATTATTTCCATCTGAATTAGTGATATAGTCAAAGAACTACTACACATGGAAAATAGAGCTAGGGAATTTTTCCTCGGAGAAAAAAAATCTAGTAACCCCCCGCCCCCCCCTGCTGCACATAAACGAAGTTTTAGCATTACTTAAGCTGGAGAAATTATGTGCAAAGACACTAGAATCTAGATAAAGAGGAAAGCTAGACAAATTTGAATGACCAATGAAACGATATCCCCACATTCTTTATTCTTTTTTCCTTTTGGTGGCAGGTAACATAGCCAGAAGAGAGATGACATTGATTTTGTATGGAAAAAGTTGAAATGCTTACCTAGTCTTGTCAATCATGAATTTCACAACTACTTGCCTGTATACAACGGGATATATAATAGGATGGAGGGTCCATAGATATAGTTAGAGAGAGAGAGAGAGAGAGAGAGATGTCAAGATGGACTTTTTCTTTTAACCCCTCCCCTATTTCCATTTTCCATTTCAATAGGTGAATGTCTCCTAACAGTTTCCAGCATGAATCAAGCCACCTCAAGATACTAGGCCATGGAACTGACCTTGTCTTACAAGCTATGTGACAAAATGCAATGTGTAAATAACTAGTTAAAGGATTTAGTTAGCCCAGGCACTGAAAACCAGGATACTAATAGACACAAAGATACTTTCCACGTTCAAGATATTCTACCACTTCTTCTCATTGTCTATGATGCCCACTTACTACCCCATGGAACCCTATTCCTCTATCTGCTCCTGGCAGATTACGAGAACAGAAATATTTGAATATGCCAGAACCATTCTTGTGAATTGCTCAAAACGTATTTAAGTCCTCACATCTAACTTCTTTGCGCTTTCTCTGCTTTGAGCTGTCACACGGGTAAATTTGATCTCCTCTCACAATTGTCAGGTAAATATTTGCCTCGAAGAGAACAATTAAGTCCACCAATTAAGAGGAATTGTTGAATGTCATGACATTTTTGAAAGGAAAAAAAAAAACTGAAAAAGAGAGGCAACCAACCTGCATACTTTGCATGATGCCCCTCCAATGGCCTCTTAACATTCACTGAATGACCTGTGCCTATAGCGTTGGGCCCTCCTGCAACTTCAGAACCATTGGTACTACTTTTACATTTTGTGTCCTAACACAAACAAGATTAGCTTCAATAAAATTACACTATTTGTTTAGAAAAAGTAGAATGTTCATAAAACATCAAAAGACCTAACCTTGAGAAGGTTATACTTTTCCACCCACTTTGACTTGGTTAAATAGCACAATATTAATCTCTTCAAGGTCCTAGAGTCTTCTATTTTCACCCCTAACGAGTTATCAAAAACACCTTCTGCAAGAAGTTTCTGGAAGGAGGACAAATTCTCCTCAAAATGAGAGCTCTCAAACATGCTTTGAAGACTGCAGATAGAGAAACCATAGAAACAAAATCAGCAATATCACAGAAGAAGAAAAACTTCATTCTAGGATTTTATTCTCAATAGTTCAGTGATGCTATATGTTATTAAGACTTCTGATAGCTTAAAAGGAATACAAATATGAAGTAGATTGTATGAACCTATCTGGAGGCGCAAAAGAATCAACAGGAGCCAAGTATTTTAGTAGTTGCTGCTGTTCATCACTTGAGAAATGCCTCACGAACTCATCATAATTAAGTACATCCTGAATCATATTTATCATAATCATATCAGTTTTGAAGTATTGCAGCGGAGTATTGCCTAGATCCACATTGTAAGAATTAACAATTGACAACATAGCCAAAATAAACTTTAAAAGTGATTAAATCCATTGGGAGTTAGTGGGCCTTGTAGGAAGTATTCTACTGTTATATCAGATGAAACAAAAATTTATTCGTAATGAAATCAAGAGCTAGCAACAGACCTTCAGGTCTATATGGCACAGTGGTGAATTATGTCGTCCAAGAATCTGCAATTTCTCAAGCTGATCCTTATCCCTGCATTTCAAAATAAAATCAGAGGACGGAAAGCATAAATCAAGGTAAAGAACAGGGTTTAAAGCTGTTGGAATTATGGAATTGTTGTATGTAATGCCACCACAAGCTTACTGCACAATTAGCATTTGCAGTGAAGTATCATGTGGTGCAGAGCATCTGTTGGTTCGATTTATGTTATCTTCCTGATGCATACTGATTCTTTTTGTGCAGACAAATCACATCTAACGTTAGCAGGATATTCATGCATTTAACACCTCATATCCATTTTCTTCCAGTCTTAACACATGCAGCACCACCTTTATTTATCAAGACATTTTTGCATGCTATCAAGATTAGTGAAGAAATCACCTTTTAATCTTGTCTTGTTCCATTCCCTGACTAGTAGGCTTCTTGATTCTCTCAGTACCCAGATTTGGTAAATAGACACCCTTGTTAATATTTACAGGTGGGGTAGAAAATTGTGAATAAGCCTCATTTACATAATTTTGCTTGTTATCAACCGATAGAGAGCTGACTTCTGATTCTTCATCTCTACCTATGGAGTTCGGATGTCGAATAAGCACGCTTCCATGTCCTATCTCAACAGAGACCATAGGCTTGTCACTAGCAAAAAGCAAATCCTCTTCAGAAGATCCAGAGAAGCATGACGATTGTTGTTCGTGTAGGATGGTATACAGGTCTTTAGTAAGTTTTTCAACTGAAGACTGCTTTGGACGACTTATGCAGGTTCTCTTCCTTGAAGGCACCGTTGTGTCCCATATGTTGGATTGGGCATGGCCTGATCGCACAATTAAGGGGAACGTATTTTAAGCAGCCATTGAAATCACCCAATTATGCAAGAATTCACTGAGCTTTGTGCTTCAAGTACATAGTGAAGGTTAGAATGCACAAGAAAAGTACAAAGAATAAACAAAGAACAGAAAAGAATTCAATAAACCCAATGTAATCCCACAAGGTGGGGTTGGGGGTGGGTAGTGTGTACGCAGACCTTAAAGAACACAAAGGAGAAGGCTAGAGAATGTATATTGGACATGCAGTAGGGAACAGGATAATATTCGAAGTAACTTCTGTGATTTGACCGAAAGGAGAAGATAAATGACTGGATTTTTTTTTAAATGTAACGAAAATAGAAAGGTCTTAGTGGATTTTTTTACCACTAAAGTTTCAATTTCAGAAAATGCAGCCATACCACAAAAGAAGGTATATTTACCCTGAGGGTAATATTGGCAATCCAACTAAAAAGATGTAGAACAGAAACTATGAGCATCACCAAAAATGACTGCCTATAGAATTTTTCATAACAGCTAACTAGAAAAGGTATACAGGCACATATCTACATCTTAAAGAATCAAATTCAATCCAAAATCAAGACTTTATATTTTATTGGCTTTTGTGGAAACAGTGCCGGCATTAATAAATGAACTACCTGTCAAATCACTTGCTTCAGTACTACCAAATTGTGCACAGCTCTCCGTGTTTGAGATGGCAGAACCAGAACTTGACCTATTGCTTGTATCTTCATCTAAACCCTTCAGGAAACCCTGATTATAATCAGGAGGAGTTCTAACTTCAGTATTATCTTGATTTTGCTTTCGTTTCAGCAGCTTTGGCTCTTTGTTTTTCAAAGACGTGTGTTTGATTCTAGACACCCTATAATCCTCAAGATCATCAGGCTCTGCCCTTGCATGCAGAGGAGTATAATTTGCCAAGGTTCCTTTTGTTCTCCACCGAGATCCACATGCATTGCACAATATTGGCTTCTCTGGAGGCCCATTACGCCAAAGTGGGGTACCTGCAGCGATATGTTGATGTTAAAAGTGTTTCCCAAGCAGATAATGACGGAAGACTGAATGGTATCTGAGAATTGAATGTCCTTCTCAGAAAAGGAGAGAGCAGTACAGGCGGTATAGTTGGGTACTGCAATGTGCCGCGAGTCACTTAGAGTGCAAATTAATGGAATGATATACAAGCTTTCTTTTTCAAGTGGTTCAAGGTAATACTAGCAGCTACTTCCGTGGACTTTTAGAAAGAAAGAACAACAAAAGGATAAAGAACATAACTGATAATTGTTGCATCAGAAGTGAACTAAAGGAATTCTTCACGGTACAACAAGACAAACAACTAAGCCAAGACTAGAACACCATAATAAGGAGGAAAGAACCGGATTGAATTTGCACATCAAATGACACGGCGTTGCATGGAATTTTAAAAGTATTTTCTTGAAGACATCATATTTACTAACAGAAAAATGTGATATCAGTAAGAACTTCCGGTAAATCCCAAGCCGAAGAAATAGCTATAGGCAACCCAATCAGTTTCTCACCTCAGCTTGCAGAGCATATATTACATAGGTTGAGTACAAGCTAAAAAAAAGCTTTTCCAAATGTCAACAACTACTTTAAGTAGCACCAACACTGGAGAGGGAAGCCAAACTTAACAAGTCTTTTCTAGATAAGCTCAACTGTGACAGTTCCAAACGCAGTAGGTTATGCAGCAAAAGACGAGATAGGATTTCAAGAAAATATCATTAAATGAAGCATACAAATTTACTACATTTGTGATGTGTTGTGTCTGAGTAGAACAAATGGATATAGATATTCATATTGCCAATTACAACTAGTTATCCTGTAGTAGTTGATTGATTGATTGATTGATTTTGGTTGTTGAGAAAATATCTGAAGTTTGTCAATGCAAAGATTTGCCAACATGAGGCCACATTTTCAATGTTAAAGACAACCCAAGCAAGATAACACCGATTTACCATATCAACTTGAAACCAATGAGCTCGTTTCATGAGGTAAAGAAAACACAAGAAAACACTACAACCACTGATCAGAGAACATTAAATAAGAATGTGTTACAGCACCAGCATTGTGAATTCAGAGTTTAGATGAGAATATGAATGAGGAGCAATCAAGCCACATATATCACTCTTCAATTATAAAGACCAGGAACATGAACTTTGTAAAAGACCAGTCATCATTGGTAGGCATTTTATGCTATGTTCATGACTCAGAAACTATAACACCAAAGAGCAAGAAATCAATTGGCACGGAAAGGAAACGCTAGGGAAGTACATTTTTAAATCTAGAAAGAGAAAAAGGAAAAGAAGTACAGGAAGAAAGTTTGGAAACATCCCCCAATTGCATTGGTTAAAAAAGGATTTAAATTGACCTCCAAAATTGCCTACTTGCTGTTAGACTATTTTCTCGAGCTGAGGGTCTTTTGGAAAGAGCCTTCCTATCTCCAAGGATAAGGGTGGGTAAGTCTGAGTACACACTACCTTCCCCAGACCACAAGTGGGATTTTACTGGGTTTATTGTTGCTCTTAGACTATTTGCAAGATTTGAGCAAACATATTTTCCACAAAAGAGTTGATAAATTGGCTGGGAACAAAAAGAAACCCATTCAGAAACGAGATTCAACTCAAACACAGTATACAAATCTAGAGATTTAAGTGAATGTACAAGCAAAAAAAACTGATAACAAGTAATAACATGAATAACAGCACATATTACTCATCATTTTTTATTGGTCAGTGATCTCTTGTCTTATGAAGCAACCAGCAAATGGTTATCCAATTCCATAATTGAACGACTAAACTAATCAAATAATAGTATTTAGAGAGTGGGAAAAAAGGAACAGTTCTATGAGCTGAAGAGACTATCTTTTTTAGATTAACAAATTCATGAGAGAAATAAAATACATTGAAGAAAAAAGAACTCACTTGTAACACCACAGTGATAGCAAGGTCCTTGCTTTCCCATCTGTGCAATTTCTTAATTCAAGAAAAATGAAATTTCAAAGTATTTCTGCTTTTGGTTTCTTTAGAAAATGAAAAATATTTATATAATACAAATATCTGTTCAATTATACTTTTCAGTCTCTTATATTTTGTATATATGTTACTGGGTATCAAAGCTTCTCTGCAATGGACCCAAAGAAAGTTGTGCAGGCAAAAACAACAAACCCAACAAGACCAAGAAAAGTCTGTATATAAAAAGTCCCACAAAAAACCACTGAAAACAGCAAAAGTTATGAACAAGTAATAAAGGGATTAAAGATGGGTTTTTTTTTTCAGCTAAGAATTTGTACAATCCAATGAAGAAAAGAAAAGACTACTGGAATTTGAAGGAATTTTATAAACATTTAGGAAAGGAAGGTGAAATGGGAACGGAAATGAGGGTGTTGTGTTTCTGTGTGACCTCTTCTTCTTGTTTTGTAATTTGTAAATGAACTTAATAATATGTTTTGGCTTTCTTTTGCTATTTCTTTTTTCTTTCTTTGGTATTAAATCCTTGTGAAAAATTCAATTCCCTCTTTAATTATTGAAAATACAACTATTTTTTTTTTTTTTAATCTTTAAACGGACTTTATGAGGTTGAAGATATTATTGCTTATGTCCTTGTTGACTATAGGTTATTCCTGATAACTACTACTAACATGTGATTTTTTTTCAACCCTCACCCTGCAAACTCTTCCAAAAAGAAAGATGACTAAAAAAGAAAATTACCCTTTTATTTTTTGCATTCTCTTGCTAGTAATTTCTCTTAAAGTAAGGATCAAGATAATGATATTTTTAAGTTTATTATTTATGGTTTAAAAAACATGGTATAAGAAAATAAAAGGAATAGAAAAGTAAAGGCAAGAAAACCATAAAAGAGGAGAAAGAAACAAAGAGAGTTTGTTTGAACCTTTTTATCAAACAAATATATTTGTATTCTTATATGCTTTGTGATGAGTGATGACATGATGTTGATTACTTTATTTTATCTGCCGTAGGTCTTCTGACCTTGAAAGAGCTTGATTTGGTGGAACCTGTGATTTAATTATTGGTATTCACATCCACATTTTTGACCGTCAGATCTCCTCCTAAGAGATCATTAAATAATGGTCCCACTCATGGCACTACACTGGTTCTCATTTTAATTAGGTCATCAACAAAATGGCTATCACCAATCACTATCTATGTCACATATACTCGAGAGTCGAGACTAGTGAGGTGAACAAACTTTTTTCTAGTTTGAACTCTAGCTTTTCCTTGATAATAAGGCGTGCGATCGATATCAACTCTCACTTTTCCAATTGAGTTGCAAAGGATCAACAAAGGTAATGAGATGTCTGAAGCATCGAACATCAAATGTATGCAATATCTTAAGAAAGAATAATTTAACGTAATATCATGTTTCCAGTAAATAAGCAGTAAATCATCTTTGCATGTATGAGACTGAGTTGTTTCCTCATGAATTTTAGACTTTAATACCTCGAAAGATCCTTAAAAAACGGTATTATAATCGACATATTTCAAAATTTTCCTTCTGTTTTCTGTAACATACAAAGCTGAAGCTGTATGTGAAATGGCTTTTTTCTGGAATCATTTACTCTCGAACCCGGGAACGAGAAAATCCCATTGAGACAATGTATAAATTACAGCATAAATCATCACTGGCACGTGTAATTGAAATAAACAAACTAATTCCTGCTTCTCTACTCGTTCCAAATTTATCAGAAGCTTTGGAAGAGGCGAGATCCTCCTCCCTTTTTGGATTGCCAAAACCATGCCAATCTACGAGGCAAAACAATATGAACTCGTACTGTTCAATTTCACGAACAATTTTATACTCTACAAAAGAGTCTTACTTTTGGTGGAATCTATGTAGATGCTTTATCTTGGCCATGTTTTTCTCTGACCACATTTTCCGCGCTTATTAGTTTCTCGGCCTGATGTTTCTCAAGAAAAGCTTGTTTCTGCAAGATATTCATCATCTCCTTCGTTCTATTCTCCTCTCCTTCAAGCTGCATTTTCACTATTGCTTCTGCTTCCTTGTTTATTGGCTTGAAATAGTCATCAATAGCAGCCTCCTGAAAAAAATCACCCATTTTTTCAAGCAATGAGTCCAGGTCAGAAGATCAGAAAATAACACCAGGAGGGGAACATGACATCAGTAACAATAGCAGGAGACTTTGAAACCAACCCTACTCTGTATTAAGTTCCTAATACCTTGCTGTCATAATACAACAAGTGAATGAAGCAGATGGTAAAATGATGTAAAGCAAGCATCTATAAAAGATATATGGAGAACACACAGAATAAGAACACGAGAACACTGTTGGGTACTACTCCCTCTGACCAATTTATGCGACACTCATGTAAGTCATTATATTAAAGGTCAGACTCAAAACTGTAGAAAGGCAAAGGATAGCAAGTTGAAGATCAAGGTGACATTGATGAAGCAGCATGCGGGAAAGTTCAACAACTAGGATCTCAGACTGCACCAGAGACAGCTGAATAGTACAAGTATTCAGTGAGGAAGGGCTTGACGGTTTTAGCAGTGCAATCGAGTAAAAGCAGCACCAATCAAGGATATCGATCCACTTGGTTCAAGATCTTGGTTTGCATGAGTGTCAAATACCAGCAATTTCTCAAATTCAATATATTCAATGTGAACAATACAGCCTAAAATTCAATCAATGATGTTTCCTTCTAAATCAGGATTTTCAGCCATTAACAAACAAAAATTGGGACAAACAAATCAGGTTTTCATTTAAAATCAAAGGTTTGCAAGATGGAAGCTCAATATCCAGGTTATCTACAATTTTCCATCGAGGGAGGCGGGAGGGAGGGAGCGGGGAGGGAGGATAAGTCAGGTTATATGATGTGCAGAAGAGGAATGATTGATTCTCAGACTCAGCTAGACGAATACTCACGGCTAAGTAAGAACTTTAAATGTGGCCAAAAGCCACACGTTAATCTAGGTTCACACGTCACACCTGACAGAAATTGAGCCAAATTAAGCTTAAGCTAAGGGAAAACTGATTGGTTCATCAGCCAGGTAGCTTTTTTGCATTGGGTTCCAACTTCTTCTCTGTTCTCCTAGTGTTGGAAGTATAAATTCAGCCTCAAAATATGGAGTCTTGTGGTCTTAGAAAACAATGTTTTGGAACCCACTTTGTGCTCTGAAAGTAGAACCTTTCTATCTTGTGAAATTCATTCGTGTTGCTTCTATCAGTGCCAGAAGGAAAGAGGGAAGGAATCTAGACTCTCTGAGAAAAGTATTATCTGGAGGAGTGAAAGGTAAAGAAAAAGAAGATAGTTAGGAGGATGCTGGGAAAACAACTTCTAGGGAAAGTGACGATGAGAGTCAAGAGATGCACAACATGAAGAAGGGGTTGGAGAGGCCGGAAGAGAGACAGAAGTGATAGTTTGGGGAATGGAAACTTTGACACAGAAATTCATTTGTTGGAACTTGGGTAAACCAATGACTAAGAGACAGGGAAGCAGCATTACATAATATATTACGTAAGGTTCTTTCATGTTTTTCTTTTCCTCTTGGTAATAACGTTAGTGTTCGGGCCAATTTGTGCTCATCTTGACTATTCCACCGGTACCTGCTATCTCCTATCACCATAGATAGCGAATACTCTGGCCACCAAAGCTTAGGGAGATGGAAAATATCACCTAGTTTTTCTTCCCACTTTATTGACCACTAAGACCGCACCCTTGGATGCTAAGGATCTTTCAATTTTTAGAATAGTTTTTCCACTCAAGTCATTTTGCTCAATAAGTTTCTAATTGTTACACCAACTTCCAATTCCCAACTCATAGTTTTTGAGCACCTTTCAAAATCATGTTCCTTGCTCAAAACATGTCTTTACTTTCTAAGGACCCATACAAAAGACAGTTGTACCTTTCAAAATCATGCTTCTTGCTAAAAATATGTCTTTATTTCTTAAGGACCCATAGAAAAGACATATTTCGACTTTATTGACCATTAAGGCCATACCCTGGGATGTTAAGGATCTTTCAATTTTAAGAATAGTTTTTCCACTCAAGTCATTTAGCTCTAATTGTTATACCAACTTCCAATTCCCAAAACATATTTTTTGAGCACCTTTCAAAATCTTGTTTCATGCTCAAAATATGTCTTTACTTTTTAAGGACCAATACAAAAGACAGTTGGACCTTTCAAAATCATGCTTCTTGCTCAAAACACGCCTTTACTTCTTAAGGACTCATACAAAAGACATATTTCGTAATAACAGTAGTGTACGGGCCAGTGTGCACCCACCTTGATTATTCCACCGATACCTGCTATCTCCTACCACCACAGATAGTGAATATTCTGGCCACCAAGACTTAGGGAGAAAGAAAGATATCACCTAACTTTTCTTGTCTTTGCTGGGATTTGAACATTTGTATTCTATGGTTTTCTTCCCACTTTATTGACCACTAAGGCCATTTCCTTGGATGCTAAATATCTTTCAATTTTTAAAATAGAATTTCCACTCAAGTCATTTTGCTCAATAAGTTTCTAATTGTTCCTGCTGAAAAATGGTTTTCCATCAGCCAAGGGTCTTTTGGAAACACCCTCTCTACCTCCGCAAGGTAGGGGCAAGGTCTGCGTACACTTTACCCTCACAGTCCCCACAATGTGGGATTACATTGTACGTTGTTGTAGAAGTTTCTAATTGGTATACCAACTTCCAATACCCAAAACATATTTTTTGAGCACCTTTCAAATCCTGTTTGTTGCTCAAATAGGTCTTTACTTTTTAAGGACCCATACAAAAGACAGTCGCACCTTTCAAAATCCTGCTTCTTGCTCAAAATATGTCTTTACTTCTTAAGGACCCATACAAAAGACATTCCCAACTCTCAAAAGGCTCAATATCTTTTGCAATGACTAGTTTGTATTTGGAGAACAGGAAAAATCAAGGTCTCAGAGTCTTTCAGTGAGTTTTACTGAAGGCAAATAGTGAGTACAGAAGTCAGATTTTCTCAGTTACGGATTGCTAAGACTTCTTTCCAAGCTAGTTTTCAAGAGGGATTAAGTCGTTTTCTGGAAATACCCCAAAAGCAAATTCATATTAAGGTACAATAAACACGGATCTCTGAGCCAAGGGGTCTTCCAGAAACAGGCTCTCTACCTCTCCGGGGTAAAGGTAAAGTATGCGTACACCCTGCCCTCCCCAAACCCCTAGTGGGATTCTACTGGGTTGTTGTTGTTGTTGTACAATAAACATGGATGCAAGATGTTAGGCCATTGCTCATTTAGGATGAGTTATATTTTTTGTGGAATAGATCCAACATCCTCTTCAAGATTGACCTAACACTACCTCTTTTGCAAATTATAAACAACAATACCAAGGAGAGCAGAAAAAGAACTTCTTTAAAGAATTATAATCAGGATCACCAAGTAATAGTCCATCAACATGCTTCTGAACTAAACAGGAACACAAACAGAAGTTTTCGACGGAAGCAAGTTAACAACAGGGTAAAATTCAACGAAATTGTAAACTCACAGTCTCCTCTAGCTTCTTATTCAAAGCTTGCATCTCTTCCACCATGCGCCTAACTTCTGACAAAATCATTTGTTCAGGAACCTTCCTTATTGCTGCCTTCCTCTCCTCCGCCTGTTCAGACATCACAACGAAGAGATAGAGATAGAGATTAAGATTGTAGAACCGAATGGCAAGTACTACTTCAAAATTTACCCACTAATCTTCGTGGTCTCTCCTTAGTAATTGTATACCCAAGGAATTATCTAAACTCCAAGCCACAGGCACACGCACAGTTCATTTATATTAACAGGAAGATTTAGAGGGTGTTGGCGAAGAGAAGATAAGCCCTAGGTATCATCAAGGGGCAAACCAGTTTGTAGCTACAGGCATCTACAGCACTTCTTTTAAATTTTGGTGTCCATGTTTTGCTTGTGTTTGGGTGGGGAGGCAGAATATAAGTCAACTCAAGTTGCAATCAAACCAATAATTCAATTTTTTACATGTTACAATAACCAGTAGATCGACTCTCTAAAAAATTGAGTTCTCAGTTTTGGAAGAGACCCCCCCCATCAAAAGAACCTAGATGCTTAACAAAAAACAAAGCTTGTGAAGCTGTAACCTAGCCTAACAGTTGATTGCATAAACTTTTTACTAGCTGGCTTGCCATAACAAATTATGCCTCAACGTCTCTGAACCAATAGCTTTAGAGATGCTAAACATTCAATTTGCATACGACTACAAACAGATGTGCAATGCACAAATATAAGCAAGAAGTGGAAATGAATTGAATAGGGTACCATGGCTGGTGATTTAAATTTGATTTATCACATCATATAAAGCTAGTCCGAGTTGACAGCTTATTATTACAGGCAAGATCACATCCTTATTATGGCATCAAGTGATAAAGACAAACACACAACACTACCCCAGGGCAGAACGATGGTCTGACACCAAAAAATAGTTACTTTTAAGTCCTGCGGTTAATTAACCATATAATGCAACAAATAGCAGAAGCTTCCACATTTAATTTTTCTTTTTCCGTTAAAGAATTGTCTTTTCCAATCCAACTCAACATTTTCAAAAGACTACCTTAGGTATTGATAAGAAAATTCTGATACAGTGGCCTAGTGGTCAAAGAAATGGTTGAGAACCATGAGGTCTCAGGTTCAAATCCCAGGCAGAAAACACTAGTTGATTTCTTCCCACCTATCAAAGTTACCTGGTACCTGTTGTTGGTGGGAGGTGACAGGTATCCTATGGAATTAGTCGAGGTGCCCACTAGCTGGCCCGGATACCAGGATTATAAATAGAAAATGCAGATACAGTCAACGCTCAAACTAAAAATAGCCATTAGTTAAACTATGCCTCGAGCCTCTGTACGATTCCTCTGTATAGGTTCCGGTCTATTTAAATGCATTTCATTCCGGTACAAAATTATTCATATAGAAATATAAGACATCTGAATATAACGATACACAACTGCCTATGTAATTCAACAGACAATCAGATTTAGCAATAAGAAATTGAATTGAAATTGAGAAATGACCTGTTGAAGTCGTTGTTGCATCTGCAATCGATAAGATCGGATTCGACGCTCTTCATAGCCGGAAAGAACCCTAATATAGAAAATTGCTTTCCTCCCAAATTCTAGAAGCTTCTTCATCTTAGGTAATCAAGTTTCAGTTCCCAATATTATATCCAGAAAGCGTGAAATGATTAGCAGCTTCAGTTTTTCACGTTTGAAGAATTGGATTATAGTCGAGCTGAAGCTGCAGCAGCCTCGCTTTAAGTTGTCGCTCCGCTGCGTTTCGTGCGTGCTTTTGGTGAGAGTTCAGAAAATTACTTATTTTCTAGGAATTTTTTTGCGGAAAAATGAGAAAAATAGTCTCTTATGTTTGGCCTAGGTTTAAAATAATCCCTCAAGAATACCCTTGAACTGTTTTGGTCCTTTAATTTGCAGAAGTTGAGTAATTTAACTCCGTCAATTATATAACAAACTCTAGCTCCAGTAATTGAGTGATGATTCTCTAACTACTATGGCTTCAGAAAGCTCAACATCAGTCATTTGTATGATGCTCTACATGGTTTTGAACCATGCAATGAAATTATTTCAATGACAATTGAGTCAAATGATTAAATTAGAAAATTAAGAAAAGTTGAGGTAGAAAGATGAATTTACAGGAAATACAAAGAACTCAAAACTTCATGAAAAATATGAGAATATGATAAGCAGCTCTTTAATGCTTTTAAACGAAGAAGATTAAAAGGTTTTGTAACTAAAACTGGTTAAGTTTAACTACATTTTAACTAATGGCTCAACGTAAAAAGGATGACCAATAAGTGTCCAACCTGCAACATTTTACAAATATTAAGAGGTTGAAATTGGTTTGGCATGGTGAAAGAATGGATTAACAATGAAAATGAGGACCAAAACCTTTTTTTTATGTAGCAGTAGAAAAGAAGTAAAATTTATTGATTTTTGATGCGTCGTTCACAGCTGGCGTTGACGTGATGTTAACATATCTCATGTGTATATCACTCTAACTATGAAACTGATATTATATATCTTAGGGTGATATTAATTTCATTTAAAATAAGCATAGGAGATACCTAAAGTCTGTATTTTTCTGTACAGATTTAATGAATAACTTATATATTTTTATTGAATTTATTCAAAATTGAATTGAAGTAATTGAAGACACATCCCTTATTAAACTGTATGCCCATTAATGTATTTACATTAAATATCATCGTGCCACTAGACCATTATTTCCAAGCATGTTAATTGTTGTAAGATTGTGAATGCCCAAAATGTAAAACTGTGACCAGCTTCACAAATATCTTGAGATACTCCTAACAAAGCGTGCGTATTACTACGAATTTTATCGATTCGGTACGGAGTTTTTAAAAAAAAGTTTAAATTTTATAGTCTTAAAAGTTTAAGGAATAAAAATTTTATGAAGCTATAATATTTGTACGGTTACAAAATTTTTTTATTAAAGTTAAAATAAAAAAATAAAAGTTTAAATTATTTTTAATTATAAAAATATATTATTTTTTTCTAAACGAATTAATTAAAGAAAGTGTTTCGATCTGAATTGAAACAGAGAGAGTACTTGTTACATAAACCCAAAAACAGTTCTATGAATTCTTGGAACTATAAAAACTAAAAGCCAATGTATAACCAAAAACAGCCGCCATTTTAATCTCTTCCTGACTGGATCCACGAGTGAGCGTTAAGCCATTAGCCATGCAGTAAATGAAGACAAAAACAAAGTGCCACGTGCCGATGCTCACGGGCCTTTCTTTTAGGTCCCTCAACGGTTTTGCGTGGCGCCGAACCATTACCCCGACCAGAATTTCAAAACCGACACGTAGTATTTTCCTTTGCTTCACGTCATCACTCTCTCTCTCTCCCGCCACCCTTCCATTTCTCACACACACACAATTGGAGGAAATTATGGGTGAATTCCCCGAAATAATGTTTCCCTATCTGAACCCAGTTTAGTGAATTTCCTATCTTTCTGCAAAATCTCTGTTCAATCAAAAAAAGAAAAAAAGAAAAAAGAAAGAAAGAAAGAAGTTGTCTCTGATCAACGTGGCTAAGGTGAAATTTGGATTGATTTCCAGGGTTTATACGAGATGGCAGGGAATAATGATGTAATGAAAGGAAACCCACCTGGGATTTTGCTAATAAGAAGCATGAGAGGTAAAGATTGGAGTCTAAAGACGTACAAATACGTGGTTTTGTTGATTACATTCATAGCTTATACATCTTACCATGCTTCAAGAAAACCTAGTAGTATTGTCAAGAGTGTTTTACATCCACACCCATTTCTCAACATAACGGTTTCAAATCCATGGCCTATGGGTCCAGTTTTCATAAAGAATGAAACTTTGGTTCCTATTGATTTGGTTCATTCAAAAAAGAAAGGCTGGGAACCATTTAATGATGAGGATGGTACGTCGAAATTAGGGGAAATTGATGTTGCATTTCTTGCATGTTATTCAATAGGAATGTATGTGGCTGGACATTTAGGGGATTCATTGGACCTAAGGTTATTTTTAACAACTGGTATGATTGGAAGTGGCATTTTTGTGGGGTTATTTGGTATGGGTTATTTTTGGAAAATACATGCTTTTTGGTTTTACTTGCTTATGCAAATGGTTGCTGGGTTATTTCAGGCTACTGGCTGGCCTTCTGTTGTTGCTGTTATTGGTAATTGGTTTGGGAAAAGGAAAAGGGGATTGATTATGGGTATTTGGAATGCTCATACCTCTGTTGGGAATATTAGTGGATCCCTTATGGCTGCTGGTGTTTTGGAACATGGATGGGGTTGGTCTTTTATTGTTCCGGGAGCATTTATATTTTTCGCGGGGATAATTGTGTACTTGCTATTGCCTGCTTATCCGGAAGACGTTGGATTTCCTTGTCCTAATCGTCCCTCGTCTGTTGAGGATTTGTCTGTGACTAATGATGAAGAAGCTCAGACATTGAAAGAAAATATGGTTGAAAATGGACAGAACAATGTCTGTCAGCATGGTCCAGGAAATAGGAGAAGTGTTGGTCTTCTTGATGCTTGTCTAATACCAGGAGTGATTCCATTTGCAATGTGTCTTTTCTTCTCAAAGTTGGTAGCATACACATTTTTGTACTGGTTGCCGTTTTACCTTAGTCAAACAGGTATCACTGCTTGCATTTATGAATTGTTTGCTATACTTGGTTCTTTGTGTGTGATAGGCATCGTTCTGAAGCATTAAAGATGTCCTAGAGGCCTACGGATTGCAACAATTATCTAAAATAGTATTACCTAGGTTTGAAGTTAGTTTTCATGACTGCTAGTTTTTCCACTATAGTATTCATGACTGCTAGTTTTTCCAGTTGCAAGTTCATTAATAATTTTTGTTTCTGTGAGATATTTAGGAGTGTACATTGCTGATAAGGTAGGGAATTTTGATGATGGAGCTTTTGAGTGTTGAAAGAGAAAAATTCGTGTATCTGGTGTAAATATCTTGAATGTAGTTGCTGCTGGTAACTCTGACTATTCCTTAGGGGAAAATACATGGTCCATCTTTTCTAACTTTCAATCTGATTAAGGAGCATGGCGTCTTTAAACATTGGAACTGCAGTGCTGTCTATGCTTCTAAAAGCAAATCAGAGATACTGATCGTATTCTTCAGTTTGCTCTATTTACATTGCATACAGGAGTGCCTCTTCTCCTTAACTAATCAGTTTCTCCTTTCCCTTTTTGGTGAAATCCCAAAAATGATGAGCACCTGTACAGGACAAGGGCCAGGTTGCATCAGTACACCAACATATGTAGAATATCCACAAGCTCATTAGTTCTGGCCTGGCTAACAAACTATACTGACACTAAACTGTGCACAATGACTTATAGATAAGTGAAAAGCTGCAAAGCACCAGACTTATATATGTTTTAAATAATTTGAAGGTGTCATATGAGTCTGTCTGAACTTCCGATTATGCAGATATTAGTTTGTGGATGCTCTAGTTTAAGTTAAGATGCATATCAGAAAATCCAAAAGCTGTACCTAAGCAAACTGCACAACTTGAAGGATTGCCGGCAATGTAGTGTGTTCTAGTGTTCAAATTCATAATTTATAAGTCTAGAAGATAGAGAAAAACTGTATGTTATGATGATGGATATCACGGCTTCAGTAGCTGTTAAGGTTCACTTCTTGATTGAAGCTTGTTAGAAATGCTTGTTGGTTATATACTTGCTTTGACATCAAGTGTTTCTCGGGTGCTAACAACTTAAAGTAACAGTTATCCATTTTTTATACTTGTTCCCCTTATCTTTTAGAAGTGTTGGAAGATATAAAAATCTACACGATGGACTTTAAACTACCTAGCATAATTATCTTTTTGTTTGTGACGAGTATCAATATCCATTCTACTTCGAAGATTCATTGTCAGATTTTTTTTTTTTGTAAATTTCCAAGTGACATCATGGTCATGTTCCTAATCTTGGTTCTTGATAATCTCTTTACAGCTATAGGGGGAGAGTATGTTTCAGTGAAATCTGCTGGGAATCTCTCTGCTTTGTTTGATGTTGGAGGTATAGTTGGTGGAATTCTAGCTGGACATCTATCTGACAAGCTTGATGCTCGTGCTACTACAGCAGCCAGCTTCATGTATGCAGCAATCCCTTCTATGCTTTTGTATCGCAAATATGGAAGTGCGTCAAAGCTCATGAACATTTTGCTCATGATGATAGCTGGGTTGTTTGTCAATGGACCTTATGCGCTTATAACAACTGCAGTGTCAGCAGATCTGGGTACTCACAGCTCCTTGAGAGGAGATTCTCGAGCACTAGCAACAGTTACTGCCATTATTGATGGTACTGGATCTATGGGTGCTGCTCTAGGTCCTCTTTTGACAGGTTTTCTTTCAACAAAAGGATGGGATGCAGTTTTTATAATGCTTGTTGTTGGTGCACTTAGTGCTGGTCTTCTTTTATCTCGTTTGGTCGTTTCTGAACTGAGCGAGAAGTTCTCTAAACGGCTACCCTATGGACAACACAATAGCGGAGGTAACATCTGTCTCCATTTGTGTCTCTGTTTTTCATTTTGTCTTTGTTCAACTGTATCTATCATCCTTATTTCATTAGCATGCTGATTTTAAGATTGGAACAACAGGACGAAATAAATTTGACACTTTTTGTTTTTTAATCCAGTTCACAGCAAGAAATGTAACTTGCAATAGTGTTTTATTGATATAGCTTGCTATGTTACCTTTATTCCAAGAAACAAGTAACAATCAATATTACTATCATGTTGCCGTCTAAACTTGGTAACAATCTTTATTATCTGCTAGTGGTTTGTTGTTGTCAAGTAGGGGCAGCAGACTGTAGTGTTGATAAAGGTAAAAGAGGAATTTACATCTGTTCTAAGCAGCAGCTATGTCTGGCACTTTCAAACTTTTATGACCTAAATGTACCAAGTGTATCCTTATTAATTTTTTAGTTGGATTAGTTATTGACAGAACGTGCCTGTTTTTATCTTCCGAACAAGCCTACAAAGTCGAAATACTTTATCCTTTTATATGAGTTTCTGTAGATAAAAATTCTAGTCTAGATATTATAGCTTGATTCTATATAACTGATAAAAAAAAATCATATATTAGACAATTTTGTGTTCCCTGGTATTCATGTTCATAGCATATAGACTCCTGGAGTAAATCCAGAAGCTAGTGGAATTTGAGACTCAAATATTAAATTTAGTAGGTCGTAATCATGGTGTAGATCCCTGTGCATGTGCGATGTATTGGGTCAGTAATATGCTATAGCATTTGCTGTGAAGAATGGAAATTTAAACAACACCTTGATGCTTGTGTTCTTACTCCAGAGCAGTAGTTCAGTCTGAGTTCTATATACTGGTGTACTCCTATATGATTATCATTTGCATGGGCCGAAGAAATTATCTTACCAATCAAACAATGATTATTACTTCTCCTTTTGTCTATGTTTTATCCAATCCCCTTATATCTCACAGTTAATTACCTATTTGTTCAATGTAAAAGTTACCACGCCTAATTGACTCCAGCTTCAAATGAGTTGAGCTCCTCCTTCATCTGTAGCGTGGACGCACATGACGAAACTAAAATACAAGTATTTGTTCGTTGTATGCTCAATATATTTCCAGATGGAACTAAAATGCAATTATACTGTCAGATTGAGTTTCTGGCAGAACTGGACCATTCTTTTTCAAAAAAAAAAAAAAAATGGCATAATATACTTGCATGGTCAAGTGCATCAGAATCTGTAATGATGCAAATGGTTGATCTTACTTCGGCAAATTTTTTTTTTCTTTTTGTTCTTTTGTTCATTTCCCCCGCTGGAGTCTAATTCTAAGAGTTCGACACTTATGCAACTTGTGTCCTATCCACCCCTCCCCCCCCCAAAAAACCCCCAAAAAAGAAAACCAAAAGAAAGATGGAATTAATGTTTTACCAATGCATGAAAAGAATTTGGACATGGTAAAAGCTCACTGGTCTATATGTCTCCTTGCTTGTGCAGTAATTACAGATATATTTGGAGTAGCTTTACATCTTGCTCTGTGTTTTGAGAATCTTACTTCAGAAATTGTTGTGTTGCTTCATCATTGTATAATAATTATATGACAACTTAAAAGTTATTTCAAGTCTTTAATCTTCTCTGCATATCATTTTGCTACTCATACGTACATATAGCATCGTCCTGGTAATGCCTATGATCAGGGTTAAATCCCTTCTACCTCTCTAGTTTCTGTACATATTTGCAATTTGAAGCACCTATAAAGCACTCATAGATATGTTTCAATCCTTAACTTGCGGACATTTGTTTTAAGAAATTGTTATTGAGAACTTTTTAGGTGATCTTAACTTGCAAAATGAATCATATGGCTACTAAAGAATGCATCTTACTCTGTACTTTCTTGCTTTTGTGCTATTACTACTGAGTTTCCTATGATATGGGAGAGGAAGGATGAACTGACAGCAACAGGGGTTAGATTCCTTTTCTTCATGTTTTTGTGATGTCAATATTTGTAATTGAAACAATGTTAAAGCCTCCAGGCAAGTGTTGCAATCTCCTGAAACTCTTACGAGTTTTAAACTTACGGACTGTATGCTAGGACATGGTTCTATCATCTGGCAGTCTTTGTTATAAGGGGACCTCACAATTAGAAGTGTCAACTGTTCACTTAAATCTTCGGAAATTGCTTTTGTTTTGGAATTGATTCACTATGTGGTGTTAGTGTAAATGAAAATTTCTGACATATTCTAACATGCTATTTTGTGAGCCATTATTTGTTTGCGACTTTGCGTAAGATGTTGCTCTTATCTGGTTGTCTATTGATAGTTCTGTATTTTGCCGAAGAGGGAGGGACTCATTGTTTTGACAGTTTTTTCCATGTATTAATTCTTTTCTTTTGGAGTATAATGTGTAGCTTGTTCTCTATTCCTCGATGATTATAAGTTCTGCTTATAATTTTCAACCTTTTGAATCGGTCTAGTCTAAGAAAGTTGCTTCTTTTTGCAGGTTCTGCATCTCAACCCCTTCTAAGTGACCAAAAATAAGGACCGGTCAGGCATCATCGTCTCAAGAAACATGGAGAAATGTTGGCAGATACAGGTACTACCTCTATGTGAAATGCAAGCGAAAAATCAAGATTATGAAACAGCCACTGGAATCAACGGGATGCCACTTTTTCATCAACATTGCCATTAACTTTGATATGCTTTTATTTGGCGATTTATGGGTGCTTTTGTTGCTCGTTGGAGTTGTTATTGGTCTGAACATAGTCTCTTGGTACATGTCTAAATGAAACAAAGGCATTTCTTGAGGTTTTTCTATTGCGGTTGTTGCTTGTTATCTGAGATATATATTCAAGGTTTAACCAGACGTGTCAGTTAGTAAGACTACAGCTGATATTACCTTTCTTCTTATTCCAGGAAGGAGGACATGTTGATAAAATAAAGTGAGGCTAGACTATGTCTACATTCTACTATTCTTTTCTGAATGAGTTGCATTTTCAAAAGAAACTGAGCGTTATATTGCATGTAGATAGGGTTCAAGCATTCCAGTAGAAGAAAGTTGTTAATGTATACCATCTCTGGAGTCACCTATTAGGACTCTCAATATCAAATTCAAGATCCTAAGACTTGTAAGTCTGTTGGCTCTCGTGCTAAAAGAGTTGAGAAAATACACCTACTACAATAAGATGCATGCTGTTTTTGGGGAAGTTTAACTAGAGCAACTAAGGGGATCGGAATATGTGGTCACTGTTAGGTCGTTTTCGTTTTCCAATGTCAAAATACGTGCGAGCATTACTTT
Organism: Nicotiana obtusifolia; assembly: GCA_002018475.1. Taxonomy (NCBI): domain Eukaryota; kingdom Viridiplantae; phylum Streptophyta; class Magnoliopsida; order Solanales; family Solanaceae; genus Nicotiana; species Nicotiana obtusifolia. The sequence goes on along the minus strand of MCJB01022231.1, from coordinate 13,491 downwards.
AGTTCGAAAACATTTGTTTTACAAATGCAAGAAATTATTTATTACTATTTTTTTCTAGATTGACTGTTCCAATAAACAAGTGTTGATTAAGTAAAACATTTAAGGAGAGACGAGCGATAGTAAAATCAAATACTCTTATAATTAAGTTTTTTTATATGTCATTCTTAAACGGCGTAACATTTTTAAAGACGATAATATGAATCAAAGGAAGTAAGACTTGCAGCGAGTGTCTTTTTTCCCCCAAATCGATGAATGAAATGCAGACACATCCAAACCCCACATGATTGGTGTTGTAGTTAGGGTTGAAAAGCTTTTATTTGGAGAAAAATGCGTATGTAAATTATTTTTCAGAAAATGTTTTTGGAGAATACTTGTTTCTAGTTTTCGAAGAGAAAACCACCATTAACTTGTTTTTGGGTCAGGGAAAATATTCTGATTTCGATGGTGAACAAAGCAATTTTTTAGACAAAGATAGTCGCTTTGCAATTTAGAAAGCTTTTCTTATAGTAGCTTTTATAATCCAAATGAGGCCTATTACAATCTTAATTTGATTTGATGAACGGACATGGACCTTAAAAGACGTATTTTCAAAAATATATTATCTTATATTTTACTTCTTACTTCTTACTTGTTAATGTGCCACCACGTTTATGTCAAAATCAGTTCCATTTTGATAAACATGACCAATGTGCTATGCATTTACAACAGAAAAAGGAGTGCTCAACCACAAACTTTGCAAAGTTTTGAGTAGACTGTCCTCTCTATATATCCACGTTAAACAAATACCTCAGAACACAAACTTCCTCTAAAACCTTTGTACATTCTATTCAAGAATCCTCTCTTGTGTTCCCTGTGAAAGAAGTCAAATTTTTTCACAAGAGAGTCATGGCTACATCATGTGTCATGTTAGTGCTCTCCCTTTCCTTTACATTTCTATCTCTCTCTGCTGCACAAGCACCCACAATGCCGCCGTCTAGCATGGCAGCCCCACCGACGATCGCCATGCCTCCTTTTATGTCACCACCAGCACCAGTGGCATTTCCTCCAACAATGAGTCCATCAGTTAGCTCATCACCAGCCCCAAGTGCACCTGATATGGCACCCCTCATGCCTGCCTCTCCTCCTGCACCCATGGGACCGGGGCCTGTGTCGGCACCGGCTCCTGCACCTACTGACGCTGTGTTGCCATCAAGTGCTTTTGTGCACAGAAGTAGCATGGCAATGGTAGCACTTATTGGGAGTGCAACACTCTTCTTCTAAGTTGATGCTCATTATCTTTCACATTTTCTGTAGATTGAAATAATTTACCTGTTTGTGTATTCTTTATTGCATTTTAACATATTTAACAGTGTTGTTGTTTTTCATTTTTGTTGTTTTACGTTGTCCTTGATTCTTGAGGATCATTAATGTATGCGAGTTTAAGGAATGATGAGGAGTCATTTATCGTGTAACATTTTTACTCAGCTTAATAAAAGACACTGTTCTTACATGTCTTTCCAGCGCTATTTCTACTTCTTTGGAACTTGACTTTCATGTAAATTTCCAAGCAAATACTAGTTCAAAAGCCAAGATTGACTTCAGTCTAACACTAGATATCAGCCATAATCTAAGTAAAGAGAAAGCACCGGATTTTCTTTCTGTTTTCCAGCATTCTGGGGATAAAGTTAAAATGAATTATCGAAACAAATAAACATATGTGCATTGCGGAGTATATGCATATGTAGAAAGAAAGGGAGAGAAACGCCAGAAACCTGAAAGTAGAAGACCGCACTAAATAAGAGTAGCTTTCTCTTTCTAACATCCTACACACACTTTTGTGGCTTTAAGCTTTAATCCAGATGCTACTTATTTGCCTGTGCCAAAAAGCTTTCATACAACAATCAAAAATCAGTTGCAAATCCGCAAAGGCAAAAAGAGAAGGTCAGCTTTTCGATTCAATTGCTTGGGTGATGTAGAAAAAGACCGTAAGATATTCATTTCATTCATCTTATCGAAACAAAGAAAAAGAATGAGAAATTACATTCATCGTCTCCTTTGTTTTCTACGGCACTCAAAACATTCAGTACATGGAAACTTACTTCCACTAGAATAGCTGGTATGGAGTTTACTGGGCGAGACTTTCAAGTCTTTCACTAGTATCTGGCGAAGCTTTTCATTTTCCTGCATGAGCTCATCAATCACTTGCTGGTGTTTCAACACCTACCATACACCAAATTTATTTTCAGTACTTCACACGCCATATAAACATAAATCAACAGAGATAAAAAAAATTCACGGCCATTTCAGCAGTTAAACAATTGAACCTTGAATAGATAAATTTATTCAGGAAAAGAAACAAAAGCAGTGATAAACTGAGTTGATACGTTCTAAACAAATTCATCTGCGAGGGAGAGGAGAGAAAGGGAAAAAAAGAATCGTTTACTAGGTTTTAGCAATGTAAGTCAATATTCTATTAAGGACATCGTTAATAAGTGGTCTAATCAGTCTTCCTCATATTACAATCTACTTGCAATATTATTTTAAGTTTAAAGAGGAAAAGGAAAAGAGTTGGCTTCTAAATAAATAGTCAAAGTGAGAGCTTACAATATGAAGAAGGTTGTTCTCTGATCTCAAACGCTCCGACTGCAAACATAGAATTAACTAATACATGTTACCAACCTCCTATTTCTATTAACAATTATCAATCTAATCCTTAGCACAATATACAACAAATATAAAGAGACCTTACAAAATTACGCATAACGTATAACGTTATAAGAATGTGTTTCATCTTCACATACCAGCTCATTTGCTGTACTGCCTTCATCCTTCAAAAGTGGACTCTGCAGAAAATTGCTAAGAACCTTCTCAGTTCGACTGCTATATGCTGTATTTGAAGAGCTGACATTAGTTTTTGAAGTTTCATTTTCATGAGAAGAGAGAGAACTTGTGTTTGTATCTGTAAGCAAGCCCAGAGAAGAACTATGAGGGACCTTCACTTCAAGTGAATTGACACTTCCCAGTGGATTCTGATTAGAGGCTTCATTGATCGTCCTCATGCCAGCTTGCAAGGACGGTGGAAGGATGCCTTGACCAACAGACAAGCCAGTCGACATACCAGACTTCATCATTAATTTAGTCACGGCTTGCTGCAGATTGAGAGAAGTTATGTTAAAACCTATGAGAGTGTGGAGGATGAGGGTAAACTCAGCAGGTAGCGGCAACAATGCTATGGAGAGAATACATACAATTAAAAACAACTGAATCTGATCCACTACTCCGCGCTTCACAGCAAGACCTGACATACACCACCAAGATTTTGCTATTTAACAACAGAAATGTTTAGAAGAATCTGCCATAACACGACTTTATAAAATAGAGTCTTTGTGATTCAATTATTTCCTTTTTCTTTCTTCCATTATATCATTCCCAGAGTTTGTGATCACAATTAGTACCAAGCCTGTGGTTCAAAGATGACACAAGTTCACATTCCAATAAGCCCAATTAGCTTTGACTAAGGTATCTATCACTCAAACAGTTAACTCTTCCGTTTCTTGAAACACCCATGGCAACCTGGCCACGATCAACAGATCTTTTAAGTCTTCAACTCAATATCCTCTTAAGTAAAGAGTGCACATAAAGTGGTTACCAACATCACCGTAGACTGTAGTTTAGCAATTTCCCACTTGAAAAAATAATCATCCTCAATGCAAAATATAACCTTTAACAAAGAAAGAGTAAGTCTACATACCAACTCCAAAACCATGTCCAAAACCTACTCCACATCCAATGCCTGCTTCAATGCCTTTTGCCCCAACCTTCCTCAACTACAGAAAAGACAAAGAAATGAAAAAACCATCACAAGAACAAATTTTTAAGGTATATTGATCACAATACTATGTGAAGACAATTCAACAAATTAACATACAGAATTATTAGCATGTCTTCCAACTCCAGAAAATGCATCCGTTGCACCCCTAGTAGCAGTCATAACTTGATTTAGCATTGGTATCGCACCTAAAAACAAGGTAAAATTAGTGATAAAGAGATATCAATCTAAAAGAACAGAAAGTCCTATAATTTAGAGTATCTCATATCATAATCCCTTTCATGCTTAGATACTAGGGATCCAATACTCACAAGAACACAGAAAGGCTGAACAGGATTAGGTTGTTATTGACACCAATACGATGTTGTGACTCAATAATTAGCAAGCTGATAAAACCACACAAACTGCATACAATTTAGATTGCTCAATCACACATCACATTTATCCATGTATAGCATCGTACAACAGATCAATGACTCATGTTCTCAACATTGTTCAACTAAAAGCATCAACCCTATTAGAGTAGATTAATTGCTCTTTTCCATGAAAAGGCATCTAAAGGAATATTAACTCCTAGCCTGCAACTTTGTTATCTCTAAATCCCAGCAAGCAATCTGATCACTAACAGCCAGAACTTAAGCACACATATAGTCTGACTAACCAAACGCAACACTACATCAAATAGCACAAAACAGGCAGTAAAAGTATACCAACCATTAGGAGCAACTTAAATATTTCAACTTTATGCCTTTAATTCTAGAGCGCGCGCTCACACACACACACGCCATGGACAAACCTAAACCCCCAAAAATGAGTTGCTTGAATTAACGCACAGCCACACCATAGACAAACAATGCAATATTTTTTTTGATAACCATGGTGTCCAGACCAGTTTGTGCGCACCTCAGACTAATTCCACGAGTTAAATGTGTTCATCAAGGCTTGGACAGATGGAAGAAATCACCTAGTGTTTTTGCTTCCGGTGGGATTTGAGCAAACAATGCAATATTACATTACATCAAATAGCACAAAACATGCTGAAATTGGATGTCAACCACTACCAACAACATAAAGATTTCAACTTTACACATTTCAAGTCATTAACAAAGAAACACAACAAACAAAATTAGAACCCATAAATGAATTACTCGAATTCTTGGGTTCCCGTTCTTTAGGTTTCCAAAAATCTTCAAATTTCATGTTTGTTTTTTTTTTTTTTGGGTTAATGAGAAGAAAAGAGAAGGAGTGACGAGTACCTAGATTTAAAGGGCGACCAACACCAATTCCGATACCACAACCAATGCCAAAGCCAGTAAATACTTGCCCCACCTTCAAAGTAAAAGGATTCTCTATTCTCACCCTTCTTTTTTCTGCAGTAACTATTACGCCCTTGCTATTACTACTGCTGCTGCTACTTGCACTGTCCGTATCCATTAGCACTGTTTCCTTCCCTTTCGTACCAATTCAGTCTTACAGTGTTTTCCCTCTTCTAACAAACTGAACAAAAGTGCAGAGTGTGTTCAGCTAGACTCTTCAAATAGTTGTAGACCCGTTAAGCTGCTTTTCTGTAAGAAAGTATAAATAAGCATCTAAATGGGTACGGTAAGTAGAAAAAAGCATTTTGTTTAAAATGTTGAATATGTGTCAATTTTCTTTATAAATAAAATCAAATATTGTTGGTTTTTTAGAAACGAATCAAATCAAAACAAATCAAATCGAAGAAAAATTATCTTTTTTTTGGAGGAAAATAAAGGGCAAACTTCCTGAAAAAATAGATACAATTGTGAATTAAACTTGCGTTACCTTAACAACTAAAAAATCAAAATAAACTAGAATTAATAAAGCTTTTTATTAATTTATTAATAGTTTACCAAATCATTCATATCTCTTATGAAGTAAAAGTCAACATAAACCAAAAATAGTTAATACTAAGTGAAGCACTAGTCTGCAAAACAAAAACCAAAAAGAAGAGAAGTTGTAGACGCTATCCAAAAGATCAACACAAATCAGAATTGATAAAGTTTTTTTGTTAATTTATTTATATTTCACTAAATCGATTACGTCTCTTATGAAGTAAAAGTCAATTTAAACAAAAAGAATAGCTAATTAATTCTAAGCGAAGACAACAGTCTGCAAAAACAAAAAATAAATAAGGATAAGACGCTAATTGATAAAGTTTTTTGTTAATTTATTTATATTTCATTAAATCGTTTATCCTTTTTTGGAACAAAATAAAGGGCAAACTTCCTGAAAAAATAGATATAATTGTGAATTAAACTTGCGTTACCTTAACAACTAAAAAATAAAAATAAACCAGAATTAATAAAGTTTTTTATTAATTTATTAATAGTTTACCAAATCATTCATATCTCTTATGGAGTAAAAATCAACATAAACCAAAAATAGTTAATACTAAGTGAAGCACTAGTCTGCAAAACAAAAACCAAAAAGAAGAGAAGTTGAAGACGCTATCCAAAAAATCAACACAAATCAGAATTGATAAAGTTTTTTTGTTAATTTATTTATATTTCACTAAATCATTTACGTCTCTTATGAAGTAAAAGTCAATTTAAACAAAAAGAATAGCTAATTAATTCTAAGCGAAGACAGCAGTCCGCCAAAACAAAAAACAAATGAGGATAAGACGCTAATTGATAAAGTTTTTTGGTTAATTTATTTATATTTCACTAAATCATTTATATTTTTTTGTGGAGCAAAATAAAGGGCAAACTTTGCCACGACCAAACTGGAGGGCCATGACTGGCATCCGGGTCATACTTGCCGAGTACCAACGCACAATTTATTCAACTTTTGTTATTATCTATAAGGGCCGATGAGATCAGTATAAATGGTAGATATGAATCCTAAACAACCAACAATGACAGATAATGGCATGAACATATATATCATGAGCTGATAAGGCTGTTATGAAGCTACGTATAAGGTACGAGCTCACAAGCTGTCATGAGAGACTATACAACAAAAATTAGTCGACAAGGCAATCCAAACTATACATGAGTCGACACATGTCTATGAGCCTCTAAAGGAACATAAGTGATGCAACATTGCCGGAACAGGGCTCCGACATACCCATAACGCCTATAACAAAAATGCATACCAAGACCACGGCATGTCCGGAGAAGGGATCTCGCCAATAACCGCTGAACTGAGCAGCCTACTGTGGTGGGGGAGCTTCGCCTACCTATCTATCAGGACCTGCAGCGCGACATGCAGCGTCCACAAATAAAAGGACGTCAGTACGAATAAAGTACTGAGTATGTAAGGCAGGAAAGCATAAGTAAGAACAATAATGTAAAAAGGGATAGAGAATATACAACCTGTAACATCTAGGTAAGCTTTTAAAAAACACACCTGTGTGGGCATCATTATCATCATATCGTACCGGGCCCTAATAGGCTCGGTAAAACCGTACCTGGCCATCATAAGGCTCGGTAGAATCATACCCGGCCACGTGGAGCTTTGTAAAACCCAACTGATCAGTGGTTGCACAGTAGGTGCCGTACTCAGCCGACTATAGCGCGGCTCGGCAGAGTAAAATAGATACACATATATGATGCGTGCTGGACTCATTGGAATCACATTTTGAACTTTTCGGAATGACGTAAGGTCGGTACCCTCCGTACACGTTATTAGGACTAAATCCTCATCAAGAATCTTATAAGAATCAGGAAGTACCAACAACATTGATATCATAAGAATAAGAGGAGTAACATCAACGTCAATCGTTCCATAAAAAGGGAGACAATGTAAGTACTGCTAGCCTCTAAGAGTGGAGTATCTTTGGAAGCTCGTTCATTACATTACGCACAATCGAAGTCGTGCAAAAGAAGGAAAGGGATAGCCTCACATACCTTGTATGTACTTCCCAATCTCAAGCTATGAAAATGCCACGACTCCTTAGTCTATAATAAGAGAAATGACACTATCGTTATCGTTTTAGCATCGTAACTATTATGTATCAACCGTAACCTATTATACGATGAAATGGACAGCATCTTCCCTATTTATATGACTTCCCACAAGTTAAAACAATCACCAAACAGCCCAAACAACATCAGTAATAATCATATTGAGCCTCCCAAAACAGTCCACCAACCAACAATATTACTAGCAAGTCTTTCGACATATATCTCACAAGTTCTAGCTTCAACGACTTAGCCGTAACTTGGATAATCTTAAATACATCTAGGGTAAGAGGTTCCTTACCTTTAAACAGAAATAAAAATTCTAATTTGACCTTAACTGACCACGAAATATCCCTCCAATGCTGCCACAAGAACAAGGAAGCGGAGCTAGCAATCAATTAGGGTTTTTCGGCACTAGAATCACTTTAGAAGGCTTGAAATCACCTAGGCTTGATATTAAAGATTGAGGGAGTATTTTACGGAACATAATCAACTTAAAACAACCTCCCACACGAGCTGGAACAACACAAAGATCAGCAACAATAAGAAGAACAAGAAACTTACTAGCGCCACGGGATTCCCGACACTTGATTTGTGTTGTTTGCCCTTTGTTTTAGTCTTGGATCATGAGAGAACCTTGAGAGAGTGTTCTTAGGGTTCTAAGGTATCCATATACTGAAAAATAATGACTTAAAACGGGGTTGAGGCGTGTTATATACATCTACAAGTCTTAACCGCCTATGTGGACCCCACCGAGAGCTGCTTGGCGCAGTCTCGCGAAAACGCGAATATCTATCAACTCGGAGATCGTATCGACAAATGGTTTAATGCGTTAGAAACTAGACTCATAGACATTGAATTTGGTGGGTATATCATCCCATAATTCCAAGTAAATTGGGATAAAAGCTTAGTGACATTTGACCTAAAGTATGAGTAAAATTATGAACGTAAGTTGCGACAATATTTGTCGACTTTTGTTTCAAACTCGTTTGACTTCAAGACTTATGAAACGGATATTATATTATTCAAATACCTTAAAACATAACCTCTTGGTGATATTAGTCACCTCTAGATTTACCCGAAAATATGAGTTACAACATCCTTGATTCGTTTAACTTCTAGTACTTGTTAACCACTCGCATACACCCTTGTATCATTTAAGACCAATAGGACTAAATTCTTATCATCTCAAAGATAATATCTTCTCGGACCTACGTAGACTAACTTACGGCGTAAGCTAACGTATGCAAATATGGTTTATAACACCCTCCCCCCTAGGAACATTCGTCCTCGAATGTAAGGGTTTACGAGGAGTCTAACTCATCGTGGATTTCTGACGGAGATTTCCGGTTGAGTTTCCTGTATAAAATGGACACTAGCCAAACTTGTAAGCAGTTAAACCCAACCTATGGCTTTACAAGGCTATACAAATCATTATAGATATGTACATTATCTGCATATCACCATTTTGTATTAAGAAAGAGTATTCTCAAGTTATTGCTTACCTCATAGAGACGTTTCTCCTTCTAATGCGTCATGCATCCCCCCGGCATCCTCGTTATCTTCATTCTGGAACAGGTAAGGGTATTTAGACTTCATCTCATCTTCTGCTTCCTGTGTCATTTCTTTCGTATTATTATTCCTCCACAATACTTTAACGGAAGCTACATCCTTTGTTCTCAGCTTGCGGACTTGTTGATCTAATATAGCCACTGGCACTTCTTCATAAGATAGATCCTTTTTAACTTGTACATCTTTGATAGGGACGACCCGAGAAGGGTCTCCAATACATTTCCTCAACATAGATACATGGAATACCGGGTGGACCAATTCCAATTCGGATGGCAATTCTAACTCATAAGCAACCTGTCCAATTCGTTGAAGAATTTTGTACAGCCCGATATACCGCGGGTTCAGTTTATCCTTCTTCCCAAAACGTATAGCACCCTTCATCAGCGAGATCTTCAGGAAAACCCAATCACCAACCTCAAATTCCAAGTCACGACGTCGGACATCGGAATAAGATTTTTGCTGCTTTATGCCGCCTTCAGTCGCTCTTGTATCACTTTCACCTTCTCAATGGCTTGGTAAATCAAATCTGGCCCATACAATTTCGTCTCACCGACTTCGAACCATCCAACTGGTGATCTACATCTCCTCCCGTATAGTACCTCGTATGGGGCCATTTTAATACTGGAGTGGTAGCTATTATTGTAGGCGAATTCTATGAGTGCCAGATGATCATCCCAGTTCCCCTTGAAATCTAGAACACATGCGTAGCATATCTTCAAGTGTCTGAATGGTACGTTCAGCCTGTCCGTCAGTCTGTGGATGGAATGTCGTGCTGAGATTCACTTGTGTGCCTAAACCCTTCTGAAAAGACCTCCAAAAGTTAGCCGTAAATTGAGCTCCTCGGTCTGATATAATAGATAATGGTACACCTTGAAGCCTAACAATTTCCTTGATATACAATTTCGCATAATCTTCAGCTGTGTAAGTTGTCTTAACTGGCAGAAAATGGGCACATTTTGTAAGTCGATCAACTATCACCCCGATGGAGTCAAATTTATGATAAGAGCGAGGTAATCCCATAATGAAGTCCATATTAATCACCTCCCATTTCCAAGTCGGAATCTCTATATTCTGAATCAATCCACCGGGTTTCTGATGCTCAATCTTTACTTGTTGACAATTAGGGCACTGGGCTACAAATTCTACAATAGACTTCTTCATGTTATCCCACCAATACTGCTCCTTAATGTCATGATACATCTTTGTCGAACCGGGATGGATGGAATATTGGGATTGATGAATCTCAATCATAATTTTCTCTCACAACCCTGCTACATTAGGCACACATAATCGGCCCTGATATCTTACCCCACCTCCTCCAATCTCAAAAGTCGTAATTTTACATTGCTGAACGCTCTCTCTCAATCGTACTAAGGTAGGATCTTCATATTGCCGTGCTTTTACCTCGGTTACCAAAGATGATTCTGACGTATTCTGCATAGTAACACCTCCGTCATCAGAGTCTAACAATCTGATTCTCATATTGGCTAGCTGATGAAGCTCTTTAGTCAACCCCTATCTACTTGCTTCAATGTGTACTAGGCTTCCCATTGACTTACAACTGAGAGCGTCTGCCACAACATTGGCTTTACCGAGATGGTACAATATCTCGTCGTAATCTTTCAGTAATTCAAGCCACCTACACTGCCTCATATTCAACTCCTTCTGCTTGCAAATGTATTGTAAACTTTTGTGATCTATGTAGATGTCAACATGGACACCGTATAAGTAGTGCCGCCAAATCTTCAAAGCATATATTACTGCAGCCAATTCCAAATCATGAGTCGGGTAATTATTTTCATGCTTCTTTAATTGTCTTGATGCATAAGCAATCACCTTCCCATGTTGCATCAATACGCACCCCAAACCTACACCTGAAGCATCACAATATACCACATACCCTTCTGTTCCTTCTAGGAGAGTAAGTACTGGCGCGGAGGTCAACCGATTGTTCAGCTCCTGGAAACTATGTTCACAAGCGTCGGACCATTGGAACTTGGTAGCTTTCCGTGTCAACTTAGTCAATGGGGCTGATATAGAGGAAAAACCTTCTACAAATCTCCTATAATATCCTGCTAGCCCTAGAAAACTACGGACTTCTAATGGTGTTGTAGGTCTTGGTCAATTTTTCACTGCATCGATCTTTTGAATGTCAACACTAATACACTCGTCAGATATCACATGGCCAAGGAACGCTCTGAGTTTATCCAAAATTCACATTTGGAGAACTTAGCATAACAATTACGATCCCGAAGGGTCTATAATACTATCCGCAAGTGGCCCGTATGTTCTGTCTCTGAATGAGAATACACCAGAATGTCATCAATGAATACAATCACGAACACATCGAGATAGTTCTTGAATACACTATTCATGAGATCCATAAAAGCTGCTGGGGAATTTATTAGCCCGAACGACATTACCAAGAACTCAAAATGCTCATATATTGTCCGGAAGGCTGTTTTTGGAATATCCTTCTCCTTGACCCTCACCTGATGATACCCTGAACGTAAGTCAATCTTGGAAAAATACATGGCACCCTGGAGTTGGTCAAACAGGTCGTCAATCCTTGGAAGTGGATATTTGTTCTTTATAGTAAACTTATTTAACCATCGATAATCAATACACATACTTAACGACCCATCTTTCTTCCGCACGAACAAGACTGGCGCACCCCAAGGTGAAGTGCTAGGCCTAATGAAACCCTTATCCAGCAAATCCTTCAACTGCGCCTTCAACTCTCGCAACTCTACCGGGGCCATCCTGTATGGAGGGATAGAGATTGGTTGAGTGTCAGGCAACACATCAATGCTAAACTCTATCTCCCTTTCAGGAGGAAGACCTGGAAGTTCATCTAGGAAAACATCTGGAAATTCATTGACCACGGGGATTGATTGTAGAGTAGGCGGCTTCGCCTCCACATCCCTAACGCGAACGAGATGATAAATGTAACCTTTTGAGATCATCTTCCTTGCCCTAAGGTAGGAAATAAACCTACCTTTTGACGTAGCAATGTTCCCCTTCCATTCGATGACGGGTTCACCAGGAAACTGAAATCTAACCATCTTCGTACGACAATCAACATTTGCATACTATGAGGCCAACTAGTCCATTCGCATTATCACATCGAAATCAACCATTTCTAACTCAAATAAATTCGCCGAGGTTTGACGACTACAAATCATCACTGCAGAACATCTATATACCCTTCTAGCATTCACTGGTTCTCCAATCGGAGTAGATACCGCAAGTGGTTTACTTATTAATTCAAGTTTGACGCCAAACTTATTAGCCACAAAGGGTGTAACATATGATAATGTAGATCCCGGATCAATTAATGCATATACATCATAAGAAAACACAGACAATATACCTGTAACAACATCCGGAGATGACTCGAGGTCCTGTCGACCTACTAGAGCATATGTTCGATTTTGAGTACCCCTCGAACTCGGCACTGCACCTCTACCTCTACCACGACCTGTCGACTGCTGAAAACCCCGTGCTGGAGGTCGAACTGATGAGGAAGAACCAGACACAAATCCAGTCGGCTGAGCCATACCACCACCTCCTCTGTTCGAACAATCCCGCCTCATATGGCTAGGTTGTCCACAAGAATAGCATGGATCGGAACCTCGACGGCACAGTCAAAAGTGGGCCTTGCAGCACTGATCATAACGAGGTGTTGGGGGTCTCGTCTGACTAGTATCCCTATGATATTGTGAGTCTGATGCCGCGAACTAACCAGAATAGGTAAATTGATCATACTGAGGCCTCTGAAAGCGTGGAGGAGCACTAGCTACAGGTGGCGCCAAACTCCTCGAAGACTGGGGCCTGACACTACCTCTGAAGTCACCAGAATACCCTATAAATCTCGCCTTCTTATGCTAGCCCCTATCCTGCTCCCTGTCTGCTCTTTGCTGGCGCTTACGATCCTCTAGTGTCTGGGCATAAGCCTGAATACGGGAAATATCCATGCCCTCTATCAAGGAGGCTGTCGTGCACTCAGTTATCAAATGTGGTCCCAATCCATTCACGAACAGGTGCGCCTTATCGCTCATCTTGGCCACTATATGGGGAGCATACCTTGCTAAAGAGTCAAATTGCATACTATACTCTCGCACACTCATATTACCCTGTCGAAGGTTCAAGAACTTATCAGCTCTAGCTCGTCGTATCTCAACT
>MCJB01022220.1:103300-116411 GCA_002018475.1 Nicotiana obtusifolia | reverse complement strand
GACAAGGCCCGATTTCGAAGAGGCACGAAATGCCTATGAAATTTGTTATGGAAATTGAATTGTTCGATGTCTGGGGTATTGACTTCATGAGCCCTTTCATAAGCTCATGTGGGATGAAATACATCCTAGTGGCTGTAGATTATGTGTCAAAGTGGGTGGAAGCCGTTGCCATGCCAAACAACGAAGCTCGGAGTGTAACCACGTTCCTAAAGAAGAATATTTTCACCAGGTTCGGCACTCCAAGAGCCATCATCAGCGATGGAGGTTCACATTTTGTAACAGAGTATTCAAGGGTCTCCTCGACAAGTATGGGGTCAAGCATAAGGTGGCCACACCTTATCATCCACAATCGAGTGGACAAGTCGAAGTCTCAAATAGAGAAATCAAGAGCATCCTTGCTAAAACTGTGAACGCAAATAGAATTGATTGGTCAAGGAAGCTGGATGACGCTCTTTGGGCATATCGTACAGCTTATAAGACTCCGATTGGTACATCCCCATATCGGTTAGTCATTGGAAAAGCATGTCATTTACCCGTTGAACTCGAGCATAAAGCTATGTGGGCTTTAAAAAGATTAAACATGGATTGGGCAGAGGCTGGAGCCTTAAGACTTGCACAATTGAGCAAAATGGAGGAATTCAGATTCCATGCTTATGAGAGTGCAGCGGTCTATAAAGAACGAATGAAGTTCGTCCATGATTCCAAGATCTTAAAGAGGGAGTTTAAAGCGAGAGATCTGGTGTTGTTATTCAATTCGAGGCTAAAGTTATTTCCAGGAAAGTTGAACTCCAAATGGTCGGGACCATTCAAGGTTGTCAATGTTTTTCCATTTGGAGCTGCCGAATTGGCATCGGAGGATGGACTCCGAACTTTTAAAGTAAATGGGCAGCGAATCAAACATTATCTGGGTACAAGTGGAGAAAAACACGTCATAGAGCAGCTGGCCATACAAGATGATAATGTACCGCCTACGGACGGAATGCAGATGCATCTTAGCATCGTCGTGCCGCGACGTTAAATCAAGCGCTTCATGGGAGGCAACCCATGTGTGGTATTAGTTATTTTTCTATTGTTTAAAATTATGCTTCTTTTCTTTTTCTTCTTCTTTACTTATTTATTTACATTGGTACTTAGTTTTGTTTGAAGGATTTTTTTTTTAGATACAGGAGTGTGAGGGGTGAACACAACGATGAGCAGAAGTTGCTACAATTGCATAAGACTGTCGAAGAGGAAAATGTAACACAAATGCCATCGCATGTCGTATATGCGAACCGCATCTGCGTCGCATTGTAAGACATAAAGATGAGCAAAAACATAAGCAACAAAATGCGATGAAGTTCATAAATCTGCGATCGCATTTGTACTCTGCGAATTGCATTTCTATGGCAGACAGCCACAGAGAAACTGGCTCAAATCTCAGCTGAAAATGCGATAAGGGTATTCATTCTGCGGTTCGCATTTCCACTATGCGAACCGCATTGCACTCGCATACAGGTACAGAGAATTTTGTTCCTGATTTGACTAAAACTGCGATGACCCATTAACAGATGCGGTTCGCATTCCATTATGCGATCCACATTTTCAAAGCTAACCTATCAAGTACGTATTCCCTTCAGTCACTCAGATTTTTATTTTTCCCTTCAACCTAAGTATATAAAAAAATAAAACGAAAAGAAAACCCTATTTCACCACAATCAAACAAAAGCTGTGACGGGAACAAAGCAAAAGATTCCGGCACCCTTTCATCGGAATATACCAAATCCGGCAAAGAGTTCACATATCTTTCATCTAATCATCTACTTCAAGGTATGTACACTTCATCTGAGATGTCAAGTTGTGGTTTTGAAACCCTAGGTTTGCTTATTTCATGATAAGGTTCAAATCCTTTTGGGAAGATAACAAACTTTTTAGGTTCAATTTATCAATGGGCTGCTTATTATTGGGGATGTAAAGTATTTTGCGATCCACATATTCAAAATGTAGATCGCATCTAGATCGCAGATACTAAACCCTAGCCACGTGAAGAAGAAGACTCATGCGGAGTGTCTGCGAACCGCAGACCCACCGCATTCATCCCCAGAACATATGGCAATGCAAGAGATGATGAATTGGTAAGTCTGCGATCGCAGACTTAATCTGCGAACCGCAGACTCACCACATACATACTCAGAAACTTTCTTTAAAAACAATGACAAATGTGGTGGTTCTGATATCGCAGACCTTGTTCTGCGACCACAGATCACACCGCAAATTTCGAAGTTCGTGGCTTATCTTTCCTGTTTTGGTTGTTTTCTCGAACATTGATGATGCCACTAACACCTATCATTTACGCAGACATGGCTAAGAAGAACGCAAGAGCAAAGAGGCCTTCAACCACTCAACAATCTGAACAAGCCAAAAGAGCAAAGAAAGATGCAGTTAGACCAAGCACCTCCCAGTCTGAAGAGGAGGACTGCTTTCCGGAAGTGGATTTAGCTACCGAAGCACGAAGAAAAAAAGGGAGATGACCTTCAGCTTCGTTTTGAAGTTGAAGGTTCTAGAACTCTATTTCGGGAGGCGCTTGCAAAGAGGAGATTTCTACTGGAGAAGAAGTTAAGCTTGAATGGACTCCCAGAACATTATCCTCACATCCTGGAAAAAATTAAAAGGAGGAACTGGGAGTACTTCACCACGGACCAGAAGGAATACAATGAGACGATGGTCCGGGAGTTCTATGCGTCATATGGAGCATCACGATCACCATATCACAGACGCAACAGACTATTTACCGGTATTATCCAAGTGCGGGGGAAAGTTGTGTTCTGTGACAGCAACCATATCAACGAATTATTCTTCCCTAACTGGAAAGCAGGCACAGAAGAGTATGATGTAAGGTTCTCCAACAGAGAGCATGAGCGTGGATGGATAGCATCCACTATTGCAAAGGGGGTCCCAGCTTGGATAAATCCTGGGAGAAAAATTTACAAAGAGGATCTCACACGGGAAGCCAAATATTGGCTCAGCTTCATCACCTCCCAACTCGTACCCTCAAGAAACGAAATAGAAATTAGCATTGAGAAGGCACTTCTCATTGCCTGCATAATGAAGGGGGTTACGATTGATGTGGGAAGCCTCATCTTCCAGGAAATCGGCATCAGAGCGATTCAACAGACTACCTCACTCCCTTTCCCAAGTCTGATCACCACACTTTGCCAAGAGGTGGATGTCCCATTCCTCCCTCACCAAGACAGACTTGGGAAATCTACGAGAGATATTGATATCACTCGTATCAGTGATGCATCGGCCCCTGCACCTACCACAATAGAGGAAATTGATGCGCAGAACCTCCTATCTCCTCAGGATCCTGCATCTCCATCTCCCACTGCTACGGAAGCAGCTGCACCATCAACTACCACTGGCCTATCCACCTCACACGTGCCATCCATTTCAAGAATGGGTCTAATTGTTCAGCATACTAACTCTAAAATGGACCAGCTCTTGAAATCATTGCCTTCGCACGTAAAACAAGCACTGACTCCTTTGCTACAACAACAATTGGAATTCGGAGAAAGGTTGTCAAAGCTGGAATCGAGGGTTCATAGCATGGAAGGTGGCGTGAGGGGTCTACCCCAACTACAAGAGGATGTAAAATCATTAAAGACCGATCTCCAAAAGATGTAAAATCTGGAGCTTGATATTTCATCCATCCTCCCCAATGAGGGTAACCAGAGTGCCGGCCAGGCCAACTTAGGACTTGACTTCACGACTCTCATGACGGACATCCCACCGTCAGCTGCTAAAGTGTCGCAGCCTCCCGCCCCTACCATACCGGTGGAATCTCCTGATGATGAGACCTCGAAAGGGTGGTCAGAATCTGAAGAGGACAACTCCGAAGAAGCCAGCGATGAGCTTGATGCAGGTGCAGTCCCTCCTCCACAGGAAAAAGGAAAACAAATTGTGCTGCCTACAGCAGAGGGGGAACAAGAGCAGGCAGACATTGCAGCTGCCATTGAACGCTCGTTGATAGATAAGGCCGCCAGGAGATTTCCTTCGGCGGGAGATGGTAGTAGCAGCTCAGCGGCTCCCCCACCGGCTTCGGACCGGACTCATTCTCCTCCACCAGCACCGGCAGCACAATAGGCTAATCTCTTCGTGCAATTGCACCACGAGGGAGCCCCTTTTGTCCTTTACTTTTTTGTTTAGTGCATTGGGGACAATGCATGTGTTTAAGTTTGGGGTGGTAGCCTTATATTTCCAGTTGGTCTGTATATTTTAACTGAATTGTGAACTTGTGGCATTCGATATGTTGATAGTGATGATTTATGAGTTGTGTATATATGTTGTTGTAACTGTTATAATTAAATAGTTAGCAATAAAATCCCCTTATTTTTTCTTTTGTCGGGTTCTTTTTCAAGGGTGTAATAGTAGAACCAGGCTGTTGAGTATAAAGTACATTGACCAGGATGGTATGTAGGTGAACAAACAAGTATGAAACCATAAGTGAAGGATAGAACCTTGGAAACAAATCAATTAAGTGAAGTTGAGGCTCGCTCAGTAACTCTAGGACTACTTAGAATTGTGATTGTAGACACAAGGAAAGTTTGGAGTCACTAAGTGCGCATTCCAAAGCTGTGAACTATGTTAACCAAACAGTTGATGTGCTGGTGTGTGTGAGCGTTGTTCGATAATTCTCGTGTTCATTGCTGCTATCTAGAACTTGCTCGATTGGTTCTTCGTTGCCTATAATACGTATGCTAAGTTAGAGAAGTGATCTTAGGCTTTCTTTGAGTAGTGATAAAACCTTTCTAGCCTCTTTCAGCCGACCTGTGCATATTAACTATCACTAGTAACCCATTTTGAGCCTAGTAGCCCTTTTGTTGGCCTCCGCATTATAACCTGAATCCATTCATCAAAATGACTCTTTTGGAACCCATTCCTCCTTGAACATTGAGAGTATTGATAAAAGATTAAGTTGGGGGTGGGGGATCAATAACAAAAGGGGTAAAATCATGAGACTCCATACCTCAAAAGCTCATGTCAATCTATGAAGCTTCGAAAAAAAAATATAAATAAATAGATACCACAAGTGTGAAAGCAAAAGAAAAAAAAATAGTCAATGTAAGTGGTATACAGAAGCTTGAGAATCAAATAAAGAGGTATGTGAGTAGGGTTTGTGGGATTGTAAATCCATTGAACGAAAAGGAACAAAAGGCTGGAAGGAGAAAGAGAGTAATGAGTGTTCAAGGAGGAAGTAGCCACTATTATCTAAATTCACATCCTACCCTTCCTTAAACCAACATTACAAGCCTATAAAGTCCTTATATGATCTTTAACTAAAGTGTTCTTATGAATAGGTGATGAATTAAAATAAGGGCAAGCCTATGGCATGGCAGGTGGTGACACATGAAATTTCATTCGGAGAGAGAGTGTTTTTAGTCTTGTTGTCCCTTGATTTATTCCATGACAAATACTGTGCGAATGGGACTTTCTTTCTGGTGAGGGCACATACACTGCTAGGTTGATAGCTAGTTGAGCTTGGAGTCAAAGCACAAGTTGATTCAGCTGAAAGTAGCATTTAGTTACTTTGTTGAGGCTCAAACGTTCACTAATTGATTGTTTGTTCTTTGAAGCATTTTAATGATTTTAAGGGGGTACGGTAAAAGATGGTTATACTTACGATGTTATCAACAACCACTGTCCTTGGTCAATGTTGCTTTATATTTGATAGGTAGAGTAGTAGTTAGGGTGGTGTTGTGTTAATTGCTTGAGGATAAGCAAGAGCTTAAGTTGGGGGTGTTGATGTGCCGGGAAATTTCGGCACATATTGATACTATTTGTTTAAAAATTGCTTGTTTCGCTTGTTAATTATCATGATATTTACTTAGTTTTAGTGTAATTTCAGTATATGGATGAAAGAGACCCAAAAGTGTGAAAAGCAGTGCAAAAGCCGTCCAAAGGCAAGAAAAGAGATCAACAACACAGCAGGAGCAATTCTGCGACCGCAAAGTGGATATGCGAGTCGCAGAATTAGACCTTAAATCGCAAAGGCGGACAGAACTTCAAGCCAAAGTTAAAGTAAGGATGCTGTCAAAAATGCGACCGCAGAATGGAAATGCTAATCGCATTTTCATCGCAGACACGGACAGAGTTTGAGGTGAAAAATAGAGTGGAATCGCGATCGCATTCTGCGATCGCAGAATCATTCTGCGGACCGCATTCTTAAATGCGACAGGGAGGAGAAGTTCTGGTGAAGTCTGCGACACAGGATGAAGATTCTGCGGACCGCATTCCTGTTCTGCGACAGGAATGCGATCGCAGACGGAAAATTAGGTCAGACGTTATTTCAGTTCGCCTCGGTTTTTGGGCCTATATAAATTTCATCTCTAGGGTTGTGTAAAGGGAGACTGATCAGAATTCAAAGAGCAAAATAGTGCTTTTGGTTATTTTCAAATTGGGAGAGATTTTTGGGTGATCAAAACTGAGAAGTCAATATTGTTGTAAGATGAATTCTACTATTCTTATTTGTTCTTTAGTTTTCAATATGTGTAACTAAATTCTAATACTGAGGTTGTGAACCCTAGATGGGTGGAATGTTATTGAACAATTGATATTGCTTCCAATTTCGAAAGAATCTTGATACTTATTTATTTCTCGTTCTTAAATAAATCGTTAGTGGTTGCAAACATTAACGAGTGCCAATTTACGCTATTGTACCTTGGAAAAGGGAGATAGAGTTTGGTAGAAATAAATAACAACAATTCAAGGCTTTAACCCTTGTTTAACAAAATCACTTAGGAATAAGAGGATTTTAAGTCGGCGAATGATTGGGTATTCTTAATTTTGACTCTAATGTATTCGGGAGGATCATAAGAGGATACGTTATCTAAATATTGGAAAATATCGGATAACACTATAATAAGAACCGATTGCATATCAAGCACGGATGTCAATATCGATATCAATACATTCTACTACATTAGGGGGAGCACAACCTTAGTATCTCGACTTCATATCTTTATTCAACTATTCTTTTCAAGCTGCAATTATTAGTTTAACTTTCTTTAAGTACTCAACATCAATTTACTATATTTGGTTACTTGATCGAATTACGACTAAGTATAGTATTGCTTTAATCAGATATTTGTTTCACACCTATTCCCTATGGGATTCGACCCCAACCTAGTTGGGTTACTATATTTGACATCGATCGCTTACACTGTTGTAAAGGTGTAATTTGAGCGGATCAAAGGTCTCCACTCCCTAATCTCTTTTCCAACATAAGGTCTCCACTTCCCAGTTAATTTTATTTTTAGACATAGGGTCTCCACTCCCTAGTCTCTTTTTCCAACATAGGATTTTCACTTCTTAGTTAGGGCACCATTTTGACAATCAGGGTATACCATTCTATAAGAATTATGTTTTCTCCGGTTACACCAGTCCCGACCTTTTATTTGCTTACAATAATGAAGTAGTATAGAGTTTTGTTACAAATAACTCACGAAATTTTCCTAGTGAAAACTGGAGCAAAAAAATTTCATTTTTTTTTGTTTGTTTTGGTGTCCGAAGTAGGTTTTACCTCGAGGCACAGGGTTCGAGATGACTAAAAGAAGAAGTCTCAATCCAAAATAAGAAAAGAAAAAGAAAAAAAAAAGAAGTGAATCCAAAATGCAGAAGCGGATGAAGGGACGTGGACTGCTCAAGACATGACTGAGGTCACGAGCATTGCATTTCCCATTTTGATCAAGAAAAGTCGTAGAAGAATGCACTAGCACATGCAGCAAGCAAGCATCAAGATTCAGATCAGAGTTCGCAGAAAGAACCAGTCAAGACTCAAGATCAAGTTTCAGAAGACACATAGATAGGAATCTTGTAGTTCATTGCTAATAGACTTGTTTAGTTTCTTTTCACTTTGATTTTGGTGTAATAAAGAGTTCAGCAAGCAACAACAGCAACAGTAGTGAAATCACAGCTTCTCGGTAGTCCCAGCTACCAAAACTCCAGAACTACACTGACCTGATTCCTTTATAGCCAAGGATATGTAGGCAACCTCAGAAGCAAAGTTCGGTCAAACTTTTTCAAAATGCTTCCCATGGAGTGTCAAGCGGTCAAAAATTACTCGTAATTGCTCACTTTATCTTTGCCCGAAAACTCTTCATGTTTTCGAGCAAAGAGGGTCAGCTGTGAATATTAACTTTTACCCTACGAAAATACTCCTACAAGTTCCACAAAAAATAAAATTTTCTAATTATTTTTTATTTTCTATAGAATTTTAGGAATTTCTTTTTAATTATTTGTTTGAATTTAGTTGCATTTAGTTGCATATTTAATAACTTAAAATTATAGAAAACACTATAAAACATTCAATTCTTCGTCTCACAACATTTTAGTTCTTAATTACATTTAAGATTTAATTACGTTAATTAAATGCATTTATCAAACAAAAATCACAAAAATACAATGGTCATGTTTACATTTTTTGGCTTTTAGTTGTAAATT
Source organism: Nicotiana obtusifolia (assembly GCA_002018475.1). NCBI lineage: Eukaryota > Viridiplantae > Streptophyta > Magnoliopsida > Solanales > Solanaceae > Nicotiana > Nicotiana obtusifolia. Next base: position 107,936 of record MCJB01022220.1, on the reverse strand, counting down.
GACAATTTTCTTTCATTAGTATTAAGTTAATTAATTATTTAAATATTAAAAAATAGTAAGTACGTTTAATTTTATAAATTGAATTTAAGCTAGGATTTTAGTTAAAAAATCAAAGAAAAAAAACAAAAAGAAAAAAGGAAAAGGGGGCTTTGTTGAGTTGAAACCGGACTAGGCCAATTTTGCATGGCCCAATTGCTTTAACACCCNCACCCCCAGTCCCTCTCCAAACCAGCCCAATTCCGTCAATCCCAATCCGGTCAAACTCTTTGATAACCAAATGACGTTGTTTCCTCCTAGTAATCCCATTTGTTGATTAATCATGATCTAACGGCTGGGAATTGAAGAACCAAAGCCCTTATAACTATCTGAACCGACCCCTTTAACCCCCAAAATACATTCATTCATCTTTTTCATCTCTAATCCCAAACCCTAGCCGCCCCTAAAATCCCTCACCTCCCTCACCGGCGGCCGGAACTCCAAACAACCCCAAAATCCCACCATGCAATCACCATCTTTGCCTCTTTCTATATCTCTTAACCAATTCCTTAAAAGAAACCCAGAAATCCCTAATTTTTAGATCCGAAAAGTGAAACCCTAGGTCTTTTTTTTATTTGTTTATTTCCCTTTAATCTCGACCCATTTGAACCCAAGACCTACATCAATCGATTGTTCTTGATGAAAGCAATCAATTGATGTTAGTGTCAGTTCACATTACAACCACCGGAATCCATTCAAGTTTCATTGGCCGGTCATTTTTTTCATACACTGTAGGTATATTTTTTTTCTTCTTTTCTTTTTAATTGCGGCCAATTGTTAATTATTGTTTGATTGCATTAAACAGTTTTAGGTTAATTAAAAGCCAGATTAAGTTAACTTTGATTATCTCTAGTTGAAGTTGCTAAATTATCATTTATTTTGATAGTAGTTTGTTTAATGTTGCATCAATAACTGATTGTTAGGATATTCTTCCGCATGTCTAGCTTAATTAATTAATTGCATAATTAGTAGTTCAATTGCATGTTAATAAGTTTGATTACCTAAGTTCAATAAATTCTTAAAGGATTTGGTTTTTGCATTGGTATCTTGTTTAAATTCGTATGTCTCTTTTGTGCATGGCTATTTTTGATAATAGAAACTTTGGGATGGGTCAAAGGAATTTGGAAAATTAGAAAATCATAGGTAGCTATGTAGAAAACTTCTAGAAAGGAATTAAAATACACTAAGATGGGAAATTAGGTTAAAATTTGGGGTAAAAAGAGGTAAATTCAGAATTTAAGAGATGCTGAAAAATAGGAAAAAAAAAAAAAAGAAGAGGACAGCTGTAAGAAAAGATGCTAAAATAGGACAGCTGTTCATTTCTGTTAAAAACAAACCTCTTTTCCCCTGAATTTCAGCTGACATATTCTCCTATTTCGTCTCTCCTTTTCCCTCATATAAGGGACCCCCTACACTCTATATAACACATTCATTCTCTGCAAAAAAAGAAGGGGGGCTCTTTTTTCTTGATATACGCTGATCCCTGCATTTTTTGAAGAAAAACACACAGAATTTCTGCATTTTTAGATATAGATAAATTTCAGAAGTGCTGGTTTTCTTCATCAACTTCTGATCTTCTCAAGTTAATTTTGAACTAAAGTTGAAGTTCATTATGGGGCTTTGTACTGCTGTTTTCTGTTACTCGCTGCTGATTCTTGAGTTTTGCTGAGCTTATTTTCCATTCTAGCCTTTATTTGGCCATTCTAAGTTCCATTACCGCATTTCAAGGTACCTATTCTGACCTTAAGTTATGTAATTGATATAAAGATATTGTGATGTCATGAAATCTCCATTATCTTTAGTTTGTATGTGTGTTGGATGTTCCTTCATGATTCAACCGCAAACTTGAGTGTAGTCTGAAATATTTAGTGTGATAAATGCTTATGCATGTCGGAAACTTAAATAGTAAAAACCATGATAAAAAAATCAATTCTATATTTTTTATCTTTGTTTGTTAAAGTTTGAGTTGCTATTGATGGATTTCCTACGTGTGGAGTTCCGGAAGTTCTTTGTAGGTCCATGGCCTAAAAAGTAAGATGCCAAAAATGTTTGTGATGAGCTTGAAATTCTGACTAGTGCTTGGCCTGATTAAAAGTTCTACTGTTTGAAGGTGGTCATTTATGCAATAGCTTAATTCTACTTTAGTATAGTTTCTAGTACAAAACTGTAATAACTCGGTTCGTCTTTAGTGAACATAGTTGTGTAAATTCAATAGATTGATAGCTATTCAAACCATCGAACGCTGTTGTATAGCAATTTAGCATGAGTTTAGTGTTTAAATCTGTTGAAATTTCTTAACTGTGGTAATTAATTACAGATATAGTTCTTTCTGACATTTGTTAAGTTGATCGCATGCCGAGTTATTCTGGTGGAAGATTTGCTTGTTTCGAGTAGTTATTGCCTTAAAAGTTTTGGGTCTGGCTACTATTCAAGCCCACACTGGAACACCTTATGAATTGGAGCCTAAGTTATGGCAATGAAGTGAGCTGCCCAAGCTCGATTTTGCCATGCCCACGTTATGTTAATAAAAATGGCTCTGTCCATTCGTTTCTGTAGTAGGGTGATACATGAGTTTATGCTTGATTTAACTTGCCATTATTTCTGATGACTAAATTAGCTCATAAATACTCCCCAGTACCTAAATTTGTTCATGATTAAAGCAAAGTCTAATGGATGCTACTTCTCTCACATACCATGCTTATTTACAGACTTTCACCACTAGCCTCAAACGTTTAGAAACCAACAACTCTTGAACATCGTAGTTTGCTTTAGGCACGCTTATAACCTATTATCATGGTTATGTACACGTTCGCGTGACACAATTAGGATCAAGGCACGCTTATAAATCAAGGTACGCGTTCGCGCGACTTTGACAAAACAATCTTAACAATTAATAAAGCGTGATTAATTGTGTACACGTACACGTGACATGATTTTAGCGCGCTAAACTAGATTCACGCGCATGTGGTCCGTTTCAAAGATAAATCCATAAAACGCCATAATCGAAAGCGGTAAAAGGTAAAATACACATAGGTTCTAAAATACGTAATTAAACAATTTAACTAAGCCAAGTATGATTAAAGTGACTATGCTATAACCACGGAACCCGAAAATGCTAACACCTTCTCGCGGGATAACAGAATTTCTTACCCGATCTTCTGATTTTCGCGGACTTTAAAACATAGTCAAATTTTCTTGATTTGGGATTTAAAATAAACCGGTGACTTGGGACACCATAATAAATATCCCAAGTGGCGACTCTAATTAATTAAATAATCCCATTTTGAATAATGTCACTTTGATTGAAAAAACTTCCCTATCCCTTCGGGAAAAAGGAAGTGTGACAACTATCACAGAAAGTTATTCCGTTCTATCCTGGGAGGAATTAATCCGAAACCTTGGGCAACTGTGAGGGGATTAAATTCCTTAAGGACACAAGAAACTTTTGGGCTTGGAATTTTCTGTTTTTGTTTTCTTAAACTAGCGTCTTCTGATTTTCTGGCTTTAAATACAAAATACTAATAATTTGCATAGTGTCAAGGTAGAGTAACGCCATGTTAAGGCGTAAGTTATCGGTTCAAATTCGATAAGGGACTTTGTAAAACTTCAATCTAGTATTCATATTTGATTCATATTTGAGGGGAGAATTGTCTTTTTATTTGAAATTTAAAAAGTAACTAACTGGATAATACATTATCATTATACTTAATTATAAAAGTTAATAATTTATTTAATCAATTTTTATTATTATGTCATCAGACAACGTTTATGATTGTATCAACTGATTTCAATTCACAATATAGATATGTGAGTATATAGATATGTGAGTGTCGACGTACACATTAACTTAAAATTCCGAATCTATATTGACATTAAGTGGAGGTGCAATAACTGGACCTACTACTTGTGGAATTTCATTTTTCACGGACTTATTAGTTAAATGGCAATTGGTGGGACATCGAAAAGAAAAGAAATAAAGAATGTCAATTATAGATAGTTTTATCAACACCCAATTGTTGAGCTGGCTATGGCCAAGAGAGATTCTTGGTAAAATCTTCTTGTACAGATGAATAATCCCTAATTACTGAGAACTATTAGATTGATGGAGAAACGATACGTAATTTTTTCTGGATTGTATTAAGGAGTTACCTACTTGCCCAAAATATCTTATGCCATATTAATTTAGGTCAGAAATATCTTGTATAGTGGTACCTTAGGATGAATAGAAATGTGGATCCAATTAGTGTTTAAGAGAAAGAAGGATAGGATCAAAAAACTTGGCGGTCAGTTTAGTCAAGTCAAAATTAAGGTACCACATTTGACTAGTTTCTCCAAAAATGTATCCTGCTCTTTTGCCAGAAAAAGTAATTAAAAATTGTATACTTCGTATTTAAAAAGCAAGTGGAACTTTGAATCAAGTTTGTATTTATAAATAGTAATAATGTGTTGAAAAGTTCAAATGCCCATATGCTCAGACAGGAATCTGACGTGGAATGCTTAAGACATCAGATTATGTCTGTAAACTTGGTTTTATTTCCAAGAAAACTCCATGTTTGCACTTTAGTACTATATATATATATATATATATATATATATATAT
>MCJB01022220.1:86682-103160 GCA_002018475.1 Nicotiana obtusifolia | reverse complement strand
TATATATATATATATATATATATATATATATATATATATATATATATATTAACTAATTTAATTTACACTCTTAGACTGAAGACTGAAGTGTCTGAAGAGGGTTCTGGGGGATGACTTAGAGCCAGTTTGGACATAAGAATTTATTTATTTATTTTTTTGGAAATTCTTTTTACTTTTTTCGAAATCAGTATTTTGGCATAAAAATTTTTAACTTTTATTTAAATTTAATGAATTTTGAAATTTTTTGAATATTTAAAAAACTCCAAAAAATCAGTTTTTTAAAATTTTCACTCATATCACTCACAAAAATTCAAAAAAATCCAAAATTATATTCATGTCGAAACACAACTCTAATTTTCAAATAATATTTTCACTTGAAAAAAATTTCACCTTTTTTTGAAATTTTACAATTTTTATGTCCAAAGGCCCACTTAATCAGCGGTGAAAGTTTACCAACATCTCGAGTTTACATCAAACTATATTAATTTAACATGATTAAGTAATAAAATTATATATATATATATATATATATATATATTAATTAACTATAATTTAAGGATAATAATATACATAAACTCTTAGTGAAAATAAATATTATATATTTATTAAATTAATAGTATAAACATTGAGCGTGAATAGGTTTTTTTCTTAAAATGACTGTTTTAGCAAAGAATTCACATGTCCTTTTAGACATTTGACTGTGTTAGTATCAAAGAATTCACATGCCCTCCTTTTTATTTTTACACGAACTCTCACACACATGTACGCACGTGTGCATATAGCTATTTGGGAGCTTCCAACAGATATATACACATGTATCCACGTGCGCACACACTTCAATCTTTAATCTTGGCTTGTTTAAATATACTGTTAAGTTGAGTGTGCTCTCTGTTACTCATTCCAATGTTCACTTCTTGTTTATTCTCATCCCTCAACTTCAAAAAATTGGACAAGATTCTTTCCTAGCCCAAACTTAAACCTTTTTCTTTCCTTCAAAGTTAAATACTCGGCTAAAATGACAACTTTTAAAATTCTAGTTAGCAAAGTTATGAACATTTTATAGAAAGGAAATTTTCTTTATAGAACACTTCAACTCTTTAACAGTTATAGCAGTGGAACTTTTCTGGCTTAAATAGGGATAAATCAATAAGAGAAAAATCACCTCTTTTAGACAATAGACTTCTTAAAAAACTTATAAAAGGGTAGTCCGATACACAAAGCATTCCACGTTCAAGCATAATTCGGGGAAGGGTTGCACCTCAAGAGGAGTGATTAGATAGTCTAGTCTGATGCAGGTATCAGTGGTTGATTTCACGACTCGAACCCCTGACCTATAGATCATAGAGAGACAACTTTATTAGCATTGCTCCAAGACTCCCCTTCTTTTAACAAAAGGTATGGACCAACAAAAAGGACTTTTCCTACCACTCTTTTAGGCCACATTCCTACGTCCTCTCCATTCCATTTCAGTAGAAAGTATACTTTATACAAGAGAAATCGATAATACTACTATCAAGAATGCAACTATCGGTTAGATAATGGAAGATAACAAATAAAATAGTTAAGGCGGGCACAAATTAATCGGAAAATCTATGTTAATAAACAAACGTCAAGAATGCAACTATGATATGCATAGTAAATCATTTGTAACATCAAATGACGTCCAAAAGTAGGGAAAGAAAATGAAAATAATTTTAATGGAACGAGAAGACACATGAAAGTATCTTAGGGAATTGTGCAAACCACGCACACATGAGCAGAAGTATTAGAATGCGCACATGAAATACTGATTTTGTGGTAGCAATATTTACTGTAACAGTGTACTTGGCCAACGTGAGCAACCTCTGTGTGCTCTACTATTTGCTTATGTGGTGGCCTCTGCTTAGCTTGAGGATTTGGTTTCTTTTCTTGGTCTTAGTCAATGCTTTCAAAGTTAACTTCTCTCACACAGACACCACCACTGCCCCAAAATCATGTGCTCTTCCTCTTGGATCACTCGTCAATATTAAGACTAAACCTTGAACACAAATATATAAACAAAGAAATCAGACAATACTCTGACTTGATATGTTTTGAAGTGTAAATTTGCCAATGCACCTTGTCATATCCAATTTTCCTTTTTAATATTCTCTGTAGGTGACCGGCCTGACTTTAATTGGTGTATAGTTTTGTAACTTTGAAGAATATGAACTTGTCCCTCTAACTCTCCGTCCAACATAAATTAAAAGTGTTGTTCGTCATAAAATTTAAACATGTGATATGCGCCTAATCAGAAATAAAGTAATGAAAATTACAAGGTTACTTTGTCATATCCAACGTTCAAAATTCGAGATTGTATTACTCGTATAATAAATTCTTTTTTCCTATTTGTTTACAAACACAAAAGAGTTAACTTCTGTTTTATTATTTATAACAAACATGCTCTTAAAAGAAAAACAATTTGATTTTCTCTTTTGGAGGAACAACTAAATAGTTGTTTTCCAAAACTTAATTCAAACACACACATTATTTTAAAAACTAATTCCAATCTGTCTTGAAATCCAAACGTATCTATTATTCGTTCATAATTTTAGACTATCTACAATTCTTACTAATATTTAATCATAATTTATGGATGATCTTTTGAACAGGAAAAAGAACAAGGAAGATTAAAGAATTTTTTTTACCTAAAAATGGGGTAATTTCCAGTAGAAGTAGCAGGTGCAAGTAGCAAAAGCACATTCAAGTTGAAATAATATGAAGGGGCAGAGGGGCATTCAATAGAAAGGTGCCAATACCTTGTGTCTCCAATATTTATGGGCTCCAATATTTATAATTTGACAAATGTTGTTTTTATTATACTTGGGTCCCATTGATTTCCAGCGTTCTTGCAATTTAACCCTTCTCAATCTGCCTATGTTAATTAAATGTTTTTATTGAATGGGTGGGGCCTGGAGGAGGTCAAATCAAAAATCATTGACCTTTGCCTTTAAATCATACTAGCAATTATTATAAATTTTAAAAAAATTAGTCTTGTTTTGTATTCTAGCCCCTTTTGTTTTAATCCTTCTTTATCATTGACCCTTGTCTTCAATCATACTAGGAATTACAAAGACAAAAATAATTCTGATTTTTCTTCTATTTCCGTTTTCGTTTTGATTCTTTTAGCGACTTGGTATTATGTAATATCAAATCAAACTATAATTTTCTTTCGTCGAGAAAAGATATCTTACCTTTCGAAATGTCAAAACTTTGTCAAGAACTTTAATGAGCTATATAATAAAGTGAATGAATCCCTACTTTGATTTTGAATGCTAGAAACAAAATTATTCTGAAACAAAAAGTGCCATCAAATAACTCTTATTATTTTACTCACAAATCTTTTAAAAAAACTAGTAGGAGTAGTTGTTATTAGACTCTTCATATGATTGGGAAAAAAACGAATGCAACTCATTTAATGGTTATGTAAAAATGATAGAATTAGAAAATCTCCCATTTATTGAATGAAAAAATAAACAACTTGTTGACAAAAGACGGTGGTAGGGAGTAATTAGATCATAAATTCTAAGTTTCTAACTTAAAACCACAAAAGTGAGAGAATAATAATACTGTAATGAAAAGAATTCAAGGATTAGCTGATGCCACGTGGTATGAAAAATGGGGCCCAAAACAGTATGCTCAAATGTGATCTTAAAAGATCCGTGTACATATAACAAAGTTGTCGTTTAGCGAAGTACTCCGTACGGACATCACCTCTGGGCTTTTCACTCCATTTATTTGATTTGCAATCACTGAAGCCCACCCCACGTATTTTGTCAACTCATCCCCTTTCTTTTCTCTTTTCTCTTTTCTCTTTTCTTTTGGGTCAATAATCCCTTGATATTTTTGTCTTCTTTGTGATGCAACAAAAACGTCCCCAAGTCATCATCAAAAATTGTGGTAAGATAAATAAAAAATTTCACTGTGAATTAAAAATCTAAAGTTTAAACATTAAGAATGTAACAAAATTTTGATAAAAAGCCTTTCCTTCTTTAATAAATTTTATATGACGTGAATCTGAATTAGTGAGAGCTCTCGATGCAAGTACGGAGGACGGATGTTGATAAAGAAACAAAAGACTTCTTGAGCCGCAGTCAATATTTAACATATTCTATCACTACAAAATAACACAGTTCTACAAATTTTAACTAATGTTATCGACCAATTAGCAATACTATCTTCGTCTAGAAAAAATTTATGGAGTTTGAAATAAGGCTGTTACGAGATTAAATTTTGTGTGAATTAAGGCACTTATTTCTTAATTTTCCTGATGTAACCTTTTTTCAAGCCCGACGTAAAATATACATAACAGGAAATATGATATAGGACGTAATAATCACAAATTTTCGAACTAAAAAGATTGAAAAATTTATATTCAAAGAAGAAACAATTCAGTTCCAAACAGTAGTTCTATTAGAATGGGCCAGATGAAGTACTATGTTTCATGATACTCTTTGTTTTGGGAACTTATTGTTCTTATAAATTGGAAATATTCTCAGCAATCTTATAAGCTTGCTGTATGCTTTTTCTTTTTTCTTTTTAGTTTCTTTGTTGCAGAGTACTGCACACTGTTGAAACGGTGGTTAATCATTTTAAAAACAATTTCGAAAAAAGAGAATGGACTTGAATTTGAAGCCCAATTTTTCGTCAAAATAGCACATGCTAGCCCTTTTTCGAACTGGTAATAGAAAAATAGCCAGCGTTTGTAAAGTCATCGAAGAATAGCCACTGTATTACTGAAACACGGAAAGTTTCAGCATAATATGCGGAATTATGAAGCTCCTGCATATAAACTTCAAGCATATTATGTTGGACCTCCAAGACCCGGAAAGTTCCAGCATAATATGCGGGATTATGGAGTTCCTGCATATAAACTTCCAGTATATTATGATGGAACTCCAACATATTGTAAAATTTCAGCATATTATGCTGGAAACTCATATGTTAAAAATTCATATTTTCGGATTTTTAACAGTGTTTTTGTTCAGATTTTATCTTTACATGAAAAGTGATTAAATTTCTATTACTTTAAAATTGTGGCTATTTTTCAATTACTAGTTATAAATCTGGCTATTTTTGAATTTCACCCTAATTTTTCAGATGCAAGGACGGGCCCAGTTCCAAATTCAATAGTCCACCACTTCTGATCAAGCCTAATTCTCTTCATTAAATTCCAATACAACAAGCCTAGTCATGTCTCAATGAGCGTATGTATATATGTACGTATACATATATTTATTTATTTATTTATTTTGGTTTTAAATTAAATGAGACACTTTCCTATTTAGTTTGTTCCAAAATAAATGACACATTTTTAAATTTAGAAATAATTCAACTTTAAACTCTTCATTTTATCTATTTTAACCTTAATGAGAAGCTTTTATAACCACACACCCCATAAAGCTTTTACCCCTAAAATTTTTAAGACCACAAGTTTCAAAAGTTTTTTCTTTTTTCTTAAATTTCGTGCCGAATCAAACTAACTCATCTAAATTGAAACAGAAGGAGTATACATGTGTAGAGAATACGTAGTAGAAACTAGTGCGGAGGAGGCTGTCTATATTTGAACCCGTGGCACTACAGTTCGAATTGTAACCTCTTAGCAACAACTTAACTGCCTTCTCGGAACTAGTCTTTGGCCAGTATGGCTGGAAACATTTCAACAAACTGGAACCACTAAATTAACAAAATCAACAATTCCTATGATTATAAACATGCATGTAGTCGTTAAACCGTTGAAAACTATAATGTATAATGTATTCTGCTTGAAATAGAAGCATAAATAGAAGCATATTATCTTATTACAGCACCAGACAATGTACATCAAACTAATCAACTAAGGCATCAAATAATAGCAACCAAATCCCGTATTTCATCAGTAAGTTGAATTAAGCAATATGGCATATATATCTGGTTGAACTTTTACCCTTTTACTAAAATAACTGCTCTCAGTAATCAGAATAGTTCTCAACAACAGTAGGGGATTAGATTAAAGTCATACTTCCTTTCCTTTCTTCGTTCGAGTATTTCGACAAATTTCTAAATATCAGTGCGTTATACTGAAGGAAAGTACTTGGAGAGACCATAAGGGAGAGAGTAGAACTCTTCACTCCTTGGATCTCGACCATAGTACTTGAACTTAGCCCACCAATGCCTTCCACTGTCTTTCCTAGTTAAGGGATGCCTGCGCGCGAGAGTGATGTCTAAGAAGTAAACTATAATTCCTGCCACTGCAGCGGGGGAAGTGAAGATCACTTGCATAATTTGGTCAAACTGCACATAGGATAAAGGCTAAATAAGTTTTGCTCAATTCTTCAATGCCAAAAAATGCCTGTTGTATCAAATGGAAATGCTGATAAAAGAAGATTAATGACTGAGATATATGTACTAATTACCGTGGCAGAGCCAGATTGAACTGGACCGCGACCAGTGGTTATGACATAACCGTTGAAGTACTGTGGCACAGAAAGGCCCATGTAGATTGAGAAACCTAATATGAACTTAGTCCTGTAGCTGTTCAGGTTGCAGAACTGTAGTAAATCAAAACCAGCAGCAGCTGCCTCATCCAATCAAACACTAACATAAGTGATCAAAGACTTTATATAGGGAATAGTAGCATTTTGTCAGAATGGAAAGCAGAAATTGTATGTTTTTAACATGAGAAAATCACATACACATGAGGGCAAACAAGACGCAATATAAAGCTCCAACAATCGGTAGAGGTATTGAAGCAAGAATAGCTCCAAATTTTCCTGTTTTTGGTCAAAGAGAAGGCAGCCATTACTTATTTATGATAAATTTACGATAGTCACAAGATTGCAATCACTTAAAAGAAGAAAGAGAATTATACATTTCAAAACAATAAACATATAAGCAAGTACCAAGATCAGCTATATAATACAATGAATTTGATCTTTGTAGAGAATATCTCACCTAACACAGAAAAGAAAAGCATAAATGCTGCGGAGATTTGAATTACCCTTCTGCTTCCAACTCGTGTCAATGCCAAAAGACCTACATTTTCACTTCATAGTTCATAATAGAAAAGCATTAGAACGCATGGTCAGGTTACAAAAAGGTATCTGCAGATGCATTTTTTGGAGAGAAGGTTGGCGTGTTGATATCCAGAGACTACTACATTATTGGAGAACATTAACTATTTAGAGTATAATACTCCTCACATCTTAGCCTTGATTATGCCCTTGATTTTGGAAGTAGCATGAGATATTGAGCAAACTAAATAGCCTACTTTAAGCATTTCTAAGGCAGATAGATGTATTACACTGATACGGTAGCTCCACTGCCGGCTCCCCATAAACCATTGAGCAACATACCTAACCCCTGGTCACCAACAAAAAAGAAATTTGAGTTTCAACATAGAATTATAGGTAGAGAGAAAGAACCCGTCGTTGGTGAGAATATCACCGTTGTACGTTCACTTACCAGCCATCCAGCACCACGGCTCAGAACTGAAGCTGGGCAATATGTTGCACTTCCATATCTTGCAGCAGCAATAAATCCTCCAGTAGACTGTCAAAAGAGAAGGAAAACTGTTCTTCAGAAGGACAATGTCAACATACATGAGGATGTTCAGCCTTAAAAATTTACAATACCCAAAACCTTAATAAATTCAACTAGAATCATCCATCTCACAACATAATCATAAATCAGTAGTTGAATTACTGGATAAAATGTTAGGTTTTCATAAGTTTTACTTGTGAGAGGAAAAACCGAATCAAGTCAGCAACTATATCATTATTAGCCTAAACATTTGCAACTGGATATACACCTCAATGAGAGAAACAAAAGCTGCAGCCAACATCAGAAAGACTTCTCCAGCATCAACATTGGGAGTACCCCATTGCAATGGGTAAGGAAATCTTATCCTGCATTTCCAGAAAACAAGAGTTCTTGAGAGCAGAAGCAAAAGAACAAACCTATATAAACATTGGAAATTAGATCAGATATTCTTTAACTGCCAGACATTGTCACTTTATGATAGAGAAGCAGTGTAAAAACTTTGAGACAGACGTTCGCAATAAAGTAACAGATTGCCAAAAATTGGTTGATATCGGACGATATCAGTATTACAGTCAAGTCTACTACTATTTCCTCTCATAATTATTACAGTATCAAGTAGCTGATTTGAAATAAAACTGAAGTTAATTAGATGAAGCTATGCTTTGGCATGATTATTGCCACAAGGGAACTATTTGTTAGGTACTGCGGCCATTTTGCCTTTTTTGGTAAGTTAAAAACAAAATCTGTTCAGAACATGTAGTAATCATTTAGAGGCGTGGACTTGCTAATGCCAATCTCAACTGAAGCAGATAATTCCTATAGAAATATAATTACTTTGAAGTGTAATTTGTACCAAAATGATACTGTTAACGACAAGTATAAGAGATTTTGATCATAAAATATCCATGAGCTCCATTTTTAACATGCCTAATGAATAAATAGAGAAGTGACTATGTATAAGTGAGAATATTAGTGTGAACGCACCATGAAGCTCCACTAACGAGCCCTGAGCGATCAACTCTGCAACTGAATTGAGTCTGCAGGGGTCTGTTCTTGTATGCACCCACTGCTGTGAGAAAGGCTGCAAATGCCCACACTATTCCAACTGATAACAGGACAGCGAATCGCTCAAATAAGGGTTGCTTCAATTTCCACATATGAGGAATAAACTGCACAAACATTCGTTACACACATATTAAAAGACCAAAATGGAAAAACCAATATCAGCACAAATTGATCTCCATATCATTCTTTTGCTGCTTAATGCTTATACAGTGGATCTAAGCAGAGAATCAAAAGTTACCCTGCTAGCGCTCTTTATTTGATTTCCTTTGTTCATTTAGCGTTTGATTCTCGTATCCCGTCATGTAACTTCCCCATTAAAAGATAGTAGTAAAACACAAACGAATACAATAAAGAAAACAAGGCTTCCTATCATGTTATTGCCATTCAAAGGGTGAAAGGCATTTCTATCAGGTCTCAGTGATTACTAACATTAAAAGGTGCAGATATATAATACATGCATCTCAAGACCAAACCCAATAAATATTAAGAATAAGGCTTACTTGTGACAGCAATATAAGTAGAATTAACTCTGGAAGTCCAATTTCCACACATTCTGCCAGCTGCCATCACCGATCAACATAAATAAATTATATCTCAATAAACCAATATTGTTAAAAGGAAAACAAAAAGATATTGCATTATGGAAGTAAAGATATGTTTAAGGCCAACTTCAGGTTTCTGTATCTAGCTCATACGAAGAGGAGATAAACTGATTTGCCAAAGTGAATTTCTTTAAGCACTCTAAAGTAATGAGATTCTAACTTTTCAATGGGGCGATTGATTGTTCCTCAAATCAGTTAGAAGCTGCATTGGACAATCCTCATAGTTCTGAAAGCCAGGATTGTTTATATGGAAGATAGTAAGCAACAGCCAGAATTCTTACAAGTGGAAAACCTTGCTGATAAAGCCCAATACCAAGAAGCAACACCAATGGAGCCGTGGAAAGGGGACACAGGAACCTACACACATTGTCAAACAACTGAAATCAAACCTTCTGTTCAACAGAATAACTGGTAGTAATAAAATGCTGCAAAGAACATAATTCTGGAAAAATGACCACCTTGTAACAATTCTCCAAACTCCAAAAAAGCCAGCTAATATTGGAAGAACGGACGCAATCATCAGAGCCCCCTGCATTCCTCTCATTGATTGCTTAAACCTCTGAAGAAAATGTTGGGAATAAACCCCCTACAGAAATAATATTCACAGTAATAAAAGCGGAATAATAACGTAGCACCGAGATACGGTAATTAACAAGAATAAAATAGTGACAATGACACCAAGATTTTTACGTGGAAAACCCTTCTGAATAAGGGAAAAAACCACGGCCCGAGACGAGCAACAGATATCACTATAGCAAGGAATTTTACACTTTGTAGATCCGAGTAAAATACTCTAAAGACCACAACAACGCTCAAAAGAAACAACCTTCTTTTGATATTCTCACCTCACTATAATATCGCTCACTCTCTATTTTTCCTCACAGACTTGTCTGTGAAACCTCACTCTTTCTTTCTCTCTTTGTTGGTGTGTAGAAATGAGAGTTGAAGCTCTCCTTTTATAGCCAAAGCCTCACTCTCCAAAGCCTACTATATTTGACAATTTGTACACACTTTTCCTTCTTTTTCTTCAATGTCAACAAAGTTGGCTACCAACCAAAGACATTCAACAAAGTTGGCTACCAACCAAAGACATTCAACAAGGTTGGCTACCAACCAAAGAAATTCAACAAAGTTGGCTACCAACCAAAGAAATTCAACAAAGCACATGCCAATTACTTTGGCTTTTGAATGAGATGGAACTTATCAGAAAATGACGCGAAGCAAATGATGCTATGATCAGAGCTTTTTTTTTAGGCAAGAATTAATGCAGAAAACACAAAATGAAGCAAGAAATTCGAGGACTCCAACCTCACGAGGGTCAAGGTATGTATTGTATCTATTGGATAATGCAATAAAAACGGCTGGAGTTATGAATCTGAATGATCCACCTATCACCACTGGAAGCCGGGTTCCAAACCAAGATTGCAAAAGAGTATTCAACCCAGCAACAAATAGCAAAGTTTGTATCACTTGAGCTTTCTCCACCTGAAAGACATAAACTGTTGTAAGTATATACTAATTCCCTGAACTTTCAATAGTCAAATAAAATAGGACACGTAACACTTACAATTGATAACAAAGATACAACAACAACTACTAGTATGCATCAATCCCAGAAAAGCTTGAGATCGGCTATATTAATTCTCACTGACCAGTTGCTTTATTTAAAGCTCATCTCAAACCAAGATTATACAGAAATTATAAAACTTAATATACAATTTTTAAAAAGATACTTACGTTGCCACCACCCATTTGAGGGACAATGATGGTAGGGATGATGACAGTAGTGCCAAGCATGACTAAATAGTGTTGAAAACCCAGTATAACTGCCTCAGCTGCATCATTTAAAGTAAGAACTCAGAATTTAGCTTCCATACTTCAAGCAGTCAATAGTTAATTTTATAGGGGCGACTGTTTAATTTAGCAATATATGATCAAACAGAGGAGGAACCCCCAGACTTGGTGAGGTGGTTTGGGAATTACAAGAAAGAACTCAACTAAACATTCCTGAGTCAATTTTGCAAATGATCATTCAACTTATGATTTTTTTTCGCAGAAGTCATTAAACTAATTTTTGTCACTTCAAAATCTTCTAACTTCCATTTTTTTCCTACAAAAATCACTAGGCTAACTTTTGTCGCTTTAAAATCACAAAACTTATAACTGGTTACTCAGAAAATAAATTTTGTTAGAGAACTCCTAACTTGACCGAAAAGTCAATTAGGCATGTCAAATCAGCTAAAATGCTAAGATGGTTATCCACGTCAGCAAGCAGAGGCAAATATTTACCACTCCACTGAAATCTGAATTGATATGAATGTGATTAAGTAATTAATTACGAAATGTGTGTGTAAAGTACGTACCCCAAGAAGGATTGCTGTTAACACAGTAGTCTACTCCGGGAAGTTGATCTTTCACCGGATGCGGCACTAATTCATCTCCTTTCCCTGCTGTCATCTTTCCACCACTCTATAAGACTCAATCCAACTCTTCTTTTTACATAAATATATACACCATGCAATTAAAGGGTAAAGTAAAGTCTTTTTTAAGTGTACTAATTTATTTACTTTATAGGAGAAACTTGAAAACTTGAAGCAAAAGAAGAGGGTTTAATTTGCATGGGGAAGATTAGGAAGAAGAAACGACGTTAAGTAATGAACGAGGAAGAAGAAAAAAGGGGGACAAAAGGAAGAATTGAAAACGATAGATATGGTTAGTTAGCGATCGTTGAGACTAAAAACCAACCATCTTTTAGAAGTTGATGTAGACCCTCTATCTGTTTATTCTCTGAAAAGTGATCAGCTACTCCAAGAAACTTTGTGCTAGGGGTCGTTAGAGGTTAGAACATAAGCCGAACTAACACTCCACGTCCAGAAATGGATTTTTATATATATATATATATATATATAATATACTAATAAGGTCATATGCAAGGTAAATAAAAATAAAATTTAGTGAGAAATACTAATTGATAGTACAGTGTGATTAAACTGATAGTAGTAACTAATTTCTATCACCGAATAAATTACATTAGTGAAAAGAATTTACATATAATTATCTTATGTAGCTTAAATCCCTTTCTTTAGCTAAGAAAACGTATGCCTAACATCTAGTTGGACTACGGATTATAAGAAAAGTAGTTTTGAACTCTCAAGCAACTGATTTGCATACGTTTAAATTAATGGCCAATCGGACATACGTAATTATTCGACCCACATTATCACGAGTTTCCAGTCTAATGATTAAATTACTGTTAATCCAACTGAATTGTTACTGATGAATCGTTGGTGGCTTTGTAATGACTAATTTCTAAACGTTATTAGAATTTATAAAAATACATTAGAAGTCCTTGTTAAAGAAAAAAGAACAGCCGTTGCATTTAAAATAGTTTTGAAAACACAGGGAATTGAAAAGCTGTTCTTTGGTGAGTCTTACATAGACATATCTTACATTGTTACTTACCGTCAAATTCTATCATTATTTTCTTTTTATCTGAACTTGAAACTTACTATGCATTACTATACTCCTAAGTGAAGTTAATTAAATAAAATAACACTGCAGAAATCATTTGAATGTTAAAAGAATTAAAGAAAGGGACCCTACACAGTAGTGGGATCATGTGGTCTTAGGTTTCGTTTGAATAGGGAAACAGCTTTATTTTTTAATAAATGAAAAATAAAAGGTTTTGCATTTATTTCGGTTGAAAAATCCACGTACTTAAAGAATTGATTTTCTATAAAAGAAAAACTTAGACAGTTTAAGTGATCAACTAACTAATTAGTTTTCAGAAACACACATGATGGGTTTCTCTATCTGTTAGGATTTTGACCATACGGAAAACAAATATGAAATCTTGAATCTTACACAGGGATGATCGGTTGACATATTTTAGATCAGACTAAGATCGAGCAAATAGGTTTGCATTATATATCTCTCAAAGAACAGAAAGTCTTTCAATATTGAAACCATATAATTCGAACAACAGATCTATATCTAATTAATTGATCATGAGTTATTACAATCAACCTCCTCCAGTTGGTGTCCCTCCCCCTCAAGGTAACAAATTTTCTTTAATATTGTTTGCTGTGTTCTTTATGATATTCTCGGAAATGTATGGGATCTAATGGAACATATATGGATGTGAAAATAATTAAATAGGATATCCACCAAAGGATGCATATGGGTATCCATACCCACAAGGTTATCCTCCACAACCACAAGGCTATCCTCCTCCACAACCACAAGGCTATCCTCCTCCGCCGTACGGGGCTCCTCAGTATGCGGCTCCTCCCCCTCAAAAGAACTCATCTGCCACCACCGACGTCATGACTGGCTGGTACATATATGCAACCCCCCCCTCCCCCAAATACTCCCTCCTGTCTGAGTATTAATTCTTATTACGTTTTGTGCATGCATGCATGATGCAACTCGATGTGTTGTCGTCTTGCGTGTCCGCGTCATATTGTTCGTTGGCTTGCATGAACTGGATCTATGTGATCTTAGATTTTTCTGAACTTGGATCTAAGACAGTTTAGACATATCTTAAAATTAAACTTGATGTGTTCGACATTAAGGTTCTTAGCAATATTGTATGGTTCATGTAATATTTGTTAAAGTTATAGTGAAAATTCGCATATATATATATATCTATGATACGTCGAAATACCAAGTTCGGATGAACCCACTGCCTCGGAACTTTATCTGCCACCACCGCTTGGATGTCGAACATGAAATAGGGGTGTAGCTACATGTATCGAAGATCCTTCATCCAAAAATTATATTATGTATAAATATATATATATATATATATATAGTGGTAAACTCCCCTTGATATTAGGAAGTTTCTAGTTTAGTGACAAAGATGGTAGAAAAATTACTTTAGGTAATTAGTTTAAATCTCAGATGTTAGCATTCTTGCAAGTTTCAAATCTCTTTATCTTAAAATCCCCCTGACTCCACTCTTTGCATGGAAAATATCAATATAATCCCCAGGCAAGAGAGCTGCTGTCGACTCTTGTAGCCTGTGGCGACCAGCTGACGAGGAATTCTGCCAATGACAATGGTGGAAAATTGAACGATTTGAACTTATCTGCAATTTTTTTTTTTTGGCTAATTAATAGGATTATTCTATAGTACTACAGTATCTGAATCTATATGTTGTTTCTAGTCTTACAATAGCTAATAAATTGTAATCTTAATATATTTGTTTTGCTTTGTTGCATTTGTCTTCATTAATTTTACCATTCAGTGTACCTAGCAAGCTAACACATTAAATGTCCTCATAACTCTTTCTATTTTGAGAAGAGAGAGAAAAGTAATCGATTTTTTGTTGATATTGTTTTTGCAGTCTGGCTGCTGTGTGCTGTTGCTGCCTCTTAGATGCGTGCCTTTGATAACCTACGGAGTTGTGAATCAAAATGACATGCACTAGTATGGTC
This sequence comes from Nicotiana obtusifolia, assembly GCA_002018475.1. Lineage (NCBI taxonomy): Eukaryota > Viridiplantae > Streptophyta > Magnoliopsida > Solanales > Solanaceae > Nicotiana > Nicotiana obtusifolia. The sequence goes on along the minus strand of MCJB01022220.1, from coordinate 88,516 downwards.
CTCTGTGGATCGCAGGATCTAGCCTTTTCCTTTTTGTGCCTTGTTCTTTATAAACATTTTGGACCTCCATTTGAGATTATATATGATCGAGTTCCATATAGCTCAAGACATTCAATGCATTATAAGTGTGTCTATTCACCAAATTGTAGGTTATGTATTATTTTAAGAGATTCTATGGTCATTGTGGGGAATAGAGCGTGAACATGAGTTTAACTTTTATACACCGGGAAGTGAAACTAGCATAGAGAATGTGAAAACGCTCCACTATTGATTTTTTTATCATGTTGAGCTGATTTGGATACAACGAATTTCTTGCTATCATATGGTTATACGTAAAATGTAAGCAGCGCTCATCTGTTCATGGGTGATACATAATAGTCATTTGCTCCTTTCTTGGCAAATAGTTAACTTTGGTAAAGTAAAATTGCGTATTTTTATTCTTTTGAACAGATGTTAGAATCTCTAGTAAAGAATTTCAATTTCATTTTTGAGTGGCAGGAACTTGGAACTCTACATTTCTAACTATGGCTACACTTTTGAGATCTACTTTGTTCTTTCGATCGTCCCAAGGTGGAGCTATAATTTGAAGTTTATAGGTTCGGGAATCTAATCTGCAAGGGTTTTAAATTAATAAATTTTATTTATTTGATGAATTTTTAAAATAAATATACAGTTTGGACAAAAACTATTGAATTCGACAGAACACGTAATTTGTGTTCTAGCTCTGCCCTGCTCCCATCATGCAAATCTATGGTCTTCCAAAATCCACGGTTAGCAATATTGGTAGAATACAAGGAACTTCGTGTGGCTAGTACTGAGATATATAACAAGAAAAAATTAAATGTTTTTTAATGGACTGGAATATATACCCCTATTATCAGACATAAGAATTAGAGTGATCATGGACTAACAGAAGTAATCGGATTGGAAAAATCAATCTTTTTTAGCTTCTCTGACATGGAGATCGATAATTCGTTATGGTGTAACACCCTTATATCAAAATACATTTCTTTTTCCTTTTCCAATAGATGACACATTACTACCCAGAACAATAATGTCATTTTATCGATATACATATATATATATATAGAGAGAGTATTAAAACTTGCCATAACCAAAAGAATTTGTCATAACTAAAGCTACTAAATACTGACATGCAGGCTGAAATGTTAGGCTGGTACATATATAGTAGGAATTAAAGTTGCAAAACCTTTGAATAATGAAATTGACTCAAGGAAATTCTCAACACGCTACTTCTCTCGTTTGATTAATGAGATAAAAGTAAGAATGAAACTCAAGCATATATTATATATGTATAAGGAAGCAAACAAAGTCACGTACGCTTTAGCTAAGTATGGATTTATGGACTCTTTTGAGAAGCTAAAGTTGTATCACGGATTACTTCTTTTTTTTTTTTAATTATCATTTTTTCCTATACTTTATTTGTGGGAATTCACTTGGTTTTTTTGTTGTTATTGTGGTTTTATCATCTTTTGTACATGATCATTGACCATATTGGGACAACATATTTCTGGAAGATTAGACAAAATAATATATGTTTAATTTTCATATATAAATCCTTATAACTTAAAAAAAGAACACTAATAAAATAACTCAAAAAAATAGCAGGACGAATATATCAAACAAGACTAGAGAGGAAAATACAAATAACTTATGCATATGCCGATATAAAATCAAATACGTTGGGGCAAATATGATGTAATTTGGAAAATGTAATGTATGAAGCTTTTAAAAAAAGAGAGTAGTCAATAGAAAAAAAGAAAAAGAGAAAAGGAGTGTAACATTACAGAAAAAGAAAAAAAAAAAAAAAAAA
>MCJB01022220.1:6640-65163 GCA_002018475.1 Nicotiana obtusifolia | reverse complement strand
CCCCCCCTTCCAAGCTTGAGGGTGATAACACACCAAGCTTGCCAAGTAAAGAATGATGAAGAGGCCCAAGAAGAGATTTGGTCATAATATCAGCAAACTGGGCAGAAATGGGCACAAAATGCAGAGAAATCAACTCAGAATTGATCTCACACACATACTGACAATCAATTTCAATATGCTTGGTCCATTCATAGAAGACTGAATTCTTGGCAATGCGTAGAGCAGATAGACTATCACAAAATATAGGAACAGGGGCAGAAACAGATAAACCAAGATCACCACGTAACCGGACCAACCACGAAACTTCTGCAACCACCTTCCTAAGAGCTCTGTATTCAACCTCCGTAGAGGACAATGAAAAAATGGGTTGTTTCTTGCTTTTCCAGGAGATGAGGGAATCACCAAGGGTAATATAAAAATCAGAAATAAACCTTCTCGCCGCAGCACAGGCAGCCGAGTCAGAATCAGAGTAGGCTTTGATAGAGAAATCAAAAGAAGAAGATAAAAGAATCCCTAAACCAGGTGCATTGGAGAGATACCTTAGTACATGAAGGGCAGCAAGCATATATGGAACTTGAGGAGCCTGAAAAAATTAACTCAGGTGTTGGACTGAAAAAGATATATCATGTCTTGTATGTTGGAGAAAGTTGAGCTTGCCAACAATTCTCCTATATGTGCTGGGATCAGTCGATGGGGCATCCATGTCAACAGACAACTTGACAGAAGCAACAAGAGGAGTCACAACAGGGAAATATTCTGGTACTGGAACTCTTCCAACAAATCATTAGTGAACTTGTGTTGACTGATAAGAAAACCATGAGGACATTTAGTGACTTCCAAACCAAGAAAATAGTGGATTGTTCCCAAATCCTTAATCTTGAATTGTTAGATCAAGGAACATCTTAACACTGTCCAATTCAACAATATCATCCCCAGCTAATAAAATATCATCAACATACACTACAAAGACAGTAAGTGAAGCAGAAGTAGACTTGGTGAAAAGTGAATAGTCATTCTTGCTAGAAATGTAGCCTCTTGTAGACAAAGACTCAAACAATATAGAGACTTTTTTAGCTTGCAAACCAAAGGAGATGAAGAAGAATCAATAGGAGAAACCTGCAACCCAGGAGGGACCTTCATGTAGACTTCCTCATGGAGATCACCATGGAGGAAGGCATTATTTACATCAAGTTGATAAGACAGTCCAGTTTCTCTTGACAGCAAGAGATGGGAGGCATTTTATAGTAGTAAACTTGACAACTTTGGAGAATGTCTCATTGTAATCAATGCCCTCTTTTTGAGTGTCACCCCTAATGACCAACCTTGCCTTGTACTTTCAACAGAACCATCAGACTTCTGTTTAATCTTGTATACCCACTTGCAATAGCCTCTAGTGCTTGAAATTTCTTTAGCATGGCCTCTTGCCAAGCAGGATGAGAAGCAGCATGTTGATAGTACTGAGGCTCATGCAAGTGCAAAATTGTGGTGGATATTTTAGAAGCAACAGAAACAGGGGCATGATAGACATAGTCTGCCAAGTGAGGAGGTAGAGGTGGCACCTCTGAGGAGGAAAAGATGGAGGATGAAAAGAAGTAAAGGGGACAGAAGATAATGGTGAGGTAGATGGGTCAGTGCTAGGAGAGGAAGGAGAAGAAGAGGTGGGAGATAAAACAGCAGGAAAAGAGAAATAGGAGGAGATGCAGGTGGTAGATTAGAGGCAGGAACCTCAACAAAAGTAAAAAGGGGGGAGAAGGAAGGATTAAAGGAATCATTGGAGTAGGGAATGAAATGCTCATGAAAAACAATATCTCTAGAGTATAAAATAGAGTTGAAGGACAGGTTGAGCAGTTTCTACCCTTTCTTGCCACAAGGTAGCCAAGAAAAATGGAAGAAATTGCTCTAGACTGAAACTTGTCTCTACTATGCTTAGGAAAGTAGCAAAGCAAAGGCATCCAAAGGATCTAAGGTGATCATAAGTAGGGGAATGACCATGTAACTTCTCACAAGGGGATATGTTGTTAAGAACAGTAAAGGAAAACCTATTAATGAGTGTGGCTGTAAGGACACAATCACCCTAAAATTTAGTAGACAAGTTGGATTGAAATAATAAAGCTCTGGAGGTTTCTAAGAGATGTTTGTGTTTTCTTTCTACAACACCATTCTGTTGTGGTGTGTGAGGAATGGTGGTCTGCTGTAGGATCCCTCGAGAAGTAAAGAAAGACCTAGATTCTAGACCGGAACCTAGTTCATAGGAATTATCATACCTAAAGGTCTAAACTGAAATATGAAAATGAGTTTGTACCATAGAGGTGAAAGCCTTAAGAACAGATAAAGGCTTGCTTTTGCTAGATAGGAGGTGAGTTCAGGTGACCCTAATATAGCCATCCACTAAAGTGAGGAAGTATCTAAAACCATTATAAGTGGCAGTGTTAATGTCCCCAGATATCAATGTGGACCAACTGAAAAGGAGTAGTACTATTAGAAAATGGCAATCTTTGTCGTCTAGTCATAGGACAAATAGGGCATAAAAAAGACTGTTTAGGGAAAATTTGTAAGGAAATAAAAGGAATAGATCTCATTCTATTGAAAGGCAAGTGACCCATTCTTTGATGCCAAAACAAATCTGTCTTATTAATATTAAGGGATGGATTACATGGGGGACTAATGGGAAGGGGATTGACTAATTAAATGCAGGAGAAACAGTAGGAACAGAAGTTGAAACATTACATGAAACATCAAATGGAAAAGAAGAAACTAGAGGACTATCATCAAGATGAATAAAATACAATCCATTGACAGCCTTACCAATTCTCAGTGGCCTCTTCAGAGAAGGGCCCTGTAAGAAGCAATGGGAAATAGTGAGAACTGCAATACAATGAAGTTGTTAAAGAAGTTGATAGATTGAAATTAAGTTGAACTGAAAAGATGGAACAAGAAGAACATTGTGCAACACAATATCAGACCTAAGTTTTAAAGAGCCAGTGGAGACAACTTTTACGTTAAAAGCCATTTGGTAATGTAATTAAGTAAGGTCTAGTTAGTGGTTGAAGATTGTGAAGAAGATATTTGTGAGGTGTCATGTGGTTAGTAGCCCCTGAATCTAGAATCAAGTATCAGCATTTAATTGTGAAGATGCATATGCATGAAAACCCACAGACTTAACTACAAAACTGCAAAACAAACCTGCAAAGTGGGCATAGGCATGATTGTCCCCAAAATGAGAATCGCTGGAGAAGCCAGGAAAGATGTGCGAATGCTTCAGGAGGGTAAGTAGGTGTTAATATTGTTCTGTAATAAACCCATGATAGGCAGGTGAAGATTGTTTCGTAGGTGAAGTTAATGAGGCAGAGTAGGAACCTCAGCTTGAACACATGAGCTTGATCTCTTGTCCTTGGTGAACTTGAAATCAGTAGGAAAACCATGTAGTTTATAGCATTTTTCAATGGTATGACCTAGATTTTTGCAGTATTTGCATATCATAGATTGTCCAGGTTTCTTTGATTCAAACTGTATCTTCTGATTGCATGATCTCTGCCCACCAGAAGGCAGTGGATAGGTTGAGGGTGTAAAGGAGGCAGAGAAAGAAACAGAATCATTAGAAAAGCTTGGAGCTAGAGAGGTTTTCCTTTGTCTCTCATCATGTTATAGCATGGAATAAGCTTTACTAACTAATAGAAGTGGTGAAATCATAAAGATGTTGCTCTTGATAGTGTTATAGGACTCATTCAATCCAGCCAAAAACCAAAATAGTTTCATTTCATGTAGGACCTACATAAGCAGTCTGAAACTCATCCCAAAGGCTACAAAATTTGGTGACATAAGAGGCTATGTCTAAAGTACCATGGAAATAGTTCCAATTTCACTTTGGATTTGAATGAATTTAGAACCATTAGAGTGACCAAACCTCTTATTTATGTCCGACCAAATCTCTCTTGCAGTATCATAACCTAGAACACTAGTGGCAATGTCTCTAGATAGGGAATTGGTGATCTAAGCGACCACCATATCATTACACCTTTCCCTGTAGGGATAATAGGATGAACTATCAGAAGGTTTAGATCGACGACCATCAATTAGTGCTAGTTTATTTTCGGTAGAAAGGGAAACTAGCATGCTTTTACGCTATGCAACAAGTCCAGTACCATTGAAAGGAAGAGATACTAGGTGAGTGCCAAAGTTGTCTAAGGGATGAACATAGAGGGGATTTGAGGGATTTACAGTGAATATAGTGAAACCATCGGACTCAATAGAGGGATTCATATGTTCGTCACCCATTATGCATCCAAATATTCATAGTGAAAAATCACCACAAATTGAAGTATGCAATTACGAATTAGAGAAGAGAGTATTGTTCTTTTTCTCTACCCGAAAAAGACAAGGCCTTCAAAACGAACTAAATCGCAGTGGAGAGGGACGAGTACCGTTGAAATCAGAGGAACACCACCATCAAACTGTCACGAGACCTCCGAAACCATAGCTGAGATTGAATTTTGTCTCAATCGAGAAAACCCCCAAATCGAAGCTAACGTTTCGATAAAACCTAAAACTGTAAACAACGAGCTTGACGGGTATGATCGGATAAAGGTAAGTAACGAGAGGAACTCGTATCTTGCTCTGGTACCATGTTAATGATGAAATTTGCGGAAGCTAAAAAGGAATTTCTATGGTGGAAATACCCTAATCTTCTGTGTGTGTGTGTGGGCGCGCGCGCGTGTGTGAGAGAGAGAGAGAGAGAGAAATATCTGAACTCTTATTAAAAATGAATGTTCTGTCTCTTTCTAGAAAAGTCCTAAGTATATATAGTTACATGAAGTAGCTGTATGAATGAAATATAAAATGGGCTATTCTGCTAAAACAAAATTGTAGTCTTAGTGTTACAAGGCTAAAGATACTAAAGATATCAACCATTGGGTTGGGCCTATTGCGGAGAAGACTTGAGATGTGTACATATGTGTATGTCGACAAAAATTTCATCTGATGAGTTAACACCAAGTAAAGACAACGCTACTCATCTACTGCTTGGGATGGATAAGTTGTATGGGTTCATGAAAGACAAGGCCACATTGCAGATTACGCAACATTTTCACCATAACCCTCTTCCAACTTTAATTCCTTTGTTTTAATCAAATTTTTTCTTTTTGTTTTCTTCTTAGGAAACTGGACCTTTAAACTTGTCCCCACTTTGAAGTTATTCATATATATTTGGGGCTCTATTATTCCCTTAAATTTTTTCGACATTGGATTAATATACTATTAAGACGCATATTTTATTTTTCTCCATCAAAACATTTTTTTGCCAGTTCTTTTCTTTTATTATTTCATTTAAACCCTACAATGTGTTAAAAAATTATAAGAAATGAGAATAAATTCTACAAAATAGTTGAATAGCTAGGTTTTACATGTTTGTATCTATCATTCCCTTTATTTTATTTTTTTGTCTCAGGCATCTTTGCTTCATTCAACTATGAACTTGTAATCCTTATAAAGTTCAAATACTAAATTAACAATACAGATCAGGGCATTTGGTCTAGTGGTATAATTATTGCTTTGGGTGCGAGAGATCCCGAGTTCATTCTTGGAATGCCCCTGTTAATATATTTTTTCGTTTTAGCTTCTAGTTTTTGTACTTTTGTTTTGAAGATGGGCAAGTCGAAAATCCAGCAGATCAACTACCCACGTATCATCGTAAAAAAGAAAGAAAAAAAGGTCATCCACATACCACAAGCTAAAACTGGTAAGTTTTTATTTATTTTAGAACCAATTGTAAATAAAAATAAGAAGAAGAAAGAGCTGGTATTATCCAAGAAAGATTTCACATTCAGGAAAAGCAAAGGTTTTGGCACCAGATTTAAGCCAATATTTACAGTTGCACGCAAACAAATATATAATAAAACCATGACCACACATAGCGGGCATGGGCATTTGGTCTAGTGGTATGATTCTCGCTTCGGGTGCGAGAGGTCCCGAGTTCGATTCTCGGAATGCCCCTTTGTTTTGGGTACTTTTTCTTTTCAACGACGCCATGTATCCAATTTCTTGTTGATTTAGTGCAAAGGACTATTTCCAGGTTTGGCGTGCCATATTGGCCACAATTCAACGGGGGCTCGACTTTATATGATTAACATCGAATTCAACTATTGCATGACAGATCGTGTTCGGAATGCTTAAGGTCAAAGTTCGAACCCGAGCTTCATCGAAGCGGAACACGAAGCCAGAATGTTCAACCTCGAGAACACCGAGCCCGTGGTCCGAAAACGAGCCTGACTCCAAAAATGTTCGAGGGAAGATCATTAAACCTAAATGATGAAAAACCGGAATATCCGTAATGGGACGAACATCACGGCAGGAATCTCGACACTTACCTTGTATAAAGTTACACCAGATGTACGACCTCCCCACTATATAAAGGGAGAGTTGAACCCTTTACCAGACACCTTTTTTCACAATCATCAATAAAAAGAAAAAACAGTGATATATTGCTCTCTTGAATCATTTTATCATCAACTTGTTTCAATTTTCATTATAATCAGTTTCTGCCTAAGAAGGATCAGCCAACGGTCAAGAGTGTCTAACTCGGGTGGTCTGCGTTTCTTTTTCATTTATCTCTTAATTTTAACTTTCATTATATTATTCGTCATTTGTATCAAATTAGGCCACATATCCTTAAAACCACGTACAAATTCAATTATTATCCGAAATTTAGGGTAAACATATCTCTTAATTTTAACTTTCGTTATATTATTCGTCATTTGTATCAAATTAGGCCACATATCCTTAAAACCACGTATAAATTCAACTGTTATCCGAAATTTAGGGTAAACAATAGTGTTATTTAAATAGTTATAATTCACTCTTCTCCTAGTCAACTAGTGAAACAGAAACCTAACTATCCAACTGGACAAATTGCAAATTTGAGATTGTCATCAAGAGAACCTCAACACCTGAGCTGTCCTGTCACTAGTTCTGATACTTTGGAGAGCCCCCATAATTATTTGTGTAGCGTTTTACCTGAACCTCCCATTTGCAGGGATGTCAAAAGACACAGGATTTTTACGTAGCAGTATTTCATAAAAACATCAGCGCTGAAATTGATGCTCTGAAAATTGCAGCAAGTTCATCAGCCATTTATGTCACTAAGATTCAAACAACAGATCACATGCTCACAATGTAATGCGACATGGGAGTTAATAATTTTTTAGTTTATTAATTATCAGTAAATAGGACCATTTTTACAGTCCAGACCAAACTTGGCTTTGTTGCTTGTACTAACCTTGACTTTAAGAGCTCTTTACTATTTCCCTTTTGATAAGCATTCTGACCTCGAGTCAACTAAGAAACTCAGCCAAATGTCTTCGTACAACAAAATTAGCAGGTAACGATTCTCTCAATTCATGTTTTTTATGGACAACCAAATGGCATGGGCTTACCTGTTCATTTTACCCAAAAGCATATCTGAAACTCCGAAATTCAATTCAAACTCCCAAGAGATCCCTGAATATAAATAGTCGAACACATAACGTCAAGTATCTGTATGCCATCATTTCAGATATGCTTTTTCTGCAAGCTGTTTTCAATTTGACATGCAGGCAAAACATAAAAGAGAAGTTGGTATACGGGTTTTAGTTACATCAAGGATTCATATTGTTTGGTCTACAGCAAATTTACATAACATGAGTGCGCCATTTCACAAAAAAGTAATAATGATATAGCTTAATAAAGAAGGTAACTCCTCTTTATATCTCATATCCAAATGGGAGTCGGCAAAAGTACCAGAGAACATTTAATCAAGCAAATGAAGATCAACTGGTGCGAAATAGGGAGTACCTGAATTCTATATTGCAGATGAGCAATGATATTTATGATCAAATAACTCAGAATGGAAAAATCTGATTAAAAATCAAAGAAGACGATGTCTACAAGTGGGCATTTGGTCTAGTGGTATGATTCTCGCTTTGGGTGCGAGAGGTCCCGAGTTCGATTCTCGGAATGCCCCTTATTTTTACTAAAATTTTTATTTACTCTAAGTTGATTTAACTCTCCAAGTGCTCCTTCATCTCTATCTGACTCTACAGTCGAGTATGTTCAGATATTACAACCAGATATGGCCAACTTCCACACGGTGTACAATTAAAACACCTTTAATAGCATAGTAAATTAGTATGCCTCTCTATATACATTATTTTAACAATGGAGCAGCCCCCAGACACTGGAAAATGCTCATCCTTCCTAAAATCATTTAATGGCATAAGCTCCAGGCAACTGACATAAAACTTGAAGCGATGATCATTTTTAGATCAATGGACAAGCAAAAGCTGGGCATTTGGTCTAGTGGTATGATTCTCGCTTTGGGTGCGAGAGGTCCCGAGTTCGATTCTCGGAATGCCCCCTGCTAAAGTAACCATTTTACTTCATTTTAGCTGCTGCTCTGCCCCTTCGCTCTATTTTCTTATTGATATATTCAAATTAAGCAGGTCATAAATGGCTGACTCAGTCCAATTGGCTAGAGATCTTCTAAGGAATACACTTAGTTTCTCTCTAGTCTCAAATTACCACGCAAACGCTATAATTTACCCACCACCTTATTAACAATGGAAGCAGAAAACTAGCACATAACCTAATATTTTCATCTTGGAAGACGTAGTGTGAACCGTATTGCAAGATTGCTACAAGGAACATAAACGACTGGCCGTTTAGTCTAGTTGTATAGTTCATGGGTGCAAAATTCCCAGGTTATGGAATGTCCCTACCAACTTTGAGAAGAGTTGGCCAGAACCTCCCCCATCTAAAGTATTTCAAAGATATAAGATTCTTAGTATTTTCTTAAACAATCAGCATTGAGATTGATGTTATGAAAATTGCAGCAAGTTCATCAGCCATTTATGTTACTAAGATTCAAACAATAGAATTCACACTTGGTCACATGCTGAGTATTTAATGCGGTAGGGGAATTATTTTTCTAGTTTATTAATTATCAACAAATAGGCATTTCTATATAATCCAGACCTAACTTTGCTTTGTCAATATATGCCTGTCCCAAATCTTACCTAATGCTTTGACTCATTGACTGTAAGAGCTCTTTATTGTTTCTGTTAAAAATATGCTTTGGAACTTGAAAATAGTAAAATTATTTTACTGTTCCCTTTAAAAGTTATTTACTGTAGTAATTTATTTTGAATTTGAAATAATTTTGAACTAGTTTTTAGGAGTGAACTAGTTTCTAGAAGTTTGTCATGTTCAGCAGTTTTTGTGCTTTTTAGGTCTTTTAAGTTAGTATTTCTCTTAGAAATTGTAGTCCAGATGCAGTGAATAATATAGAATTTTCAGCTTCAGTTCTTTAGAGTTCCTTTTACATCTATTCCAGTATACTCTTTTTATTTTATTGTCATTTTCCCCTGTTATTTCCCTTAGTTTCTTTCATCAAGAACCAATAATTGGTATCAAGAGTCATCTTCTTAAGGGACCTAAGTAAAATCTTTTCTTGAGTGAGATGGAGGCTGAAACGAGTTTTTCTCAATTGGCTCCTCCAGTCTTTGATGGTGAAAGTTACCAATTGTGGGCAGTGAGAATGGAGACTTACTTGGAGGCTTTAAATCTTTGGGAGGCCATTGAAGAGGATTATAATGTTCTTCCGCTGCCTAACAATCCCACCGTGGCCCAGATCAAGAGTCACAAGGAAAAAAAAATCAGAAAATCAAAGGCGAGAGGAACTTTGTTTGCTGGTGTGTCTGCAACAATTTTCATGAGAGTTATGGCTCTCAAATCAACAAAAGAAATTTGGGATTATCCGAAGGAAAAATATACAGTAGATGAAAGAATACGAGGCATGAAAGTGTTGAATTTAATAAGGGAATTCGAGTTGCAGAAAATGAAAGAATCTGAGCCCGTCAAAGAATACTCAGATCGGTTGCTTGGCATTGTTAACAAGGTAAGGTTGCTTGGTACTAAATTTAAAGATTCGAGAATTATTGAAAAAATTCTTGTTACGATGCCTGAAAATTACGAAGTATCCATAACTACCTTGAAAAATACAAAGGATCTATCCAAGATTTCCTTGGCAAAATTGTTAAATATATTGCAAGTACAAGAGCAAAGGAGGCTTATGAGGCAAGATGGTATGGTTGAAGGAGCCTTGACAGCTAACCACAAAACTCAAAACAAGGTAATAATGTAAAGAAAAATTACCCACCTTGTCAGCACTGTAGCAAAAAAGGTCATCCGCCATTCAAATGTTGGAAGAGGCCAGATGCAAAGTGCAAAATCTGCAACCAACTTGGTCATGAAGTTGTAATTTGGAAAGGCAAATCTCAAAAGCATGAAGCTGATGCCCAAGTCGCCAATGAAGAAGAAGATCACTTGTTTGTGGCAATTCTTCTTTCAACTAAGAAATATGATTTTTGGATAAGTGATAGTGGTTGTACAAACCACATGACATATGACAGAAACCATTTCAAAGAATTCACGTCTATGGGAGATAAAAAAGTCAGAATTGGGATTATATTATTGCTAAAGGAAAACGAACGGTTGCAATTCAGGTACTTTATGTTCATGATATTGATCAATATTTTATTAAGTGTTGGACAACTAATGAAAAAGGGATTTAAAGTACCCTTTGAAGATAAACATAGTTTCATTTATGATGCAACTGGATTTGAGATTGTAAGGGTTAAAATGAAAGGTAAAAACTTCTCATTTGATCCAACAGAAGATGAAAAATGGAGCCAAAAGAATCTACAAAGGGCAGACAATCCTCCAACCAAGGACATATGTGAAAACGAGGTGAAAAAGAATTTGTCAATATCTCAGAAAAACAAAATCTGGAAGAAAGTTGTCAAGCCTCAAGGCAAAATTTAGAAGAAAGTTGACAAACCTCGATACAAGAGGTAGATGAAGCCGAAAAAAAGCCAACTTATTTCATTGACAATCATGAGATGCAGCAAAATAGAAAAGTAAACCCAATTTACTGTAAGTCCAAAGATAAGTTGGCATATTCACGTACAAAGTCGCTTCCAGTTAAAAGTTTACAAGGCAAAAATTCAGAATTTGCTGCTTCAAAAGCAAGGAGTATTAGAAATATGCTTTAGAACCTGAAAATAGTAAAATTAGTTTACTGTTTTAAGAGTTATTTACTATAATAATTTATTTTGAATTTGAAATAATTTTAAAATTATTTTTAGGAGCGAACTAGTCTCTAGGAGTTTGTTACTTTCAGCAGATTTTGTGCTGATTCTTAGGCCTCTTAAGTTAGTATTTCTCTTATAAATTATATTCTAGATGCAGTAAATAATATAGAATTTTCAGCTTCAGTTCTTTAGAATTTCTTTTACATTTATTCTAGTATACTCTTTTTATTTTCTGTCATCTTCCCCTGTTATTTCCCTTAATTTCTTTCATCAAAAACCAACGGTTTCCCTTTTGGTAAGCTTATCCCAAGTCAACTAAGACACTCAACCAAATGTCTTTCACACAAAAAAATTTGCAGAAAGATTCTTTCCATTCACGTTAATGGACCACCAAATGGGATGAGTCGCATGAAGCTGAATAAGGAAAATCTAAATCTATATACTAAAAATTAATACATCATGAATATTTGCAATAGCGCAGAGTTGAGCTTGCCCGTTCAGTTTACCGAAAAGCAGATCTGAAACTCTACAGTTCAGTGTCCAACTCCCAAGAGATCCCTAAATATAAAATGTCGAACAGATAAGCTCGAGTATCTCTACCATAGTAAGCCATCATTTCAGACACGCATTTTTGCCATTTCTTCTCAATTTTCTTTAAAGTTAAGTTAGTACATGCGTTTGTCGTTACATCAAAGATTCATAATGTTTTGTCCAGAACAACTGAAATCATTAATAGATGACATGGAGGTGCAGTAAAAATTAAGGCAAAAGCTTTCACGTCGAAATAAGAGGCAAAGCAGATACCCATTGTTACTGAACCATATTCATTTCAATATAGTGAAACAAAGAAGCATGAATATCATTGAACCATGTGAGTTGCGCCCAATTTACATATGATGAGCTGCACCATTCCATGAAAACAAGTGATAAGAATATAGCTTGATAAAGAACGTATCCAAAAGAGAACGGAAAATAAGAGAACACAACAAAAGCCCAGGTTTAACTATTATTGTGATGCTCCCCAACTTAGTGGAGTTTTCTTTACTTCAAGCGTGATTTAACTCGAAGTATGATGTCAAACAAGTAATCTTAATCCAGCTAATGCCAGAGACCTGGCCTCATGTCCAATGACAGTTCTTAATCACTACACAGACTTCAAGGCTTTGGGATTCCAGATGCCCAAAAGGTTGAATATGACAGAGAAGGATAGTGAATAGACAAGTGACAGAAATTACCATAGCTGATAGCATCTTTAGGCATTGGGATCAGCACAAATCAGAGAGCAAAAGCATAATATTTTAATCAACCCCTCTTTACATCTCACTAATCCATGTGCGAGTCACCATAAGTACTGAAGAACATTTTTTTTAAGCAAATGAAGATCAGCAGGTATGCAATGAGTATAATTCTATGTCGCAGATAAGCAATGACACTGTGATCAAATAAATCAGAAGGTGAAAAATACATTTGACTAAAACTCAATGTCAACGAATGGGCATTTGGTCTAGTGGTATGATTCTCGAGAGTTCGATTCTCGGAATGCCCCTTGATTTTGTAGAAGTTTATTTTACTCTAAGTTAATTTAATCTCCAAGTGCTCCTTCATCTCTAAATGATTCTACAGTTGAGTATGTTCAGATATTACAACCAGATACAGCCAACTTCCAGTCTACAACTAAAACACTTTTACATTATTTTAACAATGGAAGATCCCTGAGACACTGGAGAATGCTGGTACTCCTAGAAAATCATTTCATAGAAATGGTATAGGCTCCAGATAACTGTACATTCGACTTCCAGCTATCATTTAAACAGAGGCACCAACAAAAGCTGGGCATTCGGTCTAGTGGTATGATTCTCACTTTGGGTGCGAGAGGTCCCCAGTAATGCCCCAAAAATATTTAGTGCCCTTTTTTCAAGCCTGTGCTCCTGCTAGTTACAAAAGGATTTGAAAGCAAATGTGGAATTACTTTTAATACTTTGCTGGACAATCTACAGTGAGATCCTGTTCAGGAAACTGCAGTAAGCTCATCAAGCATTTAAAATATCGGATCCCAATGATTGGTGGAAATTTACCTTAACGACATGTACAGACAATAAAATTTAGCTAGTCTATTTATCCAAAACATTTCTACAGTCCAGACATAATGCTGCTTTGATCAATGCCTGCGCTAAACCTTACCTAACGTTTGACTTCAGGAGCTCTCTATTATTTCTCTTTCGGTGAGCATTCTGATCCCAAGTCAACTAAGATACCAAGCCAACAACAACAACCCAGTGTAATACCACAATTGGAGTATGGGGAGGGTAGTGAGTACGCAGACCTTACCCCCAGTGTTGGGTCTACCTGTTCAGTTTACTGATAAGCAGATCTAAAACTCCAAAGTTCAATGTCAAATCCAAACAGATCCTGAATATAAATACTGAACGGGTAAGCTCAAGTATCTCAACTATCTTAAGCCATCATTTCACACATGCTTTCCAGTTTTACCATCTGTTTCAATCTGACTGAGAAGGCAAAACTTAAAAGTTAAGTTAGTACCTGGGTTTGTCTAAATCAGAGATTCATAATGTTTAATCTATAACAAGGTCATTTACTTTCTCAAAGAAAAAAAAACAGTCACATAGGGGTCAAGGAAGTCAACAGTAACAACTGAAATCATTGACCATTAATGGCTGAAAGTTCTTTCAGAAAATTCAGGCAAAAGCTCGCAGAATTTCACATCAAAATGAGGGCTGAATGTATACTCATAGTTCATGAGCAATTTTCATTTCCATTAGTAAACCAACAATGCATGAACATCATTGTACCGTGTTGTTCTGTATCAATTTACATACAGTGAGCTGCACAATTTCATGAAGACAAGTGAAAAGGATATAGCTTAAAAGAGAAGGTGCCCAAAAGAGAACTGATAAGAACAGAACCCAACAGAAAGCCCACGTTTAACTATAAATGTGATACTTGAGTAGGTTTCCCTTACTATGAAGCTCAAACATGCAATATTAACACAGCTAATGCCAGGACCTGGTCTCATGTCCAATGACAGTTCTCGATCATTAGACAAATTTAGTGGCTTTTTTATTCCAGATGCTCAAAAAGGTTGAGTATGATAGAAAAGGATGATACATAGACAAGCACCAGTAACAACTAAAGCTGATAACATCTTTAAGGATCGAGAGCAGCGGAAATCAGAGGAAGCTAAGCACTCCCTCTGAGTATCTCCCATATCCAAATGGGAGTCAGCAAAAGTACCAAAGAATATTTGGTAAGCAAATGAAGATCAACTGATGTGGAATATGGAGCATCTGAAGTCTAAATTGCAGATAAGCAATGACATACACAAACAAATAACTCACAAGGGGAAAATACATTTGACTAAAACTCAAAGATGGCAATTGTCAACAAACGGGCATTTGGTCTAGAGGTATGATTCTCGTTTTGGGTGCGAGAGGTCCCGAGTTCGATTCTCGGAATTCCCCTTGAATTGATAAAATTTTAATCTACAATAAGTTGATTAACTCTTCAAGTGCTCCTTCATCTTTAACTGACTCTACAGTTGATTAAAACACCTCTAACAGCGTAGTTCTATCTGTCTCATTCAATTATTTTAACAATGGAAGATCCCTGAGACATTGAGATGCATCACTCCTAGAAAATAATTTCGCAAAATGGTATAAGCTCCAGAAAACTGAACATGAAACTTCACTATTATTCAAACTAATGGACCAATAAAAGCTGGGCATTTGGTCTAGTGGTATGATTCTCGCTTTGGGTGCGAGAGGTCCTAAGTTCGATTCGCGAAATGCCCCCCAAAATTTTGACCACCCTTTTTCAAGCCTGTACTCCTGTGGGTTATAAAGGATCAGAAGGAAAAATATAGGATTTTCATTTAACATTTTGCTGAACAATTAACATTGAGATTCCTGTTCTGAAAACTGCAGTAAGCTCATCAAGTATTTAAGATGTTGGGATTCCAATGATGAACGGAATTCACTTTACGTCATGCATGGACAATAAAATTTATTTACTGTATTAAATACTAACAAAAGGAAACTCTTTCAAGAAGGCGCTACTTATTTATTGCTGATCCAAACAGTCAAGGCAGAATTCTAGAACTGATTCTTCTTTCTAGAGTATTTTTGTAAACCATACTTAATGTTTGAATTTCACCACTCTTTTGTTCTCCTGTTCTGTGCACATTCTGATCATAAGACAACGAAGACAGTCGATCAAAATTCATGTTCTATGAGACCCGCAATATGAACAAGCTCGAATACACGGAATTATATATAAACAAGAATATCACCCTATATTATTCAAGTAACAAAAAATTCTGGGAGCAACATAAAATTAGCAGGAAAGCCATGTTTCTTCAGTAATGTTATTCCTAGATTTGGTGCCTCAATTTATGCAGTGAATTCACCTCAAAACAGTGTGCTAGAACATGAAGCAAACCGGTTTATGCATGAGATCTAGCTTCATGGAAAGTCAAATTTCATGTTCTTGGATAACATACAACCACTGGGTTGAATCTAGTAAGAGGATTTCAAAGAGAATTGGACCAGTACAAAAAAAGCTTGTAGCATCTGTAGAAGTCAGGAAAAGTGAAGATCAGAAGAGAGGCTACCAAAGCAGAAGCACTAAAGCACTTGTCTTTTTCCAGTAACTTAGGATACAGCAGAAGTACAAAAAATATCAACGGGGCTGAATTAAGATGTCTAAAGATTCTAAATTTACAACTACGCAAAGCTTTTATGATTGATTTTTCCAGACAATAAGGAAAAAACATTGATCATGAGCCAACAATGACAATAATCAACAACTGGGCATTTGGTCTAGTGGTATGATTCTCGCTTTGGGTGCGAGAGGTCCCGAGTTCGATTCTCGGAATGCCCCATCTTTTTGTCAATTCAAATACAGACAAGATCAAGTATTTAATGTTTTCTTTAGTAGATAATTTAATATTAGAATCTGACTCTTCCTTATTTCAGCACATGCAAATACAAGGTAAGATACCATTTATCTTAAAGAATTCCTACTCAATGCCCTATTTATCAAAAATGGTTGTTTTCCTACCAAGTACCTGGATTTCTTGTCCCTCGAGAGAATAAAGAGAGAAACTTCCTCTACTAAAGAAAATGAAAAAGAGAATCAGATTGGAAAAGAAAAGTGTTGTGCTCTGGAGATCGCCTAAGGCTTATTAAACATGTTGTAGTCTTCCTAAGATGCATTATTGCTTCTAAAGGTACAGAAGCCACATACATGTTTGAGTACACTTTTATATATGGTTTACAGTACTGAAGAGGTTAAGTAAGACTACTTGAGTAGATAGTATCAAAAATCTGATCCATTTATCTAAGACACTCTGGTACTAATGTTAGCATGATACACAAAAGTATACATCAACTCATTTTAATTCCAGAACTATGCTGATGATTGTAAGCCAGTAATGGCAATGGATGTCATCCAAAGTCAGCATATGCAAATCAATCAACCAAATTAGTTACGAGACTAGAAGTTTCAGAGCAGATAGTAACACAATCACAAAATACTAGGGGTACAAAGTGGCAGTATTGACAAAGCCAGCAAACCATAACTGTTTGATGTTTCATGTAAAGGATGCTATCCACAAGTATGGTTTTGACTCTTTCACACTGTAACATTCGTTGAGGACTGAACCTTTTAGGGTGAAAACATACCCTTTTAGTTTGGATTGATATAAGAAAAACCTCATAAGAGATGAATACAGTACCATGTCAGTAAAGACAAATTCAGCTGCTCATAAGCATTTGTACCACTTAAGATATACGAAACAACAAACTTCAAATACTTACATATGCACAAGAAAATACGGAAGCAGGAAAGAACTTTCAAATGCAAACAACTGGTTGACTGCAAGGAAGTACAAGCTCAATGCACAACATTACCCAGTACACATGTACAAGAACATAAGTGCTCAAAGGTCAATCTCTCAGAGTTTTCCATCTGGTTCATTTTCCATTATTACTATGTTAGTTATTATTATTGATAATTATTGTTCAGTTTTCCTCGTGTTTATATTAGTCTTTTTACTTCATATGATTAAATAAATCAAGAGGATTTGCTAAAATTATGAGTAAGATTGGTAGATACAAGTGCAAATCATCTACCTGAAACTCATGCAACAATACATTCTCCAAATTATATTCATGAACTTTAATACTTATCAGAAGAAAACAGTGTTGCAATAAACATCAAAGAGGGTATTTGGTCTAGTGGTATGATTCTCGCTTTGGGATAAAATCAAGTACGTTCCAACAAATTGATCCAGAGGTTGCAACTTTAATTCCTTATGCACATTGCTCACAGGTCAATTTTGACAGCATACTAATGCCATGAGACAGGTCCTAACTCGGCCCATTTGATTCCTCAAAAACAATCCTCCACCTTGCCCACCACCAACCATGTTGCTTCCATTGGGATATGAACATATGACCTTGCTCTAACACTAATTGAAAGGATTCAAGCATACAATTGAAAAAATAAAGGCAATAAGTGAACTAGCTTAACATTTTAATAAGCTTTTTGGATGGCATTATACCCTCGATAAGGAATGGCATATGTATCTGGCAAAAAACCACACTATTCTTCCCCCATGGCAAATGGCATATATCTTTAGCACAAACCAAACAAATTCTATCTAACAAGCAGCTGACCAGGAAAATATTGGATTTTGATCTAACCAAAACTTTTAGAAGTCCCAGCGGTGAATAAATTCCATAATAGCTAGAAGAACTCTTCGTAATTGCAATACTACAAATCCCTCAACTGGGATATCTAGGTGTCAATCTAAATAATACAAAACCTAGCTAGTAAATGTGTAATGTAAGCAAGAGCATGTAGCTACTTTTTCAACTCAAGTTGACAGAGAAAGTGATTTACCTTGAGGAACTCAGACCTGTAATGGTGAAAAGGCCAAGTTTAATTTCACAAATATGCAAAGAGCTATAACCCAAACAGAATGAATAGAAATATTTGGAAATTATACCTCAATATATGCTACTCCCTCCGACCCAATTTATAAACACTCTTTTCTGTTTGGAACGTCTTGACACAATTCCACCACTAATAATCATTCCATAGAACTTTTATCTTTCAAAAAGTTAAAATTCATTAATCTATTAAAATTTGAACTTTAAAGTTTATTTTCTCTACCAAGCTAGTTTTTCAACTATTGCTTTAGTACTTTTCTTCAACCTATTTTTTTTTACCAAGAAATCCATGTGGAGCCAACCCTTAGGACCAACTGCAGCTTTAAATGCTCAGAAGATAATGAGCCTGCTCCTCTACCCTTCTCCACTTAAATAGCAGGCTTAATTCACATAGACCAGGGCTCGAACTTGTGACCTAAATCACAAGTCCTTCAGCTTTTTCTTCTACCTATATTATTATAACAGATAAATCAAAACAATAGCTTAAACTCCATATCTGGTCAACTCCATCTCTAAAAAATGGGACAAAGGAAGTACTGGAATCTAATTTACCCGGGGGAAAAAAAGTTGTAAGCAAAATATAGCTACGGCTAAGCAACTCAAGCACGACTAAGTAGCTGGAATTTCGAACTTATAGAGACAAAAAAGTAAAATTAACAAATAATATGGATATACTGGAATAGTTTGGATTTGAGAGACGACTTGGGAAAATTAAAGAAGATGCACAAACCTGAAAAGTGAAAAATCGCTGAGAATTGAACAGATGTATTGGATGTCGGAGTCGGAGAATATTCGGAGCAGAGGCAGAGAATATTTGTATAGTTAATTGGAGTTATTTAGATTTTAAATTATAATTTTCCTCGGAATTGAACCCCGCGTGCCGTTTTGCGCGCGCAATTTTTTTTGTTTTTCTTTTTTTCCCCTCTTTGGGAGGAGTAATTTTTTCTCGCTCACGTGGTTTCCATTTTTTTTGTTTTTTCTACCTCCACCCACCCAATAGAATCGACTATAATTCTCTATTTACCATTTTACCTTAATGGAATTCGAACCTCTAGTATATAAATTAGAGGTTACCACAGAAACCTCTCCCATAATATTGTTACAATTGGATTTGTAATTGGGCAGGATTTTTTGGGGGGATGGGGGAAGAATACCATATTATTTTGTTTCTTATGACTCATCCGATCCGCAAATTAAACTCAAGGTAATTATATTGCAAATTGATTAGAAACGAGTCACAAAATAAGTCATTTTTTATCCTGCATGCGAAGTACTCCATGTGTTTCAATTTAGATGACACACTTTCTTTATTAGTCCGTTTCAAAAAGAATGACGCATCTATATAATTGAAAATAATTAAACTTAAACTCTTCATTTTACTCATTTTACCCTTAATGAAAAGTTTTTATAACTACACAAATATCATGGCCCCACAAAAGTTTTACCCTTTAAGCTTTTAAGACCACAAGTTCCAAAAATCTTTTTTTTTTCTTAAACTCTATGCCGAATCAAACTTCCTCATCTAAATTAAAAATGGATGGAGTATAATATAGTGGAATCAAATGAACCCAATTTTCTTTTTCACATGATATATTTACACACACTATAATTTACATAAATATTAGACTTTTACCCGTAGAGGATGACATTTAGGCCTTTGATTGAGTAATGACTTAAAGAAAAGGGATTTGATGGGTGGAATGCGATTAGGATAACCCCCCCCCCCCCATAAGACGAATCACGTTGGGATGCTATGAAATACGGTTATTAAGGCATAGTATCTTCCCTAGGTGGATCAGGAAAATCACTTCTAACGTTCCCCGATGAGACGTGAGCCCTAGTGACAATGGGTTACATAAGAGGTTTCAAATTATCAGTAGTAGATTATAGATCAACATTAAGGTGAACTAACAATTGACAGATAAAACTTTCAAGTATGAGATGAGATTAGGCTGTCATTCTTAAGATGAACAATAATGAGGAAGAACTAAAGGACTTATATTTATACATATAGGATAAGCAGCGAGAGAGTAACTTAGAGTTGGGTAGCAAAACTCGGTAATAATAAACCGAATTAAGTGTTATGGTATAGTATAGTCTACCTAGATGTAGTAAAGCCATAAGCATAAATAACCGAGGCTATGAAACAAGATATAGCAATGGTCGTCAGTTCGACAAAGTACAGAGAGAAGAACTTCAGTACACCTGTAGATGCCCCCGAGGGATAGTTTGTTATAGTTCTGTATATGTTCATAAAGAGAGGTCTAGAGATTGGCTAACAACTAGAGGAAAAAGGAGAGAAAAGTCGCATAGGCGCACTTATAAGGTCAGAGTCGTACAGGCTACGTGATAGAAAGCAACAACTACGAGATTGGAAGGATTCCGACCACAAGTCATGGTGTGAGAAAGAGGCCTAAAGGGGAGAATGCCTAGCCTTTGAATTTATTCACAAAATAATTGCCTGGATGGAAAAGACAATATTAAAGTATTCATAAAAGCTATAGCTTATGAAACTGATAGGCACATCAGTCAACATTCGAGGACGAATGTTCCAAAGGGGGGAATGATGTTACACCCAATATTTTTGTACATAGAAGTACATCGTAAGTCAGTTTATGTAAGCTCAGAAATGAGATCGTCTTTGAAAGTACATAAAGTAAGTTAATCATGTTACCTTGGAGGTTATAAATATTTAAGATCATGGATAACAAGTACCAAGAGAGTTGAAAGACTGAGAAGCTAAGCAAATTGAAGAAAACAAGTTTCATCGAAAATCGACAAGTTAGGAACATTATAACATGTGCTTTTGGGATAAGAATAGGGTCTTAACATGATAAGGAGGTTATGTTATGAGTTATTTTAATCGTATGATAGTCGTGTATTACATTTTTAAGTCAAGAGAGTTGTAGAACAAAAGTTGGCAAAGGTCATCACAAGTCACATTCATAAATGTGCTAAAACTTAGGCCAAAATACAGTTGTATGTTTCTCCCAATATACTTGAAATTACAGAATGATCCACATATCAAAATGAAGCTCTATGAGTCTAGTTTCTAACTTATTAAATCGTTTGTCAATATAGCATCGGAGTACAGAGATATATGTATTTTGGCGAGACTGCGCAGACTGCATATGTGACAAGTAGGTGTATCACATAAATACTTAAATGAGAGGACCAAATATGTCCAAAAATGGGCTATTTAGGATCAGCCAAAGAGCCATTTAAAGGGCTTTGTATATTCTTATTTCACACTCATTATATAGCATAAAAACCAGAGATAATCCCCTACAAAATTCTCCCAAAAATTCAACATAAACATTAATTGATTTTCTTTTATTTTCAAGTTCTAGTTGGAGAAAAACCTAACGATTGAAGGACCAAGATAGGAGCTGAGATATTGACCAAATAAGGTAATTATATTGCTCTCTTTCATCCATTTTTTATGCTGAAAAGGTATAGAAACCCGTTCTATAATTATAAGAACTCACGGGACGGTGATCGGAAGCCGTGAGTTCGAGTTATTCACCTTGCAGTGGACTGTTTTGTGGTTGTTTCGTGATGTTGTTGGATTTTATATTTTGCTACTGTTTTATGGAGTTTTGGAGGAGAAAGTATGTGGAGAAACACCACACAAATGCGAAATGGTAGGCTGGTCGTTCGTCGTAATATTTTCGGGCTGTTTGACACTACTACGGTGGTCATTTTATGTATGAAAAGATTGCGGTGTGTTGGGCTATTTTGTAGTATTTTGCGGTATATATAAGGTTGGAAAATAGTGTATATATGTTGTTATTGTTGTGTTCTTGTATTGTTGGTGTTATCTTGAATTTGGAGGAAGTAAAGATTATAGGGCAGATCCTGCCCGTTTTAATACAAAATAAGCCTATCGGTCGTTAGGCGATAGTTGTACCTTTCGTAACTTAATGATAATATTATTATCGTTATTGTAGATTAAGGTGCGAAGAGACGAGTTCAACGTGGTTATTTGAAAGATTGTGATAAGATATGTTAAGGCTAAACCTTTCACTCATTTTGGCATGATCTCGTACCTACATGTGTTTGATAACGAGACATAAAGAGATGTTCGTATTCTTGCATTTATTCACGTTATCCTAGTCTCATAAGTTACAATATTCTCCTTTATTAGGACTTTCTATTCAGTTAAATATTGTCTTCTTTCAGTCAAGAGAGTAGATGGTCTATATATATGCAGTATTACGGTATTTTCACCATCATCGAGCTATAATCGGTGGGCAGGCCCCCATTGGGCAACCCCTGATCAGATGGTAAGGTATATACCGAGCCTACTATGGCCGAGCACCTATGAGCGAGCTCAGAATGGACGAGATACAGAGCCTAGTATGGCCGAGCGCCTATGAGTGAGCATACTATGGTAGAGCAATTATATGTACTGAGCCCTATAGGGCCGGGCAACTATTTTACTTACTATATTGAGAGAGTTGAGTCAGTATCAGCAGGTCAGTATATCTCCAGATCATCTTTGACTCCCAGTTACCTTCAGTTATTATATTATCACTTTAGTTTCAGCTTTCAGTTATTCTATTGCCTTACATATTCGGTACATTATTTCGTACTAACGTCCATTTCCTGGGGATGGTGCATTTCATGCATGCAGGTTCAGATAGACAAACTGGTAGACCTCCTCCGTAGGTGTTGTCCGTGATCAGCTTGATCGGTAAGCTCCACGTCCTTCAGAGTTGCCGGGTCCAGGGTTTTGAGTACATATTGTGTATATATGTATATATATTATGGGTAGGTCGGGTCCCTGTTCCGATTACAGTACATTCATCAGTAGAGGCTTGTAGACATATCCTGTCAGTCAGTGCAACATGTTGGGCTTGTAGGCCTTGTATGTATATTTTTGTTGGTTTGTCAGCTGTAGTAGTTACGACGACCTTGCTTGCCCAGCTTTATATTGATGTTCAGTTAGGGCTAGTTTCCGTTCAGTTTTATATTTTGTTTCGCAAATTGTCTTGCAATGTGGCCGTACGGCCAAAGTATGATTGTATGTTCAGAGTGCCTCGATCGCAAGTTAGTACGCTAGGTTAAGTGAGGCACCGGGTGTCGATCTCGCCCTAGGTTCGGGGCGTGACAAACTTGATATCAAAAGTATAGTATGTAAGTACTATGAACTTTGGAAATTGAATGTATATATAAGTTTGAAATTCTAGATCTCCTTGGGATCTAATTACTGGAGTCTTTGTTTATTCATCCCGAGAACATATTTTCACATATTAGCATTGTTCATTAATGAGTAGAAAATATAAAGAATAAAATCAGTAACTTACAACCTCACTTACGTTTGGCCGGGATAATATCATATCATTGAATTCAGCAGACTGACATTTTCGATCAGTCAAACTAATATATATTCTGTTGGGTGTTACCGCACAGCCTTGATTTGGCAGGGAGAAGGAAGCATCCTGCAAGCAACGTATACATCTATGTTTTACCACTGAATTTCCTTCACTTTGGATTTTACTCACTAGCTACTCCGTCATGCGTAAAAAGCAACAGACGTACATCGAAAGATCAATAAGACGAGGTTTCTGCAAACATAGAAAAGGATGACGAAACAACCATTTGGAACGTCCGATCAAGCAGACAAAGAAAAGTGGCATGCACAATAGAAAAAGAAAACAAAAAGGGTAGTATCATTTTTAGCCCGCGCCATAAACTATTTATATTTGGTAGCCGAAAAAGCATATAAAATTGATATAGTTTTTGTATATAACATTCAAAATACATATATATACAAAAGATATACATTTTTCGACTATTATTTTGAGAGCGGCTATACAATATGATTTTTCAAAAAAAAAAAAAATGCATGGATCTAACTAAAGAAGGTTCTCTTTTATATACATCCACGTATTAGCAGAGTTCAGTAAGTAGAGATATAAGAGATTAAAGATTCTCCAGAGTCCAAATACAGCAGACAGAAAATGGAAAAATACACTGACTGCAAAGTGAACCAAAGTAGATATAGCTATCCTACCGTGATGGAGCTAGGATATATATAAGATATATAAAAGTTTTTACTAATTTCAAAAGTTATTAAATTTGAACAATAATTTAAAAGTGTAATAGGTTCAATAGTAAAAATAAAAAAATAAAACTCATAGAATTTAAATATAGAAATCCACCTGTGACCATACTGCCTTCAGTTTGACATAGAGAAGGAAGCATCCTGGAAACATCACATCTTTGTTCTATATTCCTCTGCTTTGTACTAAAGCACCACCATCATCCTTAAACGACAGCGTACGTAAGCATATATAGGACTACCTCCTCCTCTTTTTCTATCAACTTTATAAAGAAAATGTAGGAGTAAAGCCTGTATACGTAAGCCAGTGTTTTCTAATAGTCCATAGATCAGCTCCATCTTTTGATGAGTTGAGAATCGAACAAGTTCATATATATATACTTAAAGATGGCGTATTTGATGGCGGTTATTGATGGAGTGAAGCAATGCGTATCGACGTTATGGGAACTGCAAGAGATGAGATTCTCGGCCATATTTGATGACTTGAGCTTCATTGCTACGACTGTTATCATGGCTGCTGTCTCTTGTTTTATTGCTGTAAGAGGACCAAGATCATGATCCATCCTCTCGGCTATCTAATTAGCTTAATTTCCCTCCAGCTGTTCTTAGTATTCTTGACTAATTAATTAGTTTCTTTCCACTTTTTGCTTTTTCTTCAAGTATAATTAACGTACTACGTACGATACTTTGCAGTTTGTCATTGTTTCTCTACCTTTTAATTAAAAATATTACTTAGTACTATGTGTTTGATTATTCAGATCTAGCTCTCTCTCTGCGTTGATATACTCATATAAGCCACAACAAATGAAAAATGCACCAAGGATTGTGTTAGATAAATAAGAAATTTAGAGGTTTTGAGTTGGGCCTTTCGAAAAAATCCTGATAACAGCTTTTCCTTTATAATGGAACCCCTAAACAGATACCGAATGGAAAACAAAAATGGAAAAGTCTTCTATTGCTTAGAAGGCAATTACCCTAACCGTTGGACTACAAACGCTTGGTTGTCAATTTTATATTACATTCTTTTTTGTCTTATCCATTCAACGGGTCAATAAAAGGTCCATTTGTTCGTTATTTATTAAAATTTTTTTTAAAGGTAATCTACTTATAAATCTATGTTCAAACATAACATTCTTGTAAGCACCCAGTGGACTAACAATTTAATAGATTCATATAGTATCTTCATGTTCAGTTGTAGTAATTTTATAAATTTGCGTTAACATGTTGATAGTGCTAGAGAATGGGTTATCACATCATTAAAGTTATTTTTTCACATCATTTAAGGTAAACACATGAACGAAAAACTCTTTTCTTGGAAATTCATCCCATGGCGAACTTTCAATTTTTAAGGTGTGTTTGGTATGAAGAAAGTATTTTTATAAAAAAACAAACAAATTTTTTTAAAACTTATTTCTAGTGTAAATTGATTGATGAATGCTATTTTCTTGTGTTTGGTTGGTTCGTAATGTTTTCTCACATTCTTTTTGAAAACTAAAGAAACCATTGAAATAAGTGAGACTTGAGTAAATCAAGTTAATTTTGTAAAGTGAAGGGTCATTATTTCTAAATGTTGTGTATATTCTTTAAATCTTGCTTTTATTGATCCTTTTCCTCTTTTTATGTTTTCTAGTTTTGGCTGAATCATGTGGAAGAATGATAGCAAAACAAACAAGTAGAAAATGTCACGAAAAAATTAAAGTTGTTAATCAAATTTGAATAAGCGGCATTTTACGCTGGACAAGAAAATAAAGAAAAGGCTAAAAATCAATATTATTATTATTTATTCAGTGAATTAATTAAGTACACTTTTTTACTCATGCAGTAGTGAATTTGTAACTCAATAATCTATTTTCATCACTTTCATCAGCTGTAGGTATCACTGTCAAATTGTGTTGAAAGGAAGAATCTGCCAATAATGGATGAGTAACAACGACTTGGTAATCTCCATGGAAAAGTGAAGTCTCGAAATAACCATCGGAATTTGTTGTCCCAATTAAACCCTCGTGAGATAATGTCGTACGAACTCTGTCTACAACATCTCCAGTTGGAAGGTTTTTGAAATTATTATCAGTCAAACACATTCGAAAACATCCATTTGGACTCCATGCTGACCAAATTATTAACCCTTGAACAGCTGGGTGTCCAACTACCTCCTTTATAATTTGATCCAAGAATTGTGCCTTTCATTTGATTCCAAAATAGACATAAAAAACAAAAATTGTTAGGATATTTCACTAAACCTATTCATATAAATATTTATGCATGCAGACTGACCCAACTTAGTCTGATAATAATATGAGTTGACATTAAATGAAAAAGTGAGAATTCATATATATAATCGCCCCCAATTTATTATGGTTTTATTATTGTTATTCATATCATGTCTACATTGACCGATTTAAAATTTTTTTAATATGCTTTTAAGTTGTATGAGAAAAATACCTGGTTAGGACTGCTTGAAACATCCAATTCAGTGATCCAAATGGGCAATTTTGCAGAAGCAAGTGTATCAAGTGAGGACCTAATATAAGGCTGGTTTGGAGTAGTAAAATGTCCTTCCAATCCAATCCCAAGAGGACCATTATACCCTCCTGCTCTTAATTGTTTAATCTTAGCAAGATAATTGGCTGGTGAAGATGCTCCATCTTTTTGTTCTTCTATTGTATTAAAATCATTCAAGAACAAAGGCGCCTTATCAAATTGTGAAGCCAAACGATAAAAATTAGCAGATGCACCCTGGCCAAGTTTACTCTCAAAAAAATTGAAGTGAAGATTTTCATTTACAACATCCCAATGAATAACTTGGCCACTGTATTTTCTCACAACTGAGCCTACCCTTTTTGTTGCAGCAGCAGATAATTGTTGTGGGGACAGTGAAGGAACCCATTTTGGCTGAAATTTTGGGTCATCCCACAGTATATTATGGCCTCGGACACTGACGCCGCGGCTTTTGCATAATTTGAGCAATGAATCAGAAACTGAGTAGTCTTCTTTGCCTTGAGATGCTTCGTTACTGTACCATTTCATTTCATCTTCAAATACTGTGAATTTGAATCTTGAGAAGAACCAGTTGTTGTAAGCATTATTGTTTAGGACGTTTTTGTTAATTGCGCAACCAAATGGGAAATTGGCTCTTCCTTGCACTAAGGAGATTGTTGCGTTAGGTAAAGGCTTGCCTTTTGAGTCAACAACTTGGATTGCCACTTTGCTTTTGCGTACCTGCATATCAATTTTTAAAATCAAGATTTTTCAATCATATTAAGGTAAGTACTACTCTAAGACGAAATAAGATAGAATATATGAACATAAATAGACGAAAGAGTAACAAACTTTCGAACTCGCAAACTTTTATTATTTTTACCTTTTCAATGGTTTGATCTTGATGGGACTTCCACTCTTCTTGGCTGAATGGTTTTACTGAAATACTATCTGCCCATATGTCAATTGCTGTATTATTGGTCTGCGTAAAGGAAAAAAGAAAAGATCGAAAATAAGCAAAAATGTGTAGTAATTAGCAATGTCAATTTCTTCTTTACTTACGGTCGAATTTTTATGTATGGACCCTGCAAAAATATTTAGAGCCCGTCTGGCCATAAGAATTTTTTCATTTTTTCTTGAAATTTTTTTACTTTTTTTCGAAATCAGCGTTTGGCCATAAAATTTTCAATTTTCACTTTAAGATGAATTTTGGAATTTTTCAAAATTTTGAAAAACTCCAAAAAATTATTTTTTAAAATTTCCACTCATATAACTCACAAAACTTCAAAAACAATCCAAAATTATACTCATGTCCAAACAAACTCTAATTTTCAAATATCATTTTCACTTGAAATTTTTTTTTACAATTCTTATGTCCAAACGCCCACTTATACTATGATATTACGGTAACTTGACAAAAAAATTAACTAATCTGCCTGCTGTAACATGTTAAACTATAACGATAATATACAAAGTTGCACCTCGAAATAGAGTTGGGCAGGTCCAGAGGCATTGACAACTAAACCACCCTTAAACATGGACCAACAACCAGATTTAGCAATGGCCCAAGCAGCATGTTGAAAACCACTTTGTGTCTTGAATATGACTGCTACACTATTGGCATCACCATGACTCACTTGTACCCAACCTACAAAAAGAAAAGAAGAATTAATTTAAATACCGCCCACCTAATTTTGCTTGAATAAAAAATAGTCGA
Source organism: Nicotiana obtusifolia (assembly GCA_002018475.1). Lineage (NCBI taxonomy): Eukaryota > Viridiplantae > Streptophyta > Magnoliopsida > Solanales > Solanaceae > Nicotiana > Nicotiana obtusifolia. Next base: position 36,810 of record MCJB01022220.1, on the reverse strand, counting down.
TAGATGTATAATATATGTATAGTTTATATAATATGTGTATAATTGAGTAAAATTAGTGTATAATCTATATATATGGCCAATTATTCTTATATCATGATAACGAACTCAATATCACTCGAACAAAAAAGCCAAATTAGTTCCACGTTGTTATACTTATCCGTATTGGCCCAAAAAAAAAAAGGCACTTGTCTGTGTTGAAAATGCAAGTCGAGAGTAAGTACCAGAAATTACGTAGAACTTGTCTTTCTCCAATTGAAACTTTTGTGAAAAACCATGATATGGTCCTTTCCTCTCTGAGGCAACGATGAATTTATTTCCATCATTTGCAACCTTGTGCTCTATTTTAGCATCTCCCAAACTAGACCATCCATTTAATCCATCATTAAGTTCCGCATTTACCACTATCCCTCCATTATATTGAGGTTTAAGAGGATTTTTCAAACACTGCAAACACAAATTAAAGAACCATGACAAATCAGTAATTAATTAGCAAATCAACAAGCGAGAAAAAATTAAGTAAAACGAATAAGAGCAAAAAACAAGGAGCTATGCCTCGGCTGTATAACTGTAGTCATAGTTTTGTGCGTAAACTTCAAAACCTGCCAAATATATATCACAACGTAACAAAGTTGTAAATCAAATATGCCATTTTGTTAAAGAAAATTGCAATTTAATGGAAATAAGATATACGAACCTGCCGTAATAAGTAAATATGATAACACTAGAACTAGATTTTCTCTTTCTTTGATGTCCATAGCAAATAATCTGCATTTACAAATCCACATTACTATACGATCCTGCTATCTTATGAAGAAAGTAAGAAATTTCTAATACGAAACTTTGTATAGAACAAGAAAATAAGAGATCTTCAATTTCAACAACGTTTCAAACTGAGACCAAAGTTGCAATCTAAGTATTATTACTTTTAAATCCATTTCAGAGCATTGCGCCGGCGTTTACACAAAGTTAATGAGTTAACTATGTATAAGAGTCGCAAATTAAATTGGCAAGTGATAAGTGTTACCTTGGGACAGTAATGAAATGCAATTGACGTACAGGATAGATTACATGAAGTTGGAAAAACATCAAAAGTATTTATAGTGTAAGAAAGTTTATAGGGACTTTGAGAAGAATTTAAGCCGTGTCCTTAATTTGTGGAGAGAAAATATCTGATTTTGATTATGCGAATTATATCATGATTACAGAGGTTATAAGTAATTAAAAGCACCTCTTCATATCTGATTTTGATTAAGAGAGTTATTTCATGATTTTGGAGGTTATAAGTAAAAGCACGCCTTCATATCTCATTTTGATTCTGAAAATTATTTCATGATTTTGGAGGTTATAAAAGCACGTCTTCTTATCTGATTTGATTATAAGAATTAATTATTTCATGATTTTGGACGTCATAAAAGCTGTATCCTTATCTGATTTTAATTATGAGAATCATTTCATGAAATTGGAGGTTCTAAAAGCACGTCTAATATAGTTTAAAACGTTACCAAGATGTACCAAATCTTACCATGAATCAGTTTTTGCGAGACTATTATCCAAGATTTATTATCATTCATAATAAGAAAACGGAACGGAAATATTTTCCTGAATCGGAACATACAAAAAGACCGGGGTAATTTGGTACGTGTATATTTAGTCGTTGCAGAAGAGAAAATTGCTAGTACTTAACGGAATGGAAGAGATACATAAACCTACCGAAACAAGTAGATAATAACACTAACAATACAAGTATATCATAATCCTAAAAATATGAATAGATTTTATCTTATCTTGATGTCCATATATGGCAACGAATCTACTACTAAAGCGTTCTTGTAGTGGCGGAGTTTGGCAGAGACTACCACCTCGTAAATTAAATCTAAAAGGTGAATACAAAAAGAAAGAGAACATAAATAATCTATCATTAAAAATCTACGATTACTATATAATCCTCATGTTGTCTTATTAAAAAAATAAAGAAATTTGTGGGGCAAAATTTAGTGTAGGTGATACACAAAAAGAAATTTTCACTTTCAAGAGCTCTTCGAATTGAGATTGAAGTTGCATCCAAAGTACTATATAAGAGTCAATTACTCAAATTGACACTCTCCGAATTCGTTCGTAATAGCAAAGTCACTTAACAAGATTTTTTAAAATTTTTATACACAAAAAGAATAAGTTTTTAAAAACTGATTCAGAAGGTCACTCAACAAGATTTTTAAAATTTTGATTACTAACTAGCGCAAAACACACACTTAAATTATGCTCGCTAATCAAAGATAGTATAGTATAATATCGTATCCACAGGAATTGGATTTAAACAATATTCTCGTAGTTTCTAGCTTGATTGCTATTCAGGTGGATCAACAGTTAAGATTTATATGATTCATAGTTAAAATTAACTAAGAATCTAAAGTAATTGACTAGTGACTATCAAGACAAAGAATAAGCAAATAAGGTTATCAGTAGGAGAAGGTAGGGTTTTGATAGGATAGGTGCAAGATAATTGATCGGGATCTAACTCTAGATAATTTACTTCTAATGTTCAAGTGAGTCTCTCAAATTTACTCAATTATTGGTTCAAACGTTCAGCAGAAACTCCTCTCTCGATTAAGCCTTAACCTCACGAGACGAACCAAATTAAGCACTATGAAGATATGCAAGAATGCATAGTGGATTGATCTTTAGGAAAACCTCTTTCGATTATTCTTCTAACTAGGTTTAATCAATGATTCAACTAGCCTCTTTCGATTACTTAGCAGAATCTATAAACTCAACCAACAATATCAAAGATTTCACAAGTTATGTCTCTCTCGATTACGTGAACTAGTGAATATAGATGCAACAATTAAATCTTCCAAAATGATTCAATACATAAAACCAGAGTTATAATCCACAAACAATCATCAATACACTAAATCCATCAAACCCTAAAGGGAACTACTCCATTGACACGAAGAAATTCATCACAAATATAATTAAGGTATAGAAAAATATAGATTCGGTCCAAACTCGGGTCTTGAGTGAGGAAGGAATGATGAAATTCTTGTGCTTGTGTTCTTCAACTTCTCCTTAGCTTCCTGAAGTTGAAAGTATATCAAAAGTCCTCTCAAAAACGTGTTTCTAGTGTATTTATACCAAGTAGGAATAATCCGGACGAAACTATCCTCTTTAAGCAGAAGTGAAAAAACAAACTTTTTATACTTCATGCATCGCACTATGTGCGTAACATTAGTGTATTTTTCTCGATTTTAAACTCTCTAAACTTAGCTTGTCGACTTTAATCTTTTTGTTCTTTTTCCTTCGACTTTAATCCCTCAAGAAACTTGTCGATGATATTCATCGTCGGGAAAAATCGAAAACTTTAATTTTCTTTTCAACTTTTCTATCTCTAACTTCTACAACTAACAAAAAAGAAAACTAATACACACACACACATACGTATAAAAATCCTCCACCACACACTTTAAGTTGTGGCATGTCCCCATGGCATACAATAAAAAAGTATAAGGTAAAAGAAATTTCCCTGAACATCTAGTCGGGGTCTGAGTCGAAGTCGGGCTCCATTCCTCGCGCTCGAACTAATTCACACATCCATGCACTCATCTTCTTCTCGGACTTTTTTGGGTACACCCCACACTTATCTTACTCGCTCACCGCAGCCTTCTCCTTCGAGCCCTTTAACTTTCACTCAACACTAGCAGCTGGTTTTAACTTTTGTGCCCCCTTTGCTACATCCATCTTAAAATTCACAGTCTCCTCACCAACTCTAAGCATGAGTTTTCTCTCGTGTATATCTAATATAGCTCTACCCGTCACTAAGAATGGTCTTCCTAGGATGAGAGGGACCTCCTTGCTTTTCTCCATATTTACCACTATAAAATCCACATGAAATATAAACTTATCCTTCCGAACTAACAAATCTTCCACTATCCCCTCGGGTGTTACAGTCGCTTATCTCTCCAATCTCCCTCTACAGTTTCCTGTAGATAGATAGAGGCATTAAATTAATTGAAGAACCAGAATCACATAAGGATTTATCAAAATTAATAGTTCCAAAAGAGCAAGGTATAGTAAAACCCCCTAGATCTCCACACTTTTGTGGGAGTTTATTTTGCAATATCGCATTGCAATGTGAGCTTGACCACTGAGGTCTCCTCTATTTTTCTCTTCTTCATAAGGATCTCTTTCAAGAATTTGGCATAAGCAGGCATCTGCGAGAGCACTTCTGTGAATGGTAAGTTCGCATGAACCTGTTTCAGCACATCCAGAAATCTTTCAAACTGCTTGTCCAGCTTTTCTCTACTTTTGAGGAAAAGGTAAAGCAGGCATATGCTTGCTCTCCCCAGGTTTCTCCCTCCTTGAGTTTTCTTCCTTCTTCTTTTCTCAACTTCCATCTGGCCTTTTTTCTTGTTATCAACATCACTTTTCAGCTTCTCCCCACTTTCTTTTTCAAATCTCATATCTTTTTGGATTGGGGAGAGATCTTTCAACACTTGCCCACTTCTCAACGTTACACCATTCACTGTTTCTTTGAGATTTCTTTCTGTATCTGCCGGGAGCGTTCCTGGGACTCTCTCAGACACTAGAGTAGCTAGTTGCCCAACCTGTAATTCCAGGTTTCGAAAAGATGCACCCAGTTCTTTAACAGCTGCACCATGGGCGTTAAGCCTCTCATCTGTCTTGATAATGAAGGCCTTCATTAGATCTTCCATGCTAGACTGATTAGACTGTGGAGGCTGATGTTGCTGCCTCTATTGATTTTAAAAACCCGGAGCTCCTTGTCCCTGGGGTCTAGATATACTTTGCTGCCATGAGTTCAGGCTACCATTTGGTGAGTTCCACAAAAAGCCTGGGTGCCTCTATCTCATAGGATTAAAATTATTACCACTCTGGTAGTTGCCTCTATCAAAGCTTCCACAGCATTTACCACTTCATCTGCAGCTATGGCTTGACACTCATGCGTTGGATGACACATTCCACAGAAATCACAATGGTTGACTCTAGACCTTGGCTAAGGTCAGCTTTCTTATCTCTTTGGCCATGGCATCTAGTTGGACTTGCACCGCTTTATTGGAATTTACTTGATGAATCACGACTGATTTTCTTCTATCATTGCTCTCAGAAAGCCACTGGTTAGCATCTTCAAACAGCTCATCAAGTATTGCCATAATTTCCTCAGGAGTCTTCTTCATTAAAGCACCTCCAATTGCAGTGTTCAGAGTTCGTCATGGGGGAGGTGTTAGTCCATCCCAAAAGTCTTGGAGTTGCATCCATAATTTAATCCCATTATGCTGATACTTCTTCACTATCTCCTTGAATCTTTCCTAAGCCTCGAAAACTGTTTCAGTGTCCGTCTGGCAAAAGCTGTGAATTTCACTTCTGAACTTCACTGTTTTTGCAACTGAGAAGGATTTCTCAAGAAACTTTCTAGTCATATCTTCCCATGTCCTGATCGACCCTGTTGGTAAGTTCCGGAGCCAGTGTCTTGCGTCATTCTTCAGTGAAAAGGGGAATGCCCTTAAGTAGACTGCATCCTTTGATACCCCATTGTATTGGATGGTGTTCATGATTTCTTCAATGTCCATCAAGTGAGTGTTAGGATCTTTGTTCATATTCCCTTTGAAAATGCAGTTGTTTTGGATAGTTTGAAGCGAGCCTTGCTTCAATTCAAAGTTATTCGCTGCTACTAGTGGAGGTCTAAAACTGGACAGTCCCTGGTTGTAGACTGGTCTGGCGTAATCACCCAATGCACTACCAGACCTGGGTACCGCATTCTCGAACTAATCTTCAATCAAGGGTCGATTCAGATTGAATCTTCGACCCCCATCATCGTTGACGATCTCATCGGAAGCTCTAGGGTCTGCCTCAACTGCTATCCCTGCAGCTTCTTCTCTTTGTTGTGCTGCTTCTCTTGCAGCCAGATTTTCCTCATTTTCACCATTATTAGCCATGTGTTCTTGGGTTGAAGGTTGCCCTAAGAACTTTTCGGTGAGTTCTTTCTCTTTCCTCAACTTTCACATACTCTTTTCTACCTCTGGGTTGTATGGAATCAATTCCTTTGAAGAAGATCGAGTCATACACCAAAGGAGTCAATTTGTTACCTATACGCGGAAGAGGAAACCAATGAAGAATAAAAAAGAAAAATGAAATAAATTCCTGAATTAGGACCAAAAACTATTTTGAACACTATTGATTGTCAATCCCCGGCAACAACGCTAAAATTTGACGAGCGTAAAACACACACTTTAATTATGCTCGCTAATCAAAGATAGTATAGTATAATATCGTATCTACAAGGATTGAATTTAAATAGTATTCTCGTATTTTCTAGCTTGATTGCTATCCAGGTGGATCAACAATTGAGATTTATATGATTCATAATTAAAATTAACTAAGAATCTAAAGTTATTGAGTAGTGACTATCGAGACAACGAATAAGCAAATAAGATTATCAGTGGAAGAAGGTTGGGTTTTGATAGGATAGGTGCAAGATAATTGTTCGGGATATAACTCTAGATAATCCACTTCTAATGTTCAAGTAAGTCTCTCGAATTCACGCAATTATTGGTTAAAACGTTCAGCAGAAACTCCTCTCTCGATTAAGCCTTAACCTCGCGAGACGAACCAAATTAAGCACTGTGAAGATATGCAAGAATGGGTAGTAAATTGGTCTTTAGGAAAACCTCTTTCGATTATTCTCCTAACTAGGTTTATTCAATAATTCAACTAGCCTCTTTCGATTACTTAGAAGAATTTATGAACTCAACCAACAATATAATGCAAAGATATCACAAGTTATGCCTCTCTCGATTACATGAACTAGTGAATGTAGATTCAACTATTAAATCTTCCAAAACGATTCAATAAATAAAACTAGAGTTATAATCTACAAACAATCATCAATACACCAAATCCATTAAACCCTAAAAGGAACTACTCCATAGACACGGAGAAATTCATCACAAATATAATTAAAGTATAGAAAAATATATATTCGGTCCAAACTCGGGTCTTGAGTGAGGAAGGAATGATGAAATTCTTGTGCTTGTGTTCTTCCAACTCCTCCTTAGCTTCCTTAGGCCGAGAGTGTGTCAAAAGTCCTCTCAAACACGTGTTTCTAGTGAATTTATACCAAGTAGGAACGAACCTGGACGAAATTACCCTCTTTGAGCTGAAGTGGGAAAGCTTACAGACTTTTTACACTTCATGCGTCGCACTATGCTATGCAGGGTATATAGCATTAGTATATTTTGCTCGGTTGTAAACTCTTTGAACTTAGCTTGTCTGACGAAATTTTGTACTAATGCGACGCTTAATGTCACGCCTTATGCGACGCACTAGTACCTTTTTTTGATCTAGCTCTTGCTCTTTCTTCCAACTTTCTTATGCAACGTCGGTCCACGAGCCCCAGACTTGATCCCGATTTAGTTTCTTGGGCTTTTACTCAGATTTCAAAGCTCAAAATTATTCGATTTAGCTCTAGAACATCTTCTTAACTCGGCATCATCTCATAAAAAGCATAAAACACACAATCAGTGCAAAACACTACCAATTAAAGCTCGAACACAAGTAAAGTGCAGTGAATTAGAGTGCAAAATGCGGCTAAAACATGTGTTCCTAGCCTACATACAATTACTATATACCTATTTTACCTTCTAAACTATCAGCTTTTGTCTTCTTTCTATTTTTATTTTAAAACTTTTTAATATTATAATATTAGACTTACTTATAGAATAAATAAATTTTATACAAATTAAAAAGATAAAAATAGTATTTAAGCATTTATAATGTTGGAATAATAATATGTTGAGCATAGTAAAAAATTTAATTAGAACAATTGTTTAGTAATCATATTTTTTAATATTAATAATGAAAACTCAAAATTTATTTTCATAATTGAGAATGAATGAAAATAAATATTTAAAATATATATATTCTATCGATGTAATATAAAAATAATTATTTAAAATAAGGATATTTTTATAATATACATTATATATTCTCTAAAATTATGCTCAATTATATTATTATTCCGATATTATGTATGCTAGGAAAAAAATTATTTTAAAATAAATTTATTAGTTCTTTAGGTAAGTCCATAATGTAGATTAAAAAAAGAGAAATCATAATATTAAAGAAAAAAATAAAAGTTGATAATTTAGAGGGTAAAATAGGTATTTGATTATCAAAAGTTTGAGAAATCTGGTTGAGTGACCTTCTGAGTGCTATAAGCATAGTTAGTGATTTTTCTATTATAAATGAAAAAAAAATGACTTTACTAGATAATTTCGGATATTTGAGTTACCATTAAAATAATGGACTCTACTATATAACTTTCATTTTTAGTTAAGTAGTGTAGGGTTCAAATTGGGCTTTTTCCACCTAAAGACCTCCTCTCAAATTGGGCTTTTGCCTCAATAGGATTTGTAAGGTAAGGTTTAGCTAAAAAAAAAAAAAAAAAAATCCCGGACTAGCCCCCCCCCCACCAAACCCCCCCTAAAAATCATCTCTTTAAACTTTATAGTGTTACCATGGAATTACTTAATCGTAGCTAGTGAGACATGATGACGGTGGTAATAGAAGGTTAAAATGGCAACAACTTTTAGAGTAACTTTTATCAATCTAGGAAATATAGAGGATGTTTCTTTCTTAATTGAGCTACAAGATAAATAATTTCACGCTTAGACTATAGGATTCGGAGATACTGTTTAGTGCATCAATTGATACACATACCCACATTAAAACTTCTTTTAAAAAAATTCTCATATCTTCGAGTTGATAATTACATGGCCACACTTGAACTCCTAGTTTCGAAATAAGATACGAAAAGGACCTGTAAAAGGGCCAAGTAAAAAATATAAATAGATATAACTTTTAGCGGGCTACATGGTACAGAAAGCTGATAAAACCTACCACCAAATGGTTACATGGTTCTACAGAAAAATAAATATTTATAACTCTAATTTATTTCCCTTTTAACAACGAATTTATGCAAACAATTATATATTAAAACCAAAAACAGAAAGCAAACTGCCTAATAATTAATTGTTACGAGTAATTAGCAATAGATCGAGTCAAACAAAGATTGTGTAATGTGATTGTGAACTTTCCCCAGTTGGTGCCACCTTAACTAAATTCTGAGCCACAGAGGTATTATATGTTGCTTGAGGATGGCTGATTTCAACTTCATATTCCCCATGAAAAAGTGAAGCTTCAAAAAAACCATTTTCATCAGTACTCCCCGAAAAATCCTGGTGATTCCATTCCTTAATAATTTTGTCTACAACATCTCCAGTAGGCAAATTCTTGAAATTATTATCAGTCAAACACATCCTGTAACATCCTTTAGGAGTCCATGGTGTCCACATCATTATTCCTTTCACTCCTGGATGTGCATGTAGCTCCCTTAGTATCTCCTCCAAATATATCTCCTGTCCAAATTGAAGGTCACCAACTCACGAATTAGAGGTTAATTTCACGTATAATTACTGAAGTTTACCCACTATAATAATAAAATTATAAAATTGCTATTAGTCACATTAAAATAACTAAAATTTTACCCCAATGAAAGTAAATTCCAAATAATTAATTTTTGTTACGTTAAAGTAACTCAACTATATGTGCATTGCTCGAAAAATACAATTCGGCATGTTACTTGTCATGTCATGCTCTATTTTTCACGTAAGAAAATGAAAAGAGTCTACTCTGTAACCTTTTTGACTACCCATATTTTAAATAAAAGACAATTGAAAAACATTTAGAAGATTCCAAAAGAAAAAACAATTAAGTTATAGATGTCGTAAATCCAAACTTTTTATATTATAATTGTACTTTTTGTTCTTTCAAATTTAATAATTAAGGAAGATTACCTGGTTGGTGGTGTTTGCAACATCCAGCTCTGTGATCCAAATTGGCAATCCAGCTGAAGCAAGCATATCAAGAGAAGATCTAATATAAGGCAAATTTGGAGTGACAAAATGTCCCTGGAGTCCTATTCCTAAAGGGCCATTGTAACCGTGGGATCGAAGCTCTTTAATCTTTTGTAGGTACTTAGCTGGATTTGAAGTTCCATCAAGTCCATGTTCAATTGTATTGAAATCATTCAAGAATGGAATTGCCTTGCTATCAATTTCATTAGCCTTTTTGTAGTAAATAGCAGACGCATTCTTCCCTAGCATCTGCTCTAAGAACGAGAAGTGGACATTTTCATTCACAACATCCCAATGAATAAGTTGGCCTAAGTATCGATTCATTACGGAATTTATCCTTCTTGATGCAGCTGCAGATAACTGTACTGGTGAAAGATAACGCGCCCACGAGGGCATATTCTGAAGATTATCCCAGAAGACATTGTGGCCGCGGACTTTAATGTTATATTTTTGGACAAGACTAAGCATAGCATCAGCTACGTTGTAGTCTAGTTGGCCGGGGAATTTCTCGTTGGCGTACCATTTCATTTCGTTCTCGAAAACTGTGTACTTAAATCTTGTGGTAAACCAATCTTGATAGGCTTTATTGTTGAGGATGTTTTGGTTTATTGCATTGCCAAACGGGAAATTGTTCTTCTGTTGTGCCAGGGAGACCGTTGCGTTTGGTAAAGGTTGGCCTTGAGAGTCCACTGCTTGGATTTTCACTTTAGCTTTGCGTACCTGCAGCATGTTAAAACATATGGTAAGCTAACTAGTTAAGTTACTCCTACAAACAAATATTGGAATTTTAATACACCTCTCAATAGTCTTAATATCTTTTTAATAAGGGTAGGGTAAAGTCCGGAATCGAACTCTCACCAGTGAAAGTTAAGAAAAACAACCAACTGAGTTACTAATTAAGATTCTCCCTCAATAGTCTTAATTATAAGAATATTTCTTTAAACAATTCTTTATCTCACTCTTAAATATCTCAATTAATCAGCACTCCACTAGTTGGAGGAGTAAAGGAGAATTTGGTTAAAAAGTATACTAATACTTCTTGTTTTTCTAAAATGTTAGAATATTTTAAAACAAATTTTGTTTGTCGAAACAAAAAATTAATATCGGCAGGAGGTAACATTAAAGTAATCAAATTAATTCGCTAGTATGTCGAGCGCTTTTCAATCAAACGGTGCAATCAGATGTATAACATTATTAATTCTTTTCACCTTCTCAGTGCTTTGATCTCGATGAAATTTCCACTCCTCTAGAGAAAATGGCTTTACTGATATGCTATCTGCCCATAGCTCAATGGCTGTGTTGTTGGCCTAGAAACAGACAACGGAATTAAGTGGGCGTTTGGACATAAAAATTGTGAAGTTTCGGAAAAAAGTTTTAAAATAAATTCAAGTTAAAAATAATATTTGAAAATTAGAATTGTATTTGGACACGAATACAATATGGAGCTATTTTTGATTTTTTTTGAGTGCTTTGAAGTGAAAATTTTGAAAAATAATTTTTTGGAGTTTTTCAAATTCCGAAAAAATTCTGAAATTTAACTTCAAGTGAAATTTGAAATTTTATGGCCAAACGTTGATTTTGAAAAAAAAAAAAAATCTTTTTTTATGGCCAAACGGGCCCTTAAGTGAAAATAAACAAATTAGGTCTAACAATCATAATTTGTGTTTGAAAACATAATACTAGTACATCTTATTTTCGGTAAGTATGATTATAGAATAAGACCAATGGGCAGTGACTAATAATTATGAAAAAGTGAAAACTCACTTCAAGATATAGCTCGACAGGACCTGAAGTATTGAACATTAAACCACCTTTTAGCATAGACCAGCAACCAGAACGAGCAATAGCCCATCCACTACGTTGGATGCCAAATGCTGTTCCGAATGCAAGAGCTACGTGAATGTCTCCTTGGCTCGCTTGTACCCAAGCTGCAAACAGTACAATTGTATTTCAATACAGTATACAATATGATACATTATGAACGATCAATAACAACCATCTAAACATTCTGTAAGGGCGGTCATGATCCAACACCGCTTTAAAACTATTTCATTTTACATGGTGTAAATAATATTTTTTAAAAACATATAAAGTGTATATGCTACATCGACGACACGGCTTGAAAACAATACCCAGAACTGTAACAAACAGTAGAGCGAAATCCTTGCATGGGAAAATAATCGCAATACCTGAAGTTACGTAGAGAGTATCCTTTTGCATGAAATATTTTTGGGTAAAACCATGAAGGGCTCCCTTCCTGTTGGTAGCCACAATGTAAGTGTTATTAGTACTGTTGGACATCCTAGTGGCCATGTTTGCAAATCCAGATTTACTCCAGCCCTTGAGTCCCTCATTGAAGTCTGGATTCACGACTATTCCTCCATTGTATTGAGCTCTGAGAGGATCGGCCAAACACTGGAAGCATATATGTATGCATGGTTTAAATTCATTGTATTTAATTTGTTAAACATAACTGAGCAAGTTATCTGTTACAATATGCTAAAATACAGTAGAGTATAATATTATTGCATTTTCGATATCGGTGTATATATCGAATCCTCTATAGAAAATCTGGAGTTCAAATCCTCCAGGTTTTTAAAATATATATTATAAAGATAGCAGTAGGGGAAGCTTGCCTCAGCTGTGAAACTATAATCGTAGTCTTCAGCATAAACTTCAACCCCTACAAAAGCAAAAGCACAAAAAGGGAAAATAGAGGATAAATCTATATGACCCTTCACAGAGAAGCTAAGGCATGCGTATATAAAATTCAGTTGTTGTGCTTGTTTTTGCTACAGCGAAATGTCAAAATATATACGACTCCTTGAAGAAATATTATTCCTTTGCATTATTATTTTTGGCTTAATCAGTGCATTTTTCGTTATATTGCAAGTAATATCTTCTTTTACTCGCCTTAGAAAATGGAAAAGAGAAACATTTGGTTGCAATTTAATTAGGTTTTAACAGTATATCTAATTAATTAGTCAGTGGTAACGAAAAATCAATGGCTTTAAGCCTTTAACTAATGTTTTATCAAATAGGCTAGGCTTAGTTACAAACCTGAATGATAAACAAGAAAATAAATGATAAGCCAAGGTAGGAAATTTTGCATCTTCGCGGTTTCCATGGCCACGAGCTCACTGTTTCAATCACAATAACACTAAAAATTAGACTTTATATATATATATATACAAAAATAAAAATAGAAAATAACTTAAGACAAAAATTAAAGAAGATATGCATCTCCCAGAAAGTATTGGCAGCAAAACCACATTTTTCCGAAAAATATTCCTGATGCCAAATATTTTACTTCCGTTAATTACATGCTTGATGTGGCCTCCAATTAATATAAACGGAATAAAAGGAAAAATGTGTGCTCTCCTTCCAAGTTTGATTACCTCTAGGCTTTTACTCTAGTTGGTGGAATGGAGATAAAGAATACTAATACTACTTTAAAACACTTGATATTGTGTTTGCTCGAAGTGTCGGATTAAGCTACGAATGCATGCATATTTATAGGTGAAGCCTGTAGAGTTTAGTATGTGCTAATTAATAGGAAAACTATATTTTAATTAAAGTTTTTTTAACATGACATGAGCTAGTACTAGTATGAGATTCAAGTCAATGTTTTAAGCTACATTTGACACGAATCTATGAATTTCCGGACGATTTTCAGTTCTCCTGCCAGACCCAATGGTTAAATTGATCTTAATGTGAATATAATTTTGCTTGTGGAAATTAAGGAAATACACGAAATAAATAAAACTTATTCAATGTTTTGGTCACGCGGTCCATCTCGGACATATAATGAAATTTAATTATATACGGAAACACGGTTAACCTTCTACTTGAATTTGGTCTTGGTAGTGAATATCATTGTCTAGGTTTACTAATGTAAAGCCTTAAGCCCTTATATTATAAAGTAATTTGGAATAATACGTTTCAGTGCCCCAAATAATTAGGTGTTGCTTTTCTTCAAGGTTTAATACGATTTTCCTCATCCCGATTATTTATGAATCTTAAAATATGTTTCTGAACCATTTCTACCGGGAGTTTTTGATACTTGATAGTGACAGTTTGGGAGTTCTTGTTGATTGAGTCCACTTCTAGTAAGCTACCAGGAAATTTTGTCTTTAACTTGCATGCATATAGATTTTGAAAAATAAACATGGAAAATATGACTGGTTTTGCCCACTCTTTTTCTCTTTTGAATAATTCTTTTCCCCTACTAGAAGCATACACCTTTTTCATTTGACTGACCATAACCACGAGTAGTAGTACTGGTGTTACTTTTGGCATAACAAAGGAGTAATTTTTCAACTCAAGCAATTGGTTGGATTGGATTGTTCCTCAATCTTTTCCCAATACTTTTTTGATATAATCAAACGTTGGGGAGTTATGGGGTGACTTGTTTATTCACTCATCCAATATTTACCGATGCACACATTGTTCTAGGCTTTTATTTGACAATGCATATAAGAGATCATTAATTTAGCTCACGAACAAAGTTATGCAGAAATTAAAATACAAAAAATTATACTACGTCAATTAGTAATCACTGAATTATTTAGTGCATATATTTTATGATTCATCACATTAAAAACATGATAGATGATGTATGATATAAAAATTTACAATCTTACCATTGTTCAGTTAATGAAAAAATTAAAGCTATTTTGATGTTTTAGGTTTTTTATTACCATAAAGCTTATTCTGGATAGTTATCTCATGTTGAATCCAGTATAAAGTAACATTAGAATTGCAGCATAACATTGGTCTTGCTTATACGGAAAACAAAATACACACCTAACATAATATAAAACAATATCAAACTTTATACCAAAAATATTTTATAATCCAAGTAAGCAAATTGAATGATAAAGGAGTTGATTTTTCCGTGTAAGTGTAATCTATCAGAGCTCAAGATAAATGTGTTAAGCAATTAAGAGCTTGTTTGGCTAAGTTTCTGAGAGAACAAAAGTATTTTTTTTGACAAAAAAATACTTTTTAAAAAATTTGAGGTGTTTGACAAAGATGAAAAAGTACTTTTGAGCACCATCATAAGCATTTATATATATATATATATATATATATATATATATATATATATATTTTATTTTATTTTTGCTTTGGGGGAGAAGCTATAAATTATAGCTTTTTTCAAGAAGTAGGAACAAAAAATAATTTGTTCAAGACAAAAATAACCTTACAATAAATTTATATTTTTTAAAATTATTCCTCATTAATTTAATATTTTTCTATTCCTTTTTCTTTTTACTTTTATCATACCTTTCTTCTCTGTTTTATTTTAATCGTGTTTTTATTCTCTTTTTTCTATTACCAATAGTAGATTTTTAATTTATATTGAATAATGTATTTTGATATATTTAAATTATCATGTAAACAATAAGTAATATTAGATACTCATGTTATTGCTTTGGAATAATTTTATTTTATATTGATTATATCTTTTAATTTATATGTTTACTTTATATTTTATACTTTAGTTAGTTCTTTTATAATAAATATTTGTTTTTTTTAAATAATACTAATTATTTTATAATAAATATAACATTTTTTATAATAATACATTTATTGTCTTTTTCGTAATTTGATATTTAAAGGTACTTTTTGGAAAGATTGACCAAACACAATGAGCTTGCAAAAACACTACTCAAATGAATTGATCAAACACAAACCATTATTTTACAAAAGTACTTATTTAAAAAGTATTTTTTGAACAAAATCAAATTTTAAAATAAGCAGTTTTTGACAGTTAGGCCAAATGGGCTCAAAGTTGACATGCCACTCAACACATCTCTAATCTAAGTACAATAACTGTTTACTCGTAAAACGGTACAGTTGAATTTATCTGTGGTTTCTAGATAAGTGAATTAATTTGATCCTGAAAAAAATAAATAATTGAAAATTTATGCAATACTTATCCTTAGATGAAACAGTATAAGCAACAATTTCGGGAACAGGATTTCCGGACACAACAATAAAGAAATTAAAAAGTAAGAAGACAAGATTATATTGAGCTCTGTATAGAATATAGGGTAAGTTTGCCAGAGAATTCATGTCATTTACAATGACAATCGAGTTCACTATTTATAGTTATGAATAAGGTCCTAGGATTGTGCTCTTCTTTAGTGTCAATTATGAGGGATATTGATGAAGATATAACGGTGAACATAAATGCCAAATTTCTTATAACGGGTAATTGCTCTTAATGTCATGGAATATTCTCTATAAAATGCTATCGGGCGAAGAGCATTTATCACATCTTTATGAGCGTTATTCTTTCCGGTGATAAACGAAACAGTTGCCTTCGGTCTTTGGCCATCCCCCTTGTCTTGGGTTCCATGTGTCCGTTTTTCGGACGGCCACGTGTCATATCACATTTTACCCTATACAGATAGCCCCCCTGCTTTCTGGTGACATAATTTTGTGTTACTGGGAAGTTGGTAGAAACACTCTTTTGGTGGAAATTACTATAATTCCCTCTGAAGGCTTCTAACGGTTGATTAGACGCACATCTCTCCGTCATCCCATGATTCAGCACAACTTTTGCCGACTATCAAGGTAATCATTGCCATGAATTTAGCCTCCAAAACTTTTATTTATGAGTATCAACTTTCTCCCTTATACTTCATATTTTTCAAGCTTCCTTTATCTAACTCGCATCTCGCTCTTCATTTTTTCTTTAATTCTCTTCAAACGAAAAATCTTCTCTTTCTTCCCTATAATGGCGTACCGTTTTTTCATAAAGCAAGAACAAGGCCGAGGACTCTGCTCCTCCAACAATGGGCTCCATCATCCCTAGAAGTCTTATTACTACAGAAGATTTCGAAGAGAAATTCCCTACTGCTAACTCTCGTGCATAGGCCGTTAGCAGGTATCCTTCTTCCATACGTCCTTCGAGCATTCCTGCTGTGAAGGAAGACTGCCGCTGTCATGACTTGGAAATTATTGCTCCTGATTTATCGGAGAGAGTCACCCTACCCAAGGAGGGTTTTACATATGTTTACACGTATCTCTTTACTTTGGTTGCGTTCTCTTAGAGCGGAGAGCTTGACTCCGTGATTGCGGAGTTTTTCCTCCGCTACCAAGTGTGTTGGCACAAGTAAGTCCTTCTGTGTGGAGGACGGTTGCTTGCATTCGGCATTTGTGCCAGGAAACTGGAGAGGAGCTAACCTTAGCTCATATGATGAATCTTTATTCTTCCAAAATCTTCCGCGAGGGAATGATAAACCTCTGCAAGTATGGCCACCATGCTTTGTTGTCTAGCATGGATGATGACAACAACTGTGGGTGGATGGAACGGTTCGTTGCAGCTGTCACCAACGACATCATTCCGGCAATGGCTTCCATTTTTTCCGGCCTATTGGAACTGTACTCGTAAGCTCTTTCTTTGGTATTTCCTTTTACTAAATATTTTTCTATAGCCTTATTGATCCTCTATTCTTAGTTTGTTTCAGCAACAAGATGGATCCCACCTGTGATTGAAGATTTGGACCGGTGGATACAAAAGATCTTAGACATTATGACACCCGAAACTCGCTTGTGGAAATAACTGGCCCCTAAATACGCATGGAAGGCCAGGAATCATGGTAACTCAAATTCACCTTGTTTCAATTTTCATGTAAAGAACTTAATTGATCCCTTCTAACCTGTCTATGAAATTAGGCCTACCCGCGGGCTCTGTTGGTGTTCTCGAGGAGGATGTCTTGGCTGATCCTGCTGATGCAGCGAGGCTGCTTCAGGAGGCACTTACTCGAAGAGGTGGCTCCGGCCCTACTTCGAGAGCAAATGTTTCTTACGGAGTCCCCGGCTGGAAGATAAACAACCAAAGAGAAGACGTCCTCTGCAGCCAGGGTAAAGAATAAGAGGGTGAGGACCGATGTCCCCGAGTCATCTCCGGTAGCGATGGTGACTGTCCCTCCTTCTGGGCCAGTCATAGACACCGTGACGATCGACGATGATGAAAAAGCTAGTGATGAGGGAGCTTCTCTACATAGAAAATGACGATCCTCATTACCTCAACAGGATGCTCGACCTGTTGTGAACGTTACAACAAGCGAGGACGATGCCTCGGCACTTTGGGGAGAGTTTGATTTGGTAGATAATGTCAACTCCCGCTTTCGGGCCCTAATTGCTGTGTCCGGTACTGCGAGACTGAGTGTCGGGTCCCTACCGTCTTTGGTTGGCGAGCATCCAACAACCAGCACTGCATTTGATGCAGCTGCTTCTCACTCTTCAACTCCATCAGCTTCATCTCCATCTTCGCCAACACCAGCAATTGCTACATCACTTTCATCTTCATCCACTCTTCCATCGGTAATTACTATATCATCTCTACAGGCCGCACCTGACCATGAGGAAGGTGTTCCTCTTCCACAGTCCCCAGTTCATGGGAATTTGGGGCAAAATTATTCTATCCCTTCTAAAGATCCACAAAGCAGGAGTAATGTTACTCTATCAGCCTCTACCTGATGCAACTTGCTATCGCCGATGGAGCTTGATAATTATCTAAGGCCTTTGGCTTCATAGAAAGACTGGGCAATGATTCAGGCACTCTCGGAAGAGTGTTTGTTGAACAATGACATGCATAACGCCGCAGCGGTACGTTCCTTTCTTCCTTTACTACTTCTCATATTTTTGGGGTGTGAACATATCCTGAATTTTACCCTTTTTACTTTGTAGGCTAACTTTCTTGCTTCCGAGGGCCTTCAGAGGTTAATTCGTAAAAAGGAAGAGATTACCTCCACATGGGATAAGCTTTTGGCAGAGCAGGAGCAACATGTCACTCGCCTTTTGGAACTGGAAGCCAAAGCTGCTGAGGTTGTTGTATCGGAAGTCCGTTTGCAGCAAAGTGAGCAAGAAGTGGTAACCCTTAGCCAAGAAATTGGCTTGCTGAGGGTTAGATTTTGACGAAGCCAGGGCCAAATGGGTTGAAGTTCATAACGTCGTTCTTGCTGCAACTGAATGTGAGGCTGTCTTCGCTGAAAGAGTGATCAACTTAGAGGCAGCCTTGAACTCCAAAATTGAAGAACTTGCTTCTAGGGGCGAAACACGCCCAGCTGGAAGAGAAGTACAGGAAAAATATCGAGCATAATAGGCTTTCTAGTTCAACTGTCCGCGACCTTGATGTTAGCCTCAAATCTGCTAAGTCCGTTGGGAAAACCTTTCTGCCGAGGTAACCCAAGCCATTTCATGGGCTTTGATAAGTATTTGCGCAAGTTTACTTTTTGCGTCTTTTCGTATATGGCTTCGGGTGTATCTTTCTCCGAAGGCATTTTTGATTCTGGGCATAAATTCTTCCGGAACCAACCCTTTAACGTGAGGGTTTTTATAAGAGAGGTCCCTCTTATGTTTACAGTGCTCTTGAAGAGGACGTCTCCTGTTCATTACGGCACTAGCATTTGAAGTACTTATTTAACTTTCAAATGACAAGGTTAATTCATCATTCAGGCAAGAAACAAGATAAAAACAAAAGGATTTTATTTTATTCCTTCTATTTTCAAAAAATACACAAGCATTTGCTATGCCGAAAAGAAATTGCCATTACTTGTGGTTAACTTGTACAACCTGTTTCTACGGGGCTGGCCATGCAGTCCCTGATCTCGATGATGCAATTATATTTTTGGTTTTCCGTTTCCCGATCGACATGGCGATCATTGTTGCCGTATCCTCATATCATTCCCCCTCAGTGTTCGAATGCGAAGAGCGCGAATTGGAACACTGGAAGTCTTGTATCTTCGAAGATTTCACTAATGTATCGCTAAATAATCCTTAACTTGGAAACAGACCTTACTTCCCCATAGGAATTTATGCTATTGAGCGAAGGACTATCTAACAACCCTTTAGCGGTTTGTGCTCGTGAACGATCGGGTAACCTTTTGCTTAATAGCAAACTTAACTCCCCAGTGGAAATTTGCTATAGAGCAAAAGATTATCTAACCATCCTCGAGTGGATCTTTGCTTGTATGCTTTGGTATTAAAGGTCTTATTGTTGTTGTCTTCGTAGTATGCTTTCTGTTGCTGCCTTATTAAAAACCTTGGCAGAGAAACCCAATTGGGATAAAACCGAACGAAGGGAAAAATAGTACAGCACACACTTTTAATCGGATAATGTTCATCATTAATAATATCTTTTAAGGTGTGTCACGTTCCAATTGTTGGGCAACTTATCTCTATTTTGGTTTTCCAACTCGTATGAACCTTTTCTTGTGATAGCTGAAACCCGGTATGGGCCTTCCCACGTTGGACCTAGATTCCCTGCGTTGAGCTCCCGGGTGTTTTAAGTTACTTTCCTTAGGACCAAGTCTCCTACTTTGAAATAGCGGAGGTTGGCTCTTCGATTATAATACTGCTCCATTCTCTGCTTTTCAGCTACCATTCTTACATATGCCAAGTCCCTGCGTTCATCGATCAGTTCCAAGTTGACTAGCACTGCTTCGTTGTTCGATTCTTCATCTGCCTGGAAATATCTCAAGGTGGGTTCCCCTACTTCCACCGGGATTAAAGCTTCTGCACCGTACACGAGGGAAAAAGGGGTTTCCCCTGTGCTCGTCTTGGCCATAGTTCGGTATGCCCATAGAACTCCGAGTAATTCCTCGGGCCAGTTTTCTATAGCTGCTTCTAACCTTTTCTTGAGGTTTTGAATAATCACTTTGTTCGTCGACTCCGCCTGACCGTTTGCGCTCGGATGATAGGATGAAGATGTGATCCTCTTTATTTTTAAATATTTGGGGAATTTTATAATTTTTGCGCCGATAAACTGTGGCCCATTGTCACATGCTATCTCTTTTGGTATTCCGAACCTGAAAATTATATTTTCCCACAAGAAATCCACCACTTCGCGTTCTCCAATCTTTTGATAAGGACCTGCTTCCACCCACTTAGAAAAATGGTCAGTCAAAATTAAAAGAAATCTTACCTTTTCGGGAGCAGTTGGTAATGATCCGACGATGTCCATCCCCCATTTCATGAACGGCCACGGGGATAGAACCGAATGTAAGGGTTCTGCCGGTTGATGCACCAGTGGTGCGTAGCGTTGACACTTATCACATTTTCGTATGAAGTCTTTGGCGTCTTTTTCCATGCGGGACCAGTAATATCCTACCCTTACCAACTTCAGCACCAAGGAATCTGCGCCCAAGTGGTTGCTGCATATCCATTCGTGAACCTCTCTTATGACATAGTTAGCTTCGGACGCTCCCAAGTATCAGGCCAGCCGGACTTGAAAAGATTTTCTATACAATTGGCTTCCCTTGAAGCTATATTGCGCTGCTTTGGTACGCAACGCCCCAGGATATTTTGGGGTCTTCAGGTAGCTTCCCATGTTCGATGTAATCGATATATTTATTCCTCTAATCCCAGACCAGATTAGTTGAATTTACCTCGTAGTAACCATATATATCCAAGACTGAGTTCATCAGCTATACTACCATTCTGGACTTTGATCCCTTTATTTTTGTTGATGATCTAAGTTTGCCAATGCGTCTGCTTCTGCATTTTCTTCCCTTGGGATATGAGTAATTGACCACTCCCAAAATCGTGCCAATAGAGCCTGAACCTTTACCACTTATTATAGACGCTCCTCTTTGGTCTCGAAGATTCCGTAGACTTGATTTATCACCAGTTGTGAGTCGCTTTTGATTTCGAGGACCTCGGAGTCAAGTCCACGGGCCAGTTCGAGCCCTTCATCCTCTCGGACTAAAATCGCACTTACCGCAACTTCCGAGACCGCGAGGTAAACTAGCGACGTTTCACCTTCTTTTGGTTTTGAAAGAAATGGAGGGCTAGATAAGTACTTCTCTTTAAATCCCTCAAAGCCTGATGGCACTCCGGGGTCCATTCGAAATTATTTTTCTTTTTGAGCAGTAAGAAGAAACGATGACACTTTTCTGATGACCGAAAAATGACTCAAAGCTACCAATCTCCCCGTAAGCCTTTGGAATTGCTTCACGTTTGATAGTTGGTCCGCGATATCTTCTATGGCCTAGATCTTATCGGGGTTTACCTCAATTCCCCTTTGTGATACCAGAAATCCCAGAAACTTACCAGAGTTGACCCCAAACGCGCATTTCTCGGGATTAAGTTTCATATTATGCTTCCTTAGGATGTCGAAAGTTTCTAGTAGATGTTTAAGATGATCACTTCTCGTATCGAACGGATATTAAGTAGGCAGGTTACCTCCTCTTTGACGAATTTATTCCTGGCTTCGGTGATCGGGCGCTTCTTTTGTCTTACCGGAGGTATGTTAGGATCTAAGCTTAACTTGTGTACGGCTATCTCTGTTGGGATACATGTCATGTCTTCATGTGACCATGCAAAAAAATCGGTGTTAGATTTAAGGAATTTAATGAAGTTGGACCTGTGTTCTGGGTGCAGTTCTGTCCCCAAGTGGAATTTCCTTTATAGGAATTTTTCGAACAATGCCACTTGCTCCAGCTCTTCAGCTGTGGACTTCATTGCATCGGTCTCTTTGGAACTTGGAAATATCTCGGCACCTGATAATATTCCGACACCTTGCTAACTTCATCTGGTAAAGAAATTACTAGTGCGTCGTTGTTTGGTAGCAGCAATCCGTCTGCATCCTCCTCCATAAAAGTGATATCGTCTTCCCAAAGCTTTTTGCTATGCGTTATTGATACTTTCGTCTTCTTTACTGTTGAAAAGGTGACTCAGTTAATCTCGTTTCCTCCGAAGATCATGTTGATTGTCTGACATGGGGGATCTTCTCTTGCTTTTGAGGGTTCCGTGTTGTCTCAGTTACGACCATAATTGTTCTTAATTCGATCACTCAAGAATTCTCTGAGGTGACCATTCTTCAGTAATGTTGCCACTTCTTCCCGGAGGTGTCGACAGTCCCCTGTCCGATGGCCATTCGTCCCATGGTATTCACATCACAAGTTGGGATCCCTCTAGCTGGAATCAGATCTCATGGGTTTTGGGAACCGTGCTTATTTGACGTTTCTCATGGCCGATACCAACTCTATTATACTGACATTGAAGTTGTATTCCGATAATTTGAGGTATGAAGGGTCCCACGATCCTGACATTTTTTTAATCTGCAGTGATTGATT
Source organism: Nicotiana obtusifolia (assembly GCA_002018475.1). Taxonomy (NCBI): domain Eukaryota; kingdom Viridiplantae; phylum Streptophyta; class Magnoliopsida; order Solanales; family Solanaceae; genus Nicotiana; species Nicotiana obtusifolia. The sequence goes on along the minus strand of MCJB01022220.1, from coordinate 13,790 downwards.
ATTCCGACCGCGATCAGTCCTCCTGTCAACATTGAACCTGTCTGCTGTCCAGAAACCTCAGCTGCGGTCTTCAGTCTGTTCGTAGGGCAAAAATCGGTCCCTCGAAGTCCGTCTGTCCGCGTCATAATCACCCTTTGATTCTTCCCTGTTCTTTTCTCGTCCTTTGGTTGACTATGGAAAACCAACCTGATCATCTTAGATCGTTATTTTTGATTTGTACCGGTTGTGGACATCTGCTCAGGTCGTTGCTTGAAACTCGAGTAGGCTTTCCTTTAATTTCTGGGAACCGTTTGTACTCCTCGGATTCAATCCCTTGGTGAATGCTTCAGCCGCCCATTCATCTGAGATACCGGGAGCAACATTCTCTCCTTCTGGAATCGGGTAACGAACTCTAGCAGCTCGGACTCTCCTTGAGCAATCCTGAATATGTCGGCCTTTTGAGCCTGTACTTTTCTTGGCCCCGCACGAGCCTTGATGAAAGAATCCGCAAGCATTTCAAAGAAATATATCGAATGCTCGAGTAACAGCGAATACCATGTCAAGGCTCCCCTCGTGAGGGTTTCTCCGAATTTATTCAGCAGCACAGATTCAATTTCGTGAAGAGCTAAATCATTTCCCTTTATCGTATGTGTAGGTGGTAATATGCTCCTGGGGGTTTGAAGTTACTCCATACTTTAGCACTTCAGGCATTTTGAACCGCTTCGGGATTAACTTTGGTGCCACACTTGGCTTATACGACAATTTAATATACTTTTTCGAGTTCGGACCTTTTAGCACTGGTGGCGCGCCCAAGATCTAGTCCATGCAGGCGTTCACTTCCCTCATGAACCGTAAAAGTTCATTCTTGAAAGGATCATTCTCGTTGTTGAGGCCGAATCCGTTCCCCCTCCCCATCGGAGCCAATTTCACCCCTGGGAGTGTTGTTGTCGACCCTCCGCATCGTTTGACTCGTGGGAGCCCTGGGAGGAATCGGATCGCGTCTGTTTGCATTATTTGAAGCTCCCGACAGCGCTTGCTTCAACTCCATTATAACTTTATCATGTCGCGTGAGGTGGCCTAGAATGATCGCTCGTTGCTCTTGCAAGACCCTTACCGCGTTGACGACATATTCCTCATCAGCGTCATCGGGAGTGGTCCCCCGAACATGTCGAGGATACTGCCTGTCATGCACCGGTGTAGCGTTTTTCCCCTCATTATGGGTATTATTAATTGAGTCCTCGGAATGAGGCTGATCCCCTCGAACCTCGGGGTTGTGCATGTCGTTAGCAATGTTATCTGCCATTTCTCATGATCTTTTCTTAGACAAAAATAATCAAAATATGTTAGTAAAAAAGTCAAGGATCAATTTAATTATATGTCTATCTAGTCGCCAAACTGTTTACCGGTAAAATGGTATAGTTGAATTTATATGTGGTTTCTAGATAAGTGAATTAATTTGATCCTGAAATAAATAAATAATAAGAATTTTGCAATACTTAGCCTTAGGATATAGACGAAACAACAGAAGCAACAATTCCGGGAATAGGGTTTCCGGACACAACAACAAAGAAATCAAAATGTAATAAGACAAGATTGTATTGAGCTTTGTATAGAGTATAGCGTAAGTTTGCCAGAGAATTCCTGTCCTTTTAAATGACAAATGAGCTCACTATTTATAGCTTTGAAGAAGGTCCTAGGATCGTGCCTTCTTTAATGTCAATTATGAGGTGCATTGATGAAGATATAACGGTGAACATAAATGCCAAATTCTTTGTAACGGGTTATTGCTCTTAATGCCATGGAATATTTTCTATTAAATACTACCGGGCGAAGAGCATTTATCACATCTTTATGAGCGTTATTCTTTTCGATGATAAACGAAACAGTTGCCTTCGATATTTGGCCATCCCCTGTCTTGGGTTCCACGTATTCCTTTTTTGGACGGCCACGTATCTTAGCATATTTTACCCTATACAATAAGAACAACAACAACAACCCATCTCTAATCTAAGTAAGTTTTGGAATTAGTTAAATTATGACTCGTTTATTAATCCAATGGGCTTTAACTACAATACTGAATCTTTTAAGCGTGGTTTTGTGACTGGGAGATAAGTACGGTGGAGAATTCTGAAACTCAAAAACTTAAGTGTGCGAAGTATAATTTCAAAAACTAAAGAGGTGGCGGGTAAAATTTTATGACATCGGGGCAAAATCAAAAGGCGCGGTCTTTGCCCTTTGGTGAAAATTTTAGTCTTCTCGTGGAAGCAACCATCAATGGCGAAGAACCAAACCTCAGTAGGAAGTGAAGAGCCTTCTTCCTCTCGCCCATGGGAATCTTATCACACAGTCTACACCAGTGCCAAAGCTGGTAATTTTTATTAATTTTTTCTTTTTTTGAAAATTTAGGTATTTCCAATCATTTTAATGTAATTAATTGCTAAATTCATCTGTAGGAAGTGTAATTTCACAAATTAAATGTTCCTGGATGGAGCAGAATGTATAGCGAGTTAATTAATTGATTGATTTGACTTTACTTGTTCAAACCACTGTCAAAATTGTGCTGGATGATTGAAATTGTAGGAATGGAAGGAGTGGACAAGGAAAAAGTGCAGAGGATAGTGTATGAAATGAGTAAAGGGTCAAAGTATTTTGAGAATGAGGAAAAGAAGGAAGCTTATATGAAGCAGAAAATTGAGAATATGCGTGCTCAGTACTCTAAACTTACTCCACAAGATATATCTCATCATCAAAAGGTAATTTTTTATGTCAATTAGGAAAATGGTTATGTTTCAAATGTGTCATCGGTGTTCTTCTCTGCATACACGATTTGATGTGTATTGGTTGCATTGAGTGTCTTTGACCGAGTATCTACTGACTGCTGCCATATAAAGATATTAAGAGTTTGCAAGTATGAGATTCTAAATGTGAGTAGAATGAAATTCAATTAGTTTTGTGCTCAGTGGGGATATGAGAAAGGCTGGGGGTGGAAAAGAAAAGAACAAAGATGTGCGTGGAAGTGTTTTATCCAAGGATTATTTTGAGCTTCATCCGATATTGAGAATTGCGTGGTACTTTTCACTATGGGCATGGCCTCATGTGGTACTATTGAAGCTTCATCCAAACTATAACAGACGTGCTGATTTACAGTCAGCTTTTCTCGAGCCGTCCCTAGTGAGAAAACTTTTGTTACTTCTAAGTCTCTTAAATCTCGCATCTCATCATTATTAAATGTCATGTCAAGGGCTCAAAGTTGGTTCGCTATAAAATTAATAGTTTGAAGTAGTTGTTAGTTGACAGTAATCCCATCCTTCATTGTTAGGTCATGATATGATCTGCTTCTCCTGCATTGTAGCTTTGGCTTTTCCTTTTCCCCTTTTTCTCTGTTAGGTTGTGGGTTGGCTTTAACATAACCAAACGTTTCATTATTTTCTTTTGATATGAGATTATATTTTTTTAATCTTTTTTTTTTTTACTTTTGCCTAAGAATTTCTTTTTTGCCAGATGGCTGACAAAAGGATTTTAGAGCTAGAAGCCACACGTGATTTGTCGAGGATTTGGCTGCATGTGGATATGGATGCTTTTTATGCAGCTGTTGAAACTTTATGTAATCCTTCATTAAAAGGCAAGCCAGTGGCTGTTGGCAGCATGTCCATGATTTCCACGGCTAGTTATGAGGTTCGAGTTTCAGATGAAGAGCTTTTAGGTTAATTGAAGATGCTTGCTGCACGAATGTGGCTGGTGGATGTTCATGTTTAGCTCATTTACAGTTTATCTTTCAGACTAGTTAACTTGCTCGCGCATCATATAAACTCATTCCAAATACAATACCAAAAGTTAAAAATAAAACAAACATTAGGAAGGATACACACACACACACACACACACACACAAAAATAATTTTAAGATAAAAGAATAGAATATAAAGAAAGTTATTCCAACGTTTTTATTATATAATGAGCAAAATATATAATGTTCAGCGCTGGAACTGGCTTTTATGAGGCTCCCACCCTGGATTTAAAATCTCACGCATTTTATAGGAGGTTGTGATCTGCAGAAAGACCGTTCATAAAGCTCACATCCTTTTTGTAAAGGAAGTTTGATTTTAATTTTAATTTTAATGGATTTCTCTTGAATTTGTGGAAAATGAGCTGTGGATGGTGGAGCGTGTACCTAAGGGACAAACCATTCTTTGTAATAACATTAATTTATTACTAATGAAGATCAATTATGGAATAGGAAGAGAATGAAAGTATTACTCCAATAGAGAGATTGTAATGGAAAAATTAAGGAAAGTGAAGAAAATAGAAACCGATTCTAAATCTTGATATACCTATGCCCAAGAGTCCCTTCCTCTTCAAATTCATATCATAGCCACCATAAGGATTTGATATTGCTATATAGCCCTCGGTAGAGACAAACAGCTTGGCCTTCCTTTCTTTTGGAGAAATAATAGAAGATGAATTTTTTAGAATTAAAACTTAAGAGACCACATCATTTTCTTTTTGCTAATTGTGATATATGAATTCTTTTACTGAATTCAGATGTTGTCGGCAAGATTGTTTTAAAATATACTTTCATAAAATTTTTAACCACTGTAATTGTTATTTCTGGAGTACTTCTATGAACTACCATAGAAATATTACCTCTCTGAAGCTCACAAAATCTAGCAAAAGTTGTGTAATTGTATCTTCACACTCCATAGATAGAAATGTCTCTTTAAACTCTACAGTTAGAGCAGACGTTGCAATTGTTTCAATACTCATGTAAGAGAATAATTTTTAAAACACTACAGAAACATTGAATATAATAAAAATATACTTGTATTGCTTACTTTCAATGATACCTCCATGAAAACCCAAATTTTCTGGGCCAAAACCTGGTATTTGGAAGCTTTGGGTTGGCAGAAATTATCCGTGGAAGTGACGAACCTTAACGCATCTCCGGAATATTACCATATTCTGGCAAAGACCAAAGATGACTATAATGTACAGATCTCTCCCATTAGCTTCCAAATCCGTTGGTTTAATTTGTTTTTTTATTTTATAGATTTTGAGCTTTTTAGTATAAGGCAAAATTCATGATGAGAATTTTGGGCTTTCTGATCAAGGCAAATCTTAATTAGCTTAAATTATGTGATTAAAGTGCACGATAAATATTCAGTTACAGTAGCCATTCAAGGTGTTATTATTTAGGGTATTAATGATAGGGACGTTTGGCTTTCTAAACTGAAAAGAGAGATGGAGAATGAAAGGAGGGAGGTCTAATTAAGACAATGTAATTAAGATGTGATTTTTTGAAAATTTTAATATATAGCACATATACAGGGAGAAAAGATGCAAAAAATTTGAGAAAAAAGATAAATGTGATTCATGGCCAAAGAGACATGCCGCATCACTTTTTGTAAGCCCTCTTTTCTTTTATATATATATATATATATTAGATTCCTATTCAGTGAAGTTTGTTGTTGCTTCTTTTTTTCTTTTTCCCTTTTCCCTTTTTGAAACATCATAAACTCATGCTTTATAGGCCCGTAAATTTGGTGTTCGTGCTGCGATGCCTGGATTCATCGCACGCAAACTATGTCCAGAGTTGTTATTTGTCCCTGTAGACTTTCAGAAGTATACTCATTACAGCAACTTAACAAGGAAAGGTTGCATACTGTACTTCTAAGGACTTTGCAATTTTTGATTGGTATGTGCCTAATTATTTGATTATTAATCCATCTCTTCATTTAGTTTTTCAGAATTATGATCCAAACTTTCTGGCTGCTAGCTTGGATGAGGCATACCTAGATATTACTACTGTTTGCAAAGAGAGAGGCATTACGAGTGGAGAAGTTAGTCTACAGTAGATTCTGTTCTATCTTTATCTATTTCCATTAGAACTTCCTCCCAATCTTATGTATCAGACTCTACCTTACCCTTGACTTTGTTTGTCGGTAGTCTTGTTGATCCTCCCTTTTTTGGTTGTTCCACTCTCTTAAGGTGGCTGAAGAGCTCAGACAAAGTGTACACCTTGAGACAGGTCTCACGTGTAGCGCTGGAGTGTCACCAAACCGCCTACTTGCTAAGGTATTGGAAATGAATTATTTTATTTAAGTTTCCTGTCCTCTTATGAAATGAATATTGCGTTTGTGTCAAAATTCAGCCTTGAGGCATCTACAGGAGGCATTAGTTTTTGCATTCAGCCTATGAGCATCATCCAAACTAGTATATCTGGGTATGCCTCACCCAAGCTAGGAAAAAATTGCATCATAATTTTCGAAAACTATGAGAAATGATGGATTGAAATCTCAACTAATTAGGCACAGTCCAGCTATTCGTACTTTTTGTGTCATAATGAAGATGCGGATTTTCGAATAGTAACTTCTCTATTCCTTCTTACAGGTTTGTTCAGATATCAACAAACCCAACGGCCAGTTTGTTTTGCCAAATGATCGAAGTGCTGTCATGACATTTATTTCTTCGCTTCCAATAAGGAAGGTATTGGAGAGTTGCTGTTTTTAGTCTCTTTGGTTTGTTAAGTATCTCCATTCCAATTAGGCAGTTCAGTTCTGCTTTTACATTTTCGGATGTAGGTTTATAATCTGACATTCAGGAAACTATGTACAGATTGGGGGTATAGGTAAGGTCACCGAACGCATCTTAAAGGATGTCTTTGGAATAACAACCTGTGAGGATATGCTGCAAAAGAGTAGTGTCATTTGTGCCCTGTTTTCTCGTTCTTCAGCAGGTTTGTTAGTGATATAATCCATCTCTTCTGTTTCCCCTTAATCTGACAAAAACACAACCTAGAACTATTTTCATAGAAATTGAGCTGTATACTGTGATGTTCTGTTGTATTTGAGGGGTCTTCTTCAAATTTGATCAGCTTGTGTGGTTGCTGCTTGTTTCCTAATTTTGCCATTCTTACTGTTGATGATGGATTTTTCTGTATATTGATAACATATCAGTTGCCTCTTTGTTGCAGACTTTTTCCTTTCCGTCGGTCTAGGGCTTGGTGGAACCGATACTCCTCAAGATAGGATGCGAAAGAGCATAAGTAATGAAAGAACCTTTTCAGCCACTGAGGATGAAGGTTTGCTTTTTCAAAAATTAGGTATGGTTTTAGGCTTTCAATCGGGGTTTGTGCTTGCCCAACCTATACATATGTTCTCTCCCCCCCCCCCCCC
>MCJB01022209.1:62263-77082 GCA_002018475.1 Nicotiana obtusifolia | reverse complement strand
TTCCCCCTTCCCCCCCTCCTCTCTCTGTGTGTCTCTGTGTGTGTTATTGTCTTATATGTTGATTATGAGTTTTTATCAATTGGTCAGTAAGTTACTATTATTTCCAACTCTTTGTGGTGTAGAGATGATGAGTCAGTTTATTTCAATTTTAATGAGGTATTGGGTGCTTCTATGTGACAAGTACTACTGTTTTATGCTGATTGGGAAGAGTAATTTAGGAAAATATTAATTTAGTTGCAGTCTTTGATTTAACCTTGAATCTTACTAATTTGATTTTTCCCAAGTATAAACTAAGTATGACGTTTCTCTGAAAAACCAGAATTCCTAAACTCTGATTATCACAGTATGCAAATGTTAGTTCAATTTGCTCCTTGTATATTTTCTTGTTCTTTTAAATTTACAAGACCATTAAACGTAAGTTGGTGGTGTGTTATGTTAATTAGAAGACAAGTACAAATTATGGTAAATGACCAATTTTTACACTCGTTGAATGTGAAAATCCTTGAAACTCAGGTTTCCTAATCTCCTATTTCGGTGGAACAAATGTATGTCTGAAAATTTTCCAATTCCAGATCACTGCTGTGGTGAAGTTCCAACTTTTTGTGGATGTAAAATGTCCAAAACTGACAAACATAAACCTCTCAAATGACAATATAACTTTATGCAGCACCATCCAAGTTACAGGTCTGATTCTCAAGAACCATTAGTTCCCCTCATTTTTCTCCCTTTTATTTTGTGATTTTGGATACCGTTGACTGACAATTTGTTGTACCAACTTTCTAATTTTCATCACTCATTGCCCTGCACAATATTAGGGCAAATTATTTCGTTTCAAGAATTTTCCTTTTTCCTCTATCCTTTGGGAAAGATCATCCCTACTCTTGTTTCCATCAGCTAATGCCAACTTAAGTGTAGTGTCATCTCATTCGTCGAACCAAGATATGGCAGGAATTGTATACTTGAAAACCAATAGATTTGAGGTTAAACTAGAAGGTATAACCTTTAAGGCGAAAGAGTTTGAATCCTTATTCACAGCTGATATTCTTTTCCCAGAAGGCAAGATTTGGGCACAACCACCTGTTGTTGGCCTTGATGTCATGCGCCACCCTCGCGATCCCAAAATAATCCTGGTTCTCTTGTGTTTTGGAGTCGGTTGTCTGATCCTCAGGTTTCATTCTGGTGAACAGCTACCTGATCCTGTTCTCAAATTTCTTACGAACAAGAGAATCCATTTCGTTGGTTTTGCAATACCAGAAAAGAAAGATTTGTTCCCATTTGAAGAATTAGGCTTGACTAAGGATAAAGTTGACATAGGTTACCTGGCTACCAAGTTTTTCAATGACCCAAAGTACAAGAGATATGAACTAGGAGATCTGGCGCGTAAAGTACTTGGGATCAAGAGAATGACTGGCCTAACACAGGCTTCATCTTTCGAGAGACACGAGCAGATCAAATGTGCCATCTGTCAACTTTTCATATCCAGTGTGATCGCCATGTCATTGTTCACCACAAAGGACGAGAAAAAATTGGCAGAAGCTCCAAAGAAATCCTCATTTCTGAAAAATCTGTCTCTGCCTTTATTGACAGAAGGATGGTTCAAATTGCCTAAAGGCAAAAAGGGAGACAAGTTTCACCCTGTGCAAACAGGACCAGATAATCTTGTTCAGACAGCAGATGATGAAAATCTTCTTGTCGACATAGTTCACGCTGCACCTGAACACGAAGAAGTTTCCATTGGTTATGACTTAATTCATGCCAAAGTTACAGAAGATACCTTCGGTGATGATCTTGGCGGTGTTTGGGGTGGTAGCGAACGTGCCACTGCTGATGATCGCGTCCAAGTAAAATGTACTGAGGTTTACTTAGACGATCTTTCTCCTCGTGTAAGAGGTGGTGGTGAAGTGGATTATGGTGATGACTTTGTCCGAGCCAAAGTTAGTGAGGATAAATTAGGTAATGGTTCTGTTTACGACAAAGCTAAAGAGATTACTACAAATAATGATGAGAAGAAGGAAATTGCCAAAGGCGAAGAGGTTAATGCATATGATGATTTGAAGAAGGAAGCCGTTTGTCTAAAGAAAAAGCCTTTCAAAGGGATTCTGAAATGTCCCTCTTCTAACCTGGATTCTTGGAATGCATCCTCTTCTAAGCCTGATTCCCCTGTATCAATTGACAAGGACGAACAAAGTGTTAGAGGCTCGCTAAGAAGAGCCAATTCCAAAGGGTTTAATGTTAAATTTAAATAACAGTGTCTACTACTAATATATACTCTACCTAGTTGAGAATTCATGCATCACTATTTCGATGTTATGAATTTTCTCTAAATGTAACTGCCAGAAATCTGTACATTTTCATTAGGTAGACATCTGGAAGTTGTAATGTTTTGGTAATTGCTAGTAATCAGATTTATTGGTTCAACCTTTTCTCCCCTATGTTCCTTTTCTTCTTTTTGCTTTATGTTTCTCTGGAGTGTGTCTCCGTATGACCTATAGGTCACGGGTTCGAGCCTTAGAAGCAGCCACTAATGTTTAATTTAGGATAGGCTGTCTACATCACATTTATAAATCTTGCTTGTGAAGTACTTATAAAGAACATTGTAAATATCTATTATCTCAATAATGTAGCGATGAAAGTAGATAGAATCCGACTCGAGGATGTTGTGAATATCATTGAATCCCATATATCTTGAGCTTGTTTCCTTTTGTTTAGTTGGACATGAAGTGAAAGGAAAATAAACTCTCCAAACAGTTTAAATAAGTTTTCAAGATAATGTGCTACTCTTTTAACATTCCATTTAACTTGAGAAACTTTTTAATTTACAAATTTTTATACAGAAGTTACAGGCAAGAGTGCAATTCTTTTAGGTACTGATTTTGGTAGACTGTACCTTTTCTATACTGAAGACTGGATCAGTATGTTAGGCTATAAATATAGTTAAGTCAAACTTATTAGTCTACCGTGCTCTCTCATCTTGATCTGTTCTGTAGAATTTTCCGAAATGAACATGTATCTGTATTCTTAGATAAAGAGTCACTTACTCGTGAACTTATGTTATTTCATAGATTTCATTATGTTGCCACCTTTTTCTTTTTGCTCCCTAAAAGCAGGTATGATGGAAACTCTATTAGCACTACTAGTAGTTTCTGCACAAAATAGTTAAAATTTTCAAAATTCTAATCTACCCTTTCCATTTTCTAGTCATTTTGTATACAAGGTTTATGTAATGGCTTTGTTTCCACTATGATTCTCTCTTCTCCCAGCAGATATCATGTCAACATGAAAGTGCAGTCACGTGCACTAATCTCCTGTCATGCGCGAAGTCCGAGCAAAGGCCGGATCAAATTGAATTGGACGCAAACTTACCTTGCAATATCTAAGACAAAATGTACAGAATGATTACAAAGAAAATCAATGCTACTAGAGAATTACTAATTCAGTTGATAAGGCTTAAGTATGAAATGCATGAATGACTGACCACGCAAAGGCCAACAAAAGCAACTACATGTATTAAGTTTATTACCAGCATTTTGTGTGGCCAATTATTACATTTACCAATTGGTTCAAGTCCAGAAGATTAAGGACTTAAACACTAATTAATTAATTATAGGTCAAATTGGTTACTACAAATAAGATATCATCATTTGATTTACAAGTCCAGGATAAGAGCATAACTACCTGAGTTAGAGTTATATATTAACAATTACTCTGCAAATCCGTGTCAATAACTAAATCTTGAGATAAGTAGAAGAGTTTGTTTTTAACGCAAAAATTTAAAGGGGAAAATGATTTAACAAAAGTTTTAGAAACGCAAATTGAAATTATCAGAGAAGTTACACGGTATTTTACAAAAGGTAGAAAAGAATAATCAAGGTGAGTGAGCAGTCAAGATATGAAAGAATCTTCGACTAATTTATTCAAGGAAATTAATCAAGTAGAAAATTCCTATTCCTTAGCTTCTATAGAGACTTCACTGGTTTTGATTTTTGAAGACGGAAAAAAGTCATTAAACGTGGGATTTCCTCTCTTCTTGACTTTTACTAGCCATGCATACTGTTACGCGGTGCCTTCCTGAGGTTCTTTGGAAGAGCGACGTAAGGCTAAGCAATTAATGTCAGTATAATTGCCGTCCGCCAACTGAGGTCCCCTCCGCATCTAGACTAGATTGTCAGTGCCGTGCGGGAAAACCAATATCGTAAGCAACGAGAGAATTGAAAGTAGTAATTGATGATGAATGCTGATTGTATTGATGATGATGAAAGCTATTACAAAGCTAATGCGGTGTCGAGGGGGAGAGACACAAAATGATTACTTGCTTGAATGTTTGAATGCTTGTTCCCCCCTAATAATGCTTAAAAAAAATAAGCCTAAGTTACAAGAGCTGACCTATGAAAGCTGTACATGCATACTGAATGTAAAATGAAGTAAACCTACTCTATATTTACAATGAAAAGGACTTGACTTCTACAAAGTAGGAGCAAGTCCAGTGGCAGCAACTTTGGCTTGAGCATCAGGGTCTGCGTGCACGGCACTATTTGTGTCTGCCTGGGGCTGGGCGCTGGCGCTGGCGCTGGCGCTTGGATCGTGAGGGATGCACGCGACATTGTCTGTGCACGCGGCATTGTCTGTGCGTGCGACATTGTCTATGCGCGCGGCGCTGTTGGCACTCGCAAGCCGCTGGGCGCCGGCAAGGAGTGTTGGTGGGGCGACAGAGGCACATGCGCGCCTGTCACTTGGCGCTGCCAAGACCACGGGGCCGACCGTGGCGCTAGGCTTTGAGAGGCTTGCCAGGACGTCACGGGGCGCGTCCAAGGGGTCATGGGGTGAGGTTGGAAAGCCGACCATGACATCAAATGCAAAATATGAAGAAAACCAAGATCCACACATGGAGAAACCTAATCAACTTTTTTTATAACTTTTTATTTGTTTTTCGAAAGTTATATCTCTAATTAAAACAACAACAACAATCGAGTAAAATCCCACAAGTGTAGTTTGGAGAGGATAGTGTGTACGCAGAGCAGACCTTACCTTTACTCCAGGGGAGTCGAGAAGTTGTTTCCGATAGACCCTCGGCTCAAGAAGATGAAAAGAGACTAGCAAAATAAGAACCAAAAAATAAAAGGAAAAGCAATAATAATAGACAGTAACAATGGCACAGTACACGATAAAGTGGTATGAACACAACATGAACCACCAGGTTTAAGACAAAACATTACCTTTAATTATATTCCCGTTTTTCTTAACCATTTAATATTCGTTGCCCACTGCTCTTTAATTTTTTTTTATTTTCATGGTTCAAACGGGAGATTTATAATCAAATACTGAATGTCATTTCAAATCTCAACCATCCCACCAAATCCGTTCGCGATGCTCTAAATACTGAAACCTATTAAAATTGAAACTTAGCCTCCTTTTTTGTCCATATTGTCATCATGCGACTTTAATAAAGGAGCCAACCTTCAATGTGGGAAAAATAGGATGAAGTGTGGAACCTTTTGACAAACCAAAAGATTCGCAATTATAATTTTCCACGACAAGTGGTCCAAAATTTTCTCCTATATTATCTGTAATGTCAAAATTTATATTTTACTACTTCAGTTTCTTGAGTGGCTGTGTTGTTTCCCCATTTTTCTTCCCTTTCCTTTTATGGTTTACATTTTTTTAAGAACAAAAATTCTTGTCTACAAAACCAACTCTGAGTTCAACGCTCAAGATTTTAATCAAGTCAATGGAATACTTCTGTACAAGTCTATTACCGTGTAAATTTTTTAACTCCCGTTTGGTCATAGAATTTGAATATTTTTTTTTAAGAAAAAAATTAAATTTTTTTTTGTTCATGGAATCAATTTTTTTAAGTTTTCAAAGACTGATTTAAGACAGTTTTTCAAATAAAATACAAATCCAAATACAACTTCAACTTTCAATAGTCATCTTTTAAAACACCTTTGACTTAAAACACCTTTCGGACTTAACCATAGTCATCTAATGTCTCACTTTGTTTTCTCCTCTTGACTTAAAACACCTTTCGGACTTTAACCAAGTCGTAGTGCAAAATTTCCAACCAGTTTACGAAGTTGAAAATGGTGTTTTGAGTTGGATCTTTGTCCTATACTCCTATTTGGCTTTAATTTCTTTTCTGAATGGAATCTTCTATACGTTTTTTCTTGGGTTAGACGTATAGAACAATGGCCGATGTTTGCTACCATTATTCCAAGTCTTATTTCAAGGTAGACAAAGACAAATCTTCGAACAATCAAACAATGGCCGATGTTTGGATCGTCAAACCAGCTTTTAAGCATTTACTTTTACTTACTTTAATGTTCGTTAAGCACCAAAATTTCTCGAGAGTCAAATACGTTTTAGTTAAAACTAGACAGCTTAAAAGCTAGTGTGGTATGGGCGTATGGCCAAGTATTTTATTATATTATTCCTTATACTTTTCTATAATCCATGCCTTCTCGTCGGTAAAAATATATTCGGATCAAACCAATAATAGCTACTCTCTTCGTCCCAAAAATTAAATGATAATATTTTTCTGATTTTGAGAGTCAAATGAGTTGTTTTAATCATTGTTAGGATCGGGAACCTGGGTAATGCCAAACAACGTTATAATGACAATAACAAAGACAATTCAAGTTGATAATAACGGCGATTAAAGCATATAAAGAAGACACAAATTTAACGTGGTTCGGTCAAGGTGACCTACGTCCACAAGCGGAGAGGAGCAGTTTCACTATACCAATAAGAGTACAAAAGAGAGTACAAAATTAGAGTAAATACTCTAATTAATTCCAAATACCCCGAGAGAATAATCTCACAAGATCACTCTAAAGAAAGGGTTCACACAAGTGCTTCCCAACACTTAACTCTCATACAAAACACTCTTAAGAATGGAGGAAAGGAAGAAACAAGAAATGAAGACTCAAGTCTTGTTGGTGTGTTTCAAATGAACTAATGGCATTTCCTTTTATAGGCAAAAAAGCCTTGGCCTCTTAGTTGTAAAAGAATAAATACAACTTGTGTTAATGATATCCACCATACAATGCAATATTTTTGGGGCCCAAAGAATATTGCCAACAAAGTCTACACTTTGCAAATATGATTATGCTTATGTGAGATGGAATCCATTAGCCAAAATATTGGCCATGTTACAAATCTCCACCTTGGCCTAATTTTGGCTTATATATAGTACATTTGCTCCACCTTCTCCGCAAAAGCCCTAATGGGCATATGTCAAAATTTAATACCATCAAAATCAGACAAGTTGTCTGATACCAAAATTGTAGTAGGACCTATAACAGTGGATCCCAATAAAGTATACAACGAACCAGATCTGTGTGCTTTCATGATCACAAGAGCACCATAAGAAACTTTCAGAACTCCACCTTCACCTGTGTACTTGCACCCAAGAGATTCTAGAGTGCCCAAAGAGATGAGAGTTTTCTTCAAATCAGGAACATGTCTAACATCAGTGAGAATTCTCACGACACCATTGTGCATTTTGATTCGGACTGTACCTTTTCCAAAAATTTTGCAGGCAACATTATTACCCATCAAGACAACTCCACCTGCAACTGAATCATATGTAGTAAACAAGTCCCTGCTATGACACATATGATATGAACAACCCGAATCTAAAATCCACTCATTGTTAGATTTGAAACTATTATTAGTTGCTAAAAAAATAGTTCCATCGGTCTCATCAGCAGCTACACTTGCTTCGGCAATGTCAATATTTTTGTGCTCATTTTCCTTTCCTTATGCTTTTCTTTATTTTTCAGCTTATAGCATTCGGAGATAATGTGACCTTTCTTATGACAATAGCGACACTCTAAATTATTGTATCTGGATTTTGAGTCGGATTTGCCCCTAACAAACAAGCCAACTTCCGCTTGAGTTCCACTAGCTTCCCCAGTAATATCACTATCTATCTGTTCTTTTGATTTTAAGATAGATTTAATATCCTTATAAGAGATATTATCCTTTGCATAAAGCATAGTATCTCTTATATGCTTAAAAGATGGGGGTAGAGAACAAAGCAGTAACACGGCTTGATCCTCATCTTTAATTTCAGCATCTATATTATTCAAATCCATAAGAATGGAATCAAAAGTGTCAAGATGAGAGAGAATAGAGGTACCTTCACCCATACGAATTGTATAAAGCTTCTGCTTCAGGTAAAGTCTATTTTTCACTGTCCTCTTCATATATAAGGTTTTCAATTTTTCCCACATATCTTTGGATGTGGTTTCTACAGAAACTTCACGTAAAACCTCATTTGAGAGATTTAAAATGATACCTGCTTTTGCCTTTTTGTCTATGACGGCAAACTCCGCATCAGTCGTTTTATCCGGCTTCTTCTCCTTTCCTTGTAGTGCCAAATCTAAGCCATCCTGAATTAGGATAGCTTCCATCTTTAATTGCCACATTCCGAAGTTTGCACTTCTGTCAAATTTCTCAACATAAGACTTTGTTAGAGTCATTTTTGGCTATTTAAACTAACCCGGTTAGATCTGGCTCTGATACCAATTTGTTAGGATCGGGAACCTGGGTAGTGCGGAATTTAGCCAAACAACGTTATAATGACAATAACAAAGACAATTCAAGTTGATAATAACGGCGATTAAAGCATATAAAGAAGACACAAATTTAACGTGGTTCGGTCAAGGTGACCTACGTCCACAAGCGGAGAGGAGCAGTTTCACTATACCAATAAGAGTACAAAAGAGAGTACAAAATTAGAGTAAATACTCTAATTAATCCCAAATACCCCGAGAGAATAATCTCACAAGATCACTCTAAAGAAAGGGTTCACACAAGTGCTTCCCAACACTTAACTCTCATACAAAACACTCTTAAGAATGGAGGAAAGGAAGAAACAAGAAATGAAGACTCAAGTCTTGTTGGTGTGTTTCAAATGAACTAATGGCATTTCCTTTTATAGGCAAAAAAGCCTTGGCCTCTTAGTTGTAAAAGAATAAATACAACTTGTGTCAATGATATCCACCACACAATGCAATATTTTTGGGGCCCAAAGAATATTGCCAACAAAGTCTACACTTTGCAAATATGATTATGCTTATGTGAGATGGAATCCATTAGCCAAAATATTGGCCATGTTACAATCACTACGGCCTTTTCATGTACCTATCAAATATTTTAAATTGTTAATCATTGGACTTATTATACTTTTTACGGTATTTCTAAATATATAGCTTATATTTTAAAAAATTAAAGATTTTATGACCAAATTCATGATGAAAATTATAAAGTTTGACTCTTAAAATTAGAAAAGTATCATATTTTTGGAACACAGGGAGTATTAAACACCGGGGCATGATAGATTGATTAGCCACCAGATCTGTGCAAAAGTACTAGTCTAATGATCGTGACTTTTTGTTCATTAACAGATTAATTAGCCTGTAGGTTTTCGACTTTAATTCGCTTATATATATATATATATATATATATAGTTATTTTTTTATTTTTGTTTTTTTTTACTTTAAGAAAAAAATTCCGATAAACCCTCAGCAATTCATTGTTTGACCCAAAATTTAGATCTAGGTTTAAACAACTAGATTTTCTATTAGAATATAGTTAATCTTAGCCAATATAAATAACCAAAGATCGTTTAACTTATTTCGTGGCAAAATATCACAAGTTCAATCAAATAACAATAAACGTGTAAGAACGATATTATTTAATGGCGCAAGAACAAAGAAGACAACATTCAATAGTAATAAATGAAATATAATGACATTTAAGTAAATTAATGCAAGTGAAATAACTGAAAAAGAGTTGAATTCAATGATATTCCTCCTCAAGATAATGATTAATTGATATACCTTTGAATATTCGTATTTTTCTTTGATCGTGGGAGAAAAGTTAAAATCAAATCTGAGGAAAAAATATATTTTGTATGTATGTAAGGCAAGAATCTTCAGAGAATGGCAAAGTATTATTTTTTTACAATGACTGTCAACTCCCCTTTTATAATTATATATCTTTCCATTTATAAGGGAACATGACACAAAACCTTAAGGAGTCGATTGGTTGGAAACAAGTTATTCCAGATTAATTATCCGGAGATTAGTTATTCCATCCTCTCATGGGGATAAAAAACACTACAATTTCGGAATAACTGATTCCGATATTAGTTATACCATGATTTTATCTCAAACAAACGTGGGATAACTCATCTCAAATTTAATCATGGAATTAATTATCCCTTATGCCTCATACCAAACGAGCCCCAACAGTACAAATTCCAAGAATATTTACTAGAATATTCTCTTTAAAGTCTTGTCTCTAAAACTAACTGCTCCATTAAGAAGAGTATTCGTCCTCGACCTCGACCTCGTCCTTTGCTGAAACCAAATTGATAACACGTGACGGCCTCCGTAAGCTTTCTAAATATGCATATAAGTACAGTAAATTTGGGCCCATACACTCATCACCACAGAACTGATACCATATATTGATCGATACATATATGCTGGCATTGAAGCTAGCCCCAGCAGACACGGGTCGATGCACAATTAAAGTTATGAGTTTAACTGAATATAGTATATAAGTTTAGCTTAATATATGTATAGTAGAATAGTCTAATAGATGCTTCCAACTTGTTCGTTTACTGAACAACTTAAATACTATATATGTATAGTAGAATAGCCTAATAGCCTAATAAATTCTATGTGTGTTCCTCAATAGTCTTACTGTACTATCCACGTCAAATAAAAATATTGCACATCATTATTTTTATTTACAAAAATTATTTTTGGAGTAACCAACAAAACAAGTTGAATCCCCAAGTTTTCTCTCACAAGCACCTTCAAGCCTTTCTCTGTCTGAAAATCAACCTTCTGCCTTTTGAGAACCAAAATCATCTCATATTCTCGTTCAATTCTGAACAAAATCATCATTTCTCTTTCTTAATGTTTGCAAAACCAAATCAGCCGGTTTTTCATAAAAATCCAATGAACATTATAAAAGTATCCAATATAATCGGTGTAAAATTCTCTGCATGATACCTTAAGATCTTGACCCCAAAAAAAAAAGAAAAAGAAAAAGAAAAAAAAAAAAGATCATAAACGAGATCGACCCCTGAAAAACGGCCGGAAAATCTATTGTGACCCCTCCTCCATTTTTTTCTCTTTCTTACTTTCACAAAATAATGTCAAAAACCCAATTCCTTTGTATAATAGACCTTTAAATCAGTAAAAAAGAACCTTCAAATGAATGAAAAAAGTTAAAATTACATCTCCCAAATCAAGTCACCATTAAAATCCACCATGTTTTAAAACCCCAGATCTGAAGCTTTATTTTTGACAAAAGAATCTCTCTATTGCTGCCTACAATCGACTTGATTCTGAAGTTAATTGGAAAAGACAGGGGGGGAGGAGAAAGGGATAGAAAGAAAAGAACTGAAGAGGCGGAAGAAGGTGGGGGGAAGGGGGGAAGGAGGGGGGAGGGTGCGAAGAAGAGTAAAGAATTGAGAAGGGGAAGGACCTCAGTGGGGGTGACTTTTGTGTAAGAATACTTTTTTCATTTTTTTTTTTCTAAAATCTTTTTTCTTTTCTTTTCAGTTATTGGTATTTTTAATTAAAATAATCAAACTTTACTCGCTTCTTAAAGCGTTTAATCACGTGTTTTATCCAACTCAGCAAAGTAAATGTTACATAGGCTTGGTCAATGGTAAGAAGGATTTAAAATATTGCGTTTGAACGAGTAGAGGTGTCTCGATGAAACTTCATTAAGTATGAGGACCGGAATGCCAAAATCGAACAAGTAGATGTGTCTATTAGGCTATTTTACCTATATGTATTAAAACATTTACTAAATATATACTCCATTCGTGTTAATTTACATGATACACTTCGCTTATTGAGAGTAAAACTATGTAAAGTTTGACCAACATTCTAAAATGTATTGTTTTTATCATATTGATATGAGAAAAATTACAACTTATAGTATTTCTCATATCGTTTTTGAATATCTAAATTTTAATTTAAAAATTGAGTTGAACTAATCCAATTTAACTTCAAAGCTTCGTCAAATTAACTTTCGATAAATGAAATGTGTTATTTAGATTGAAATAGAGAGTACAAATTAATTATTATTAAATTTCGAACAAAATAACAAGGAATATGGTCACATATTCCCATGTACTGGAATGGGCAGATTAACATTTTTTTTGTGTCTTTAGTTTTAGAGAAAAGTAAAAGAAATTGGAATTTAATTTTTTGTTTCGTTTTGTTCTCTACTCTTGTACCGTGACGAGTACATGAGAGAGTTAGGCTGCAACATAAACTCTATTTTCTCTCAAACGTACGACGTACGATGTAATAATTGGCAATGTTCAACAGCCCTCATCAAATAATTGGTCCCTGCTGGTTTTAATGTGCTGATTTTTATCGTACAATAATCGTTCCGTTTGGTACAATCTTAACTACTTGTAGTTGTATTTATCTACTCCGGCTCTCGTCTATTTCCATACACGCAGAGACACGTGGAGTACTAACTAGCTAGTACGTTATTATTATAGAGACGGATTCAGATTTAAACTTTATGGATTAAGCATATAATAAGGTTCTTATCATTAAACTCATTGTATTTTTAAAATTATTGGTTAATATCAACTATTTTTTATAATTTTAATAAATTTTTACACATAAATTTATGCCCGCATCAAAAGTTATAAGTTTAATTGAATCTTATCAAAATGCTAGATCTGCTTCTGTTACACCGTACATTATTTTTAAACATATATCTTTTTCATCATCTAAGAGAAAAAATTTCCTCTTCCCAAGTATTATACTTTTTCTAAATATAAATTATATTGTTCAATCTTTTCTTTGTAAGGAAAACTTTCGAATAGGTCATATTCCAAAAGGTTACAATATCCAGAATCTGAATAAAGAATAGCTTTTAACTCTAATGTTACACGCTTGCGCTTATTAATATATATATATATATATATATATATATATTTTTTTTTTTGTATATAAAGGTAATTTAATTAAGTTTTATATCCGATATTAATCAACGGAAAAGCAATGCCCTTACTATGGAGCACTTTCTCAATAAGAGTTTCTGGTAGCTCGAATATGAAAAGATATTTTAAAAATTTATAGTGTTTCAAGTATTTCTATAAAAGAAACTTAATTCGAGCATATAAAATTGCATTTTATAATCTAAAATTAGGTGGCAAAGTATTTTTCTTAAATATTCAAAAAGAAGTTTAGCTTATGCAAGTTTCAGCTATCATCTCCTGTAAATTGTTGTGCTTATGCTTACCTGCACGTAAGGTCTGTGAATATACTATTCTTCCCATATTTTATTTGTGAGATCACACTGAATATATTGTTATTGTTGTTATTGTTGCAAGTATCAATTATCGTTATTTGAGCATTATGGTTTATTGCCAGTTCTTTTTATTGCTTTTGGAAATGCTTGTTTCGGTATTGACGATTCTAGCTTATTTGGAATTGATACATAATTATATTACTTCATCCGTTCACTTTTACTTGTCCAGTATTTTAAAAATAGATTTTTATTTTTATTTGTCACTTTTAACATATTAAAATAAGACAATTTCTTTTTTCCTGTTATACCCACAGTTATTCATTTCAAATCATTTTCTCAAATTCATAAAATATATGCATTAATTAATATGAGTATCATGGTAAATTATGTACTTCATTTATTATTTTTTAAGAGGGTGCAAAGTTCATAGTGGACAAGTAAAAGTGAAGGAAAGTATTATACAATATAAATGTATAATACCAAATGGACAACCCCGGTAATCGCGTTGTTGCAATTTACAAATACAAACTAGGACGTAGAAAATTGAATCTAATTTATATAACTAGTTCAAAGTTTAACAAGCTAGGTAAGTGACATAATTGAAGGTGAGGCATAGTACGATGAACTTAAATTGACACGTCAAAACTTTTTGGACTAAAATAGATTTAAAAAAAGTAATACCCGTAATAGAATGACGTATAAAAGGATAATCTGTGGCCAGATTTTGCGGAGTATTTAAGTTAAATTTTAATATTATATGCCATCTATTCAACATTAATTTATAAACCATTTGAATAGTATTTAATCTTGGGATTGTGTGATCTTATTTGCATATAACTCTAATATATATATATATATATATATATAAAGCGTACTTGAATAGTCATATCTATTTGTACTGTTCTGTTTAGAATCAGCAAGGCAAAGCCGCTTTCCTTACTTGTATTTTTTCTTTTGAGATTAATAAACTGGTTGGACTATGCTAAATCTCTCATCACTGCGAAAGGTGAAAGTCTGGACGGATGAATTTAGAAATAATTATTATATATATTACACTAATGTTTAAACTAAACCTTATATTAATTGGAACAAATTCTGAATAAATTAATCATGATACTTATATTTACACACTTTTTTTCCTAACATGATAATACCTTTACTTATTATTTTTAACTTTTGACCGTCCAAATTTAACTCACCACTTATTCGCCACTGTGCCATACATTCTAGGAAAAAAAATTCTTTAATATCGAGTGGAAACTTCCTTTCAATTTTCCACGACTAATGTGTAAGCAAATTAAGAGGCCACCAAGTCACCACTCGGAATTTTAGCACAATAATTAAGTATTATTATAACGTATTGAAAACGTACCAAACAGTAAATATGACGTTTATTGTTTCGTCGCAGCCGTTGACGTTAGGGCACTACACCACTTTCATTTTGTCACTTCTCCTACAACCAATTATATATACACCACTTCCCTCTCCATTTCACTTCCCTTTCTCCCCCTACCCCC
>MCJB01022209.1:0-62243 GCA_002018475.1 Nicotiana obtusifolia | reverse complement strand
CCCCCCCCACACACACACAACCCACCATGCAACGATCTATACCATATAGAAATTGGCTTCTGTCCACCACCACTACCACCATCACCGGTGGAAGCTCCTCCGCCATCTCTAGCGGTGGTTCCACTATTTTTGAGTCATATTCAGGTAAATTGAGAGATAGATTCAGAATTTAAATTAATGAGATTAATTTTAAATTCTTATTACTGAATTCATTTGCACGTATGAATTTATTGACATACCATTATTTATTCAAAATTTGGTGAATTTTTACATGTATTTCTACGTTCTGCCTCTGCAGGTGAGAGCAATGAAACCTACTCCAATGGCAAGGGAAATCAGGACAAAAACTCCGGCATAAGTATAAGCGTGACAAAATTAGTATCAGAGAATGCGATAATTGTCATAGCGACACGTGGATGCTGCATGTGCTATGTCGTGAAGAATTTGCTATTAGGGTTAGGAGTGAATCCAACTATTTTTGAAGTGAACAGTGAAGATGAAGAAGATGTGATGAAGGAGTTATCAAGAATTGTGGGTGGCAATGAACAAAACGACGGCGGAAGGTGGCAGTTTCCGGCGGTTTTTGTAGGCGGAAGGTTGTTCGGAGGACTAGAAAGAGTGATGTCTACACATATTTCTGGTGAATTAGTTCCAATTCTTAAAAAAGCTGGAGCTTTATGGCTTTGACTTAGTCAATTATTCTATCTTTTTGTATACCTTAGGAAATTAATCCTTGACAGAAAATCAGGAATTTACTCCGTCTTGCTTAGATTTTTCAGTGGTACTCGAACTCTATTTGTGAAAGCTACTTCAACTCTATTTTTTTTAATGATCTTTTTACAAATGTAAGATAGGATCTTATAAATGAAAAAAGTTGAATAAAAGGTTATGATAGCAAGCTTCTTTGTAAGAGTCTAGTAGAAGGTAAGGAGGTGATTGACTAATTATTTACTCTCGAGATTTATAGTGATCAATATATATAGATGTTGTTATCTTTTGCTACAGAGGAATTTGAAGTCTTATTCTTTGGGTGCGCATGAGGTAAACTCAACCCCTGTATAATACCCGCAAATTATATAAAAGATAAACCGCACTCGATAAGTCTCATACAACAAAATAATCTCCCATTTGAAAAGTCCCTTGCTTAATCAACTCTGGCCACCACGAAGGGTAATATACTCTTCGAATCTTGCCAATTTATTTGCTATGTAGATCTATTCACTCTATTGAGATAAACCCATTTCTGTACCACTTGCACTAGAAAAAGAGATAAAAGAGAAGTCAATTCCTTTCTCCTCTATATGGTTAATCGGTTTTGGAATAGAGAAACATTTTAAAGACATTTTCCCATCACATTGAGAGATCATATAAAGGATAGGAGATGATGGACAGAACATGAGAATTGAATTTACACTTGTCATGTGGAAAACTCTTAGCGCTATCACTAGACGGTAAGTCTTGATAGAAAAATCATTTGTTTAACGTGAAACATTTAATTTGTTTTATTTCTTTGATTAGGTGAAATAGTTTGGACTTGGTCATACATGTCAATTATTCTTCTGGAATGAAGAACCTCTTCCATGGACAGGCATTTCATGAGAATTGTAAAACTAGGCCAAATACATTTGACAGTCTTTAAAGTTGAGATTATTTTTCTACTTTACTACTTATTTTTTAGTTTATTTCGTTTAAACACTTTAACCAATTATTTAATGTGCTACTAAAACACTAAAATCCCGACGCATATTAAAACAAAAGCGCATGTGTGCAAGTGTTGTCCATGTGTAATTTTAGCCCAATAAATGAACGCCATGTGAATCTGTTGTCCACGTAATTTACCTGGGTACCGGGTTGACCCGTCACAAAGTTATTATACCTAATAACTAATAGCCCGTCCCCATTTTTTTACCTCCATCAGTCCGTTAAAAAAAAACCCTAACTCGACGATTTTTCATCAGCTGAATCGCTTGTTCATGCTCAAAAATCCATTGGCTTCCATTCGTTTGTCTTCCTTTTGATACTGATAAGCAACATTTGTTGTTTATTTCAGTTGTTTTTTATTTATTTTGGGTGCATGTTAGTAATTTGGGTTTTGAAATGTCAGACCCAAATTTCGAGTTTTTTCTCTTCTTTTTTGACGAATCTTTCTGACTTGCTTTTATTTTTTCTTGCTTCGTCCTTGTTAATGTAGGGTAAAGTATGTCTGGAGAAACCTTTATTCTTGTACGCTTTCATCATGGTGGAACCTTTATTGATCCTCTAGATGCAAAATATGTCACAAATATAGAGGTGAACGGATTTTCTATTGATCACGACCAGTTTTTCCTTTTTGAATTTGGTTATTATGCAAGGGGGCTGGGGTACCATACTATTGGGGGTTTTCATGTCTTTAACCTAATAGTAAAGAATTTGTGTTGGTGAAAAATGACAAACAATTATATAATGTTGGTTGCCACTGTACTGATGAGGAATTAAATGTGTATGTTTTACATGTTATTGATAAGGTTGTTGAGACAGTTATCCCAACTGGCTATTTATGTGGGCTATAAATTACTCAAGATAATAGTGACTCATTAAATAAGTCATCTAGGGCAATAAGTGAAGGTGGTCCAGATAATATAAATACAGAACAACCTCTTGAAGAAACTCCACTTAAAGAGTTACAGGCTGGTGTTTCGATTGATGATTTTTCTGCTGAAGAACCAATTGCTGCTGAAAAACCAACTATAGAGGATATTATTGCTCAGGAAGATGGTTCTGTTGTTGTAGAAAATGATGTTATAGGTGGTGAATAAGAGGTTGAATCAGATGTGGTTAGTAGTGAGTCTAATGTAGATGAAATTCCTAATGAGGATAATATTGAGGTTGATGAAGAGTTGAGAGTTATTAGAAATTACAGGAGAAATAAAAAGAAGGCTAGCAGAAGAAAGAAACAACCTGAAACTGCTGGAATACCAATAGAAGAAGCTGGAATTGATAGAGATTTTGAAGATATAGGGGTGAGTAAACGACAGAAATATGCTGGCAGATTAGGAGGCTATGAGGAATTCATAGATAATTCAGATGATGGAAGTGATGACACTAGTGAAGAGCTGGATGTGGACTTTGAGCCAGGTGGTGACACCAAGTAGAAGGAAGAGCACAAAGGTTAGATATGACCCAAAATGTGTAGTTTTAATATTTAAATTGGGCATGATATTTGAGAATGCTAAGGTATTTAGGAAGGTAGTGACTGATTATGCAGTTGAGTACAAGGTTCAATTGAAGCTTAGACCCAATGAGAAGCATAGAGTACGGGTAAGGTGTAAACATAAAAGATGCAGATGGGAGTTGTTTGCTAGTATTGATAGGGATTCTAATGACTTTATGGTAAAAAATACTACCCTATTCACAAGTGTCAACCATTAAACACAAACAAGTTGTGCAATTTCAAGCATATTGCTAACAAATTCAAAAAAGAGCTAACTGCTGCACCTTACATGAGGATCTAGAAAATTCAGGAACTTGTTAGAGAGAACTTGAGATTGTATGTAGGATGAACAATTGCTAATAGGTCCAAACAAATAGTTCTTAGAAAGTTTATGGGGGATTGGATGTTGGAGTTTGCTAGATTATGTTGACAGCATTAAAGAAATAAATCCTAGTAGCTCTTGTTGGGTAGAAATTGATAGAGAATCAGAGCATGGTAAGAACTTGTTTAAGTACTTTTATGTTTGTTTTGATGCCTTGAAGAAAGGTTGGCTATAACGTTGTGGGAAGATCATAGGCTTTGATAAGTGCTTTCTAAAAGGGCATTGCAAGGGTGAATTATTGATTGCTGTAGGAAGAAATGGGAATCAACATATGTTTCCTATTGCATGGCTGTCGTACACCATGAGACCAAAAATTTATGGAGCTGGTTCATTGGACACTTAATGAAAGATCTGCAGCTGGAATATGGTCAAGGACTAACAGTTATGTCGGACATACAGAAGGTAAATATTTTTCTATTCTTGCTTGTTAACAATAGTACTTTTTGTTTTTGTTTTAAATCCTAATGTTTTATTTTGCCTATATTTTTTGTAAGGATTTTTGGTAGCTGTGAAGGACTTGCTGCCTGATACAGAAGTCAGGATGTGTGCAAGGCACATATGGTCCAATTGGTCAAAGAAATGGAGAGGTGAAGAAAAGCAAGTCTGGAAGGTTTCAAAGGCAAGCTAAGTGTTTAAATACAACAAAGAAGTTGAGAACATGAGGAGACTTGGCTCACAGAATATATGTGAAGACATGATGAAGTATCCAAGGGAGGCATGGTGTAGAGCTTTCTTCCAAGAATACTCCAGGTGTGACATAGTAGAGAATAACATGTGTGAGAATTTTAATTCATGGATATTGTTTGCTAGGCACAAGAGTATTATTACCATGTTAGAAGAAATTAGGCATAAAATCATGGCTAGACATGTTGATATGATTAGGTTTGCCGAGACATGGATTTCAGATATATCACCTATGGCTAGGCTGATATTAGAAGAGAACAAGGAGTTAGCTAGACAGTGCACAATCATATGGAATGGTCAGGATGGATTTGAAATCAAACAGAAAGAGTTAAGGTTTGTAATAAACTATATTCAAGACTTGCACTTGTAGGTTGTGGAAGTTGAGAGGCATCCCATGTGAACATGCAGTGTGTGCATATTATTACTTACAGGAGGATCCAGATAAACATGTGAAGCACTGATACAAAAAGGATAAATTCCTATAGGCTTATAGGCACTTCATTCAGCCAATTCCTAACTTAGAAATATGGCCATTGAGTAACAATCCTCAAATTGAACCACCAACACCAAAGCCAATGCCAGGTAGATCCCAAAAGAACAAAAGAAAGGTCAAGAATGAACCAAGAAAAAATAGGGCAAGCTATCTAAAAAGAAGTTAAAATGACTTGTTCACAATGTCATCAACTTGGCCACAACAAAAAAGGATGTCCAACAAAGGTATGAACTTCACTTTGTTTTCTTGAAATTTCATTGCATGTTAACTTCACTGCATTTTCTTGAACTTTACTGTATTTTCTATAACTTACTGCATTTCTTTAATTTTATTACATGTTCAGTGCACTTTTTTATTTTAGAGTGGCCCTGGAGAGTCTTCAGCTACTGGTGGAAGGGGCAGAGGAAAAGAAAGAGGAAGAGGCAGAGGAAGGGGCAATGCTACACCAACTGGTGCAACTGCTAGGGGAAATGACAATGGTACCCAAACAAGTGTAATGACTAGAAGAAGTAGCAATGGTACCCAAAAAATCGGAGTAAGTGGCAATGGTACCCAAACAAGTACAACTACTGGAGGAAGGGACAGAAGAAAGGCAAGTAGTACAACAATTAAACCTACCAGGGATGTATTCCCAAATGCTATTCCTCAAAATGCTCCTAGAGGAAGGGGTACATTACCAAGAGGAAGAGGAACTTCAACTGGTGCAAAAAGGGGATCTTCAATTGGATCTTCACCTGCTGCTGGACAAAAAAGGCCAAGACATGTTGGATATGGATGCTACACTAACCCAGAGACTGGAAGAACAATCCTCAATGTAAGTACAATTCACAAATTTAGTTCCGTTACTCTTTATCTTTTCCCTATCTAATATTACAAACTTTATACATTTTCAGCCTTGTACTACTGGTGAAAGGGTTATCAACCATGGGAGTAAGTTGAGTAGTACCACAAATGTGCAGCCAAGTGATGGAATTAGTCTACCAGGACTAAGATGGAATGGAGGAGATGCAATTACTACTTCTCAACTTCAGCAAATGAGTGCAAGTCGAAAAAATAAATTTGGACAACCCGCAAATCAACAACCACCATAAAAAGTTGCAATTCAAGTGATCATGGATAAATTTGCCAAGAAATAGCTTCAGTGATTTGGATTTTGTAGTGATAATCTTTAGTTTGCAGCAATTTGTATTGTAATAGCAATATGGATTCTATTGTGACTTGGATTGCAGCAAGTAGTTTTCAGTGACTTGTCATGAACCTACTGTATTTTGTTGAACCTCATTTTGCCATTATGGTTTGGCTACTTGTAATGTGCTGCACTTTTTTACATTTGTAGAACCTATTTGGATTATATGATTTTATTCCCTTTTGTTATTATGTTTGAAGTCGTTATCTATGGTTACAAAATGTGTCTTGCAAGTTGTTTACAGCTTCTATCTTGAATTTTTTGGTGAAATTTTGTGATGTTTGGATTACACAATCCCAGTTTGTTACCAATTTCTTACCATTTGGTTGTATTTCCTAAACACTAGAATCAATAGGTACAAAACATTCATGGTGTTACTAGCTTCAACAATAGGCACCAAATGAGAATCCCAACAACCGTTTCTTAGAACCAATTCGACCAAAATATGATTTAAACATTGTAAATTACATCAACAGCTAAATATGCTGTAAACATCCTTCAACAACTTGTTACACAAACTACACAAACAACATCCAAACAACAGAAGGCAACAACTACCAAAAACACTCTCAAACACTAAGAACACTAACAACCATCCCCATTTTTACACTATCAACCACCTTCAGCCACTTTCGAATTATGTTGGCATCAACAATCGCAAGAACAACAACACAACCAAATAATTACGGTATTTAGTAGAACACCAAACAACAACTTATTCCTCCATTTTCTAGATCGTTCCCTTTCTTGGTCAAAGGCCTTGACTCTCTTCAACAAATCCCAAATAACTTTATTTGCTTGATCAGAAAATGCCTCCTCAAACCATCTGAAGTAGTTACATCCTCCTTTGTCTTTTAAGACTACAAATTCGTACCAATATTATGATCAAAGAAACAGAAAAGATTATCGAAATATATACTTGCTATGCCATTTTTGCATACAAAATACCTTCTACCTGGGTTTGTCGAACTCCATGAGATTTTCAACACACATGCCCGACCACATCGGCACGAATCAGTCCCCTCTGAATTTTCTGACATTGTCAAGCAACAAACTAAGAGAGAAGATGTGAAGAAAGCTTCAACATCGAAGATGGAGGACGGGGGTCTTTCAAATTGGAGATTTTTTTAAAAATTTTTCCAGAGAAATTCGGATTGAAGAAGAGGAATTAGGGCTTGGAGAAGAAGAAGAAAGGGGAAAAAGGGTTAGCATAACATGGGGTTTAGGATTTTTACCGTTGGAATAGTCCAGTCAAACTATAATTTTACATTCACTCGCTCATTATATGTGATTCGCATGCGAAGTGCCTCGTGGGGTTTTAGTGTTTAAGTGGAACATTAAAGTATTGGTTAAAGTATTTAAATGAAACGGACTAAAGAATAAGTAGTAAAGTGGAAAGTGATTCAACTTTAGGGAGTTGTCGATGTATTTGGCCGTAAAACTATGAGATTATTAGAAGATCAAGAAACATATATTGAAAAGTAGGAAAACAAAAGGGAAATCCTAAATAATGCAAGATGATGATGATGAAATAAGAGTTAAGTATCAGTTAAAACCAATTATCTAGAAAAGGTTTCTTGTAAATGATGAGAATAATAGTCTATTTGGCCATAGTTCTAAAATCAGCTTAATTTGAAAAATACTTTTACTTTTGGTAAGAAGTAATTTGTGTTTGGTTAAATAATATAAAATATTTTTTTTATGCAGCAATTAATATTTGACCAAGCTTTTAAAAAGTGCTTCTAAGTGTATTTTTCTCAGAAGTACTTTTCAAAAAGTATATTTGGGAAGAAACTACCTTTTTTGTTTCTTAAAAACTACTTCTGCTTCTATTCAAAAAGCACTTTTTTCTTCTAAAAACTTAGCCAAATAACTTAACTTTAGAAAAAATAATACTATTGACCAAAAAGAAGCTTAGCCAAACAGGCTATTGAAATTTCTAAAATAATGTACTATTAATCATCGAGAGAGAAGGTATAACATTAGGAGTATCCATTATTTCCCAAGTTAGGCACTTGGATTAATCATTAATATCATTCAAAGACCTCCATTTGCCATTTGTTGACTTTGACTTTTTTGACATTTTGCATATTATTGTAGTCAACAAAGAGACACTGATTTATAATTGTTTACCCTAAAAAACAGATAACAATTAAATTTGTAAGTGGTTTTAAGGATACATAGATTAATTCAATACAAACGATAAATCACGTTAGATTAAACAGAAAAAGGACGTAATAAATTGTCAAACTAATCAGAGGAGTGATCCCGAACTTGGTAACAACTTAATGAGATGCCGGTCTTCGATCCTGGGCTCACGTTATTGATGATTTGATGAACAAGGGAAAGAGCTTTGAATAACAAAGAAAATAATAGTATACTGCCTTGATGGGCGTGTTACAATGTGCCTAATGAATAATTAGACCCCTTTTTATATAGTAGGGGAGTTTTACCCTAAGTACAGTTCCATAAAAGGTAAAAATCTTGTATTTAACTAATCACCGAACTCTCTACCGAAACGTGCCGAGATTCACGCCGTGACATCCGGCTGGTCACGGATATCACGGTCTTTTATTGGTCATGCTCGATTATCTGGTAATGCTCTGGGGGGCCTTTGAGATTCAAACCTGGGGGTCATGGTCCCGATATTACCGAGGTCAGGCATTTTTTTTGGAT
The DNA here is from genome assembly GCA_002018475.1 of Nicotiana obtusifolia. NCBI lineage: Eukaryota > Viridiplantae > Streptophyta > Magnoliopsida > Solanales > Solanaceae > Nicotiana > Nicotiana obtusifolia. Next base: position 53,632 of record MCJB01022209.1, on the reverse strand, counting down.
CCCGGCTCGATGAGCTCTTTGTTTCGACTCCGATTCTTCACTGTCACGTCTCTCACTCCGTTTACTTCATCTGAAACCGAGGCGTCCCATGGGTTCGGTTTTGCCTGCATACAGATAGTCCCCTCATTTCTTGAAGAGTAAGTTTATGGAAATGACGAGAAACGACATGTGTACTCGATCCCTTCTTCAACACGCTGTGACAGAAACGACAAAGAATTTAGAACGTCCCCTCAGTCGCTTCATAATGACTTCAAACGCGTGTCAGCCATCAGTAGGCCATCCCCGGACGCGAAATGACGCGAAGCCTCTATAAATATTCCCCTCCTTCATTCATTTTTACCTTTTGACCAAGCTTTTACCTTCGAATCTTCAGGATATTACTGCCCTTCTTCATACTCCAACTTTTTTACCTCCGTTCTTTAAGACCTCTCAGTAAATTGCAAGCTTATTTTCTACACAAACCAGCGCACTTGATTTTCTTAGCAAAGCCTTCACCTTTCATCACCAACCTTTCTTCATATTTTTCAGACCTTTTCCAGAAAATAATGGCGAATACTTCCAAAACCGTTCCCCAAAAAGTTGCTTCTTCTTCTTCTTCGCACTGACCACTAAAGTCGAGGAGACCACTCCCAATATGGTCGTCCTCTAGAGAGCCACTCAGGGCATGGCTACCGATGAGCCGGTTCCTGAGACTCCCTTGAAACTGTTTGTCCTCGGGGGGTGGCTCGATCGTGGATGATTTTAAGGTCAAAAAGCCCTAGTCGGTGCAAGGCCGATGTGAGGCAGTATCTAGGTATATTTGCTCCATCACCGAAGAAGTCCTTTCTACGGTTCGAAAGAACTGTCTTTGGGCGGATAAGGACATAGTAATCCCTGGGCTCGAGAAAGCCATTACTACTCATGTGGATGGTATATGAGTGTTTACACTTATCCCTTCACACTGGGCCCATTGGATCCAGTCATTCTGGACTTCTGTAGGAAGTATGAAGTATGCCTTGGTCAGATCCATCCGTCACTTTGGAGGATCGTAATCTTTCTTCGATACTTCGCGAACAAAATCGACTCCTGTTGGTTCACCATCGATCATCTACTCTGCCTGTACAGTCCTTGAATCTTTCGAGGGGGACTGATAAAGCTTGTACGTTGGGCTAGCAAAGCCCCATTCTCCAGCATTGATGAGGACTGGGACCGGGGGTAGGAGGGACACTTCGTTCAGGTGAGGACCTCAGACTTGATCCCAGCCGAATTTAGGCCATTCCTCGAGAAGTGGAATGTATCACGTAGGCACATCTTTCCTTTAAATGTTGAGTTTACGTTCATCTTCTTTTCCTTTACCAGTCTTTGTGATGGTGTAGTTGTTGCTCGAGTCCCAAACGCCATTCCTCGGCTCAAGGAGTGGATCGAGGGTATTTGTTCACAGATGCCTTATTCGGAGCGCTTGTGGCGCAAGCTCTCGAAGGGCCGTTAGGAGGCTCGATCTCAGGGTAAGATCTTTTTCCCGAATAAGTAGCATTATGCTCCCCTTTTAGCATCACATTCTTATTTCCTTTCTATTTTTTTTGCAGGCTTGCCTAAGACCATTTAGCTTAGGCCTCCAGTAGGGGATGAGGACTTGTCTGTTGATCCCTCTGCCTCGGGACAGCTCGGGGCTACTACAGGAGAGAAGAAGAAAATAAAGGCTCTGATTTCCCCGAGCTCGGAGAAGAAGAAACCAAGGAGAAGGTTGGGCCGCAAGCCAAATGAGAGTTCCAGCTCTCGAGCACCTGACTCAGACTCGCTTTATCAATTCTGGGATGAGCCCCAGGAGGATGATATTCTTGTCCCGTAAATCGGTCTCCCCCGAGAGCGGGTGGCTGTTGAGCAGGAGGTTCATGAGACCGATCTTCCTCAGATTAGGGAGGTCGATGAGGAGACCGGGGCCCAGACTTCCCGGGATGTCGGCCATGCCCCGAGGGAGGCACCAGGTGTAATAGACATTTTAGGGTTACCTTCTTATACCGAGTCCATGCTCGAAGAGGCTCGAACAGTGAAGGAGTGATCCAACAAAGGGGCTCATGGTGCGGTCGATCCCCTTCGTTCTTTTTTGGAGGGTGTAGACTCAGCCGATCTGGAAGATTTCACTGGGTTGGGCGACCTGGAGGTGTCGAGGAAGCAGGCGTCTTCAGAAACTAGTGGGTTGAATTTGAGCCCAAAGTTGGTCAACCAGTCCCCGCCCCCTCCCCCGAGCATGGACCTCGACCATAAGAGGTCAATAATCATCACTGTCCTAGAGGATGCCCGTGTTCTTTCTACACCATTGAAGTGGCGAGCTATCTCCGATGCCTGGTAACCCAAGAAGACCAGGCGAAAATTAGTGAGGTGGATGCGCCATGCTTGTTCAATGAAGCGCAACAGGAATTGTATCGTGTAAGGCATTATTATGTTCTTCCATCTTCTAGCTTAGTTTTTTATATTTCTCACGTCTTCTCTCTTTTATATGTTTTTTTTAGGCTTCAGTACTCCATCATGAAAGTTTCCTTCGGTACCGAGCTAAGGTTAACCAGCTCGGGGCTGAGGCCAGGGAGCTTGCCGAGAAGAGCGACACGTATAAGCTTCTCAGCGAGCAACACGAGGATGTCGTCAAGAGTCTTCAGGCCGAGTTGGATGCGGCTCAGAAGGAGAATTCCGACTTGGTGGAACAAGTAAAGATTTTCGAAGTTAGCAATGACGACTTAGCCATGGCGACTAACGACCAAACCTCGCAGGTCTAACCGAAGATTGATCGGATCGACCAGCTCTAGGCTGAAATGAACGATGTTTAGGACTTGGCCGATGTCTTGAAGGGGAAAATGGACTGACTGGCTTCGGAGAAGGAATTGGCCAGGAGCAGCTGGAATCAGTAGAGGTCCAATTGCGAGTGGCGAAAGAGAAGGCCGATACACGGGCTCGGCAAATCCAGGACCTCCAAGCTCAACTGGGTTCGGCCATTGCTGATTGGGATGCCCTTGGCAAGGAGCTCGAAATAACGAGGTCCGAGTCAGAAATATCCAGGGCTGATGCAGAAGAGATGGTGGCCCAGTATAGGGATGATGTTGAGGCGGCCGATGCCCGCCTGAAAGTTACCATTGAGTATGTGAAGTGAATGTCTCAAAGGGAGACCCTCGAGGAGATTCATGCCTGAGGTTTCGACCTCTCGGCCAAGATCGAGGATGAGAAGAGACTCCGGGTAGAGGCCAAGAAGCTGGCCGAGCCAAAGGGTGAAGAAGGCTTCGAGGGCTCCAGTGAACCTGAAGATAGAGAAGACCCCAATAGCTTTGATGACGAGGCGGGTTCCGGTGGAGATCACGCATAGGTGCCTTAGGAATTTTTGCCTTTGTTTTGCATTTTGTACTTTTATTTTGTTGAGGCCGTTTTCGTTGGCCTTTGTAAAGACATTTTAGCATATGTATATACAAGGTTCTTTTTCCTCTTGGCAATCTTCAATTACCTTCAACATTCTTTTTACAATTGCAAAGATTTCAAATGCCTTAGCACGGGATAAAATGCAGTAATAAGTTGTTGTTCGGAGGTCCAAACAAGACTTGTTTCGATGTAAGTTTCGTTCGAAACTACTGGGAGCTCGATATGACCGGAAGCTTTTCCTAAAAGTGTTTGTTTAGATGTTTTTTACTATAATTTTGTCGAGAGTAACTTTGAATCAGTTTGGAAGTTTGAAGGCCTTATGTTTTGATTACGGGCTTCGGACGTCTCCGAGCCATTTCTAGAGTGACCGTAGCCTTTTAAGTTCAGGTAATACCTAATAGGCTTTGTACCCCCAGGCTTCGATAACCCGAGCCCTCCGAGCTTGCCTTGGACGATAGTCCCCGAGTGGGGGTGGCCGTAGCGTTTTAAGTTTAGACATTGCCTAATAGGCTTTTGTGTTTCCTAGCTTCGATAGCCCAAGTCGTCCGAGCTTGCCTTGGATGGCAATCCCCGAGATGGAGTGATCTATTGGACCTGGATAGAGGCGGCCTTTGGGCTCGATGTCCTTAAGGAACAAAATATAACAGTCTTAAGGGAGAAAATATGTATCTGCAAGGTAGAAACTTTCTTTCATTCCTTTGCATAATATACAAGATTGGAACTGTGTACAAGTTTTGTGTTATGGCTTATGTGATCTACGGGGGCACTGTTCAGTTGACCTTTTTGCCCTTACAATAAATCCTATTCACCGAGCCCAGACTGTTCAAGCACAAATTTTCCTTCCTTGCTAAAAATCATTATTCGAGGGTGATTGCCCCCAGTATTCGAGGTTGATCGTTGAGAGAGCTCGGATAATATTGATGTGACCATCGGCTCTGATTTATAACCGGCCTTTTTTTTGTAAATCAAATTCACTAGGCAGTGTGCCTTGTATTAATTTTCATATATATAACATAAAATACAAGGATGGAGGTGGGCATAGACCTTACCTCCCAATATGAAAGATGTACATTCTTGGTCATCGAGACTTGACAACTAAGTATACCTAGGTAGCTGTGATGGGTTAGACCTATGATGATGTAATGATTGTCTATCTTATAACATCGACAGACAATCATATGTACAAAAACATTGTGAAGTGAATCTAGGTCAACTATACAAAAGAGTACACATGTTCCTAAATCTACTAAAGAAGTGATTTGAAATACTATCCTCTCTATACGATGAGGTCTATTTCTAGCAAAAAAGAGGATCTTCTACGTGATGTATCATAAAACAGAAGGTAACAATCTTCAACTTTGCTTTGGCAAAGGAAGCATAGTTGAGGATTGTTGCAACTGCTGCTGTGCAGATGCTCTGTTTCTGTGTGTTGTGATTTCTAGTAGGGTGGTGACTGTATTTTTTCCTTGCTGCTATTACTGCTGCTGATGTTGTCCCCGTTGCTGATAACCGACCTTTGATTCTAAGTGAGCACAACCCATGGTTGTTTCATTAAAAACTCTGCCGGAAAACCCATTTGGGACAAAATTGGTTCATGGAAAAAAGAGTGCAACGTGTACTTTCAAGCCTAACAACTACACCTTCCTTCGGCTGTTGCCTGCAAGTGTTAGTCCAATTCGCAGTATATGTAATAATAAAAAATAATGAATAGTGTCGTACCTTAGCAGTAGTATCATTTTAGGTGGATTATGTTCCAGTTGTTTGGCAGCTGCTCACTGTTCCCGGCTTCAACTTTGTATGAACATTTACTGATAATCTCGATAATCTGATATGGACCTTCCCAATTCGATCCTAGCTTCCCTTCGTTCGGGTCCGGGTGTTCAGTGTCACCTTTCTTAACACTAAGTCCCCGATATTGAAGTGTCGGAGATTGGCTCCCCGGTTGTAATACCATTCGATCTGTTATTTCTCGGCGGCCAATCAAAAGAGGGCGGCCTCGCGCCTTTTATCTAATAGTTTCAGGCTCGTGCTCATAGCCTCACCGTTTGACTCTTCGGTCGTATGTCAAAACCTGTAACTCGGTTCTCCTACCTCGACCAGTATTAGCGATTTGGCACCGTAGACCAACGAAAATGGGGTGGCTCCGGTACTAGACTTTGAAGTCGTACGGTCAATCTCTTCTTAAGGTTTTAGAGTATGGTCTTGTTTGTAGACTCCGCTTCCCACGAGGGTGATAGGGTGTTGACAGGATCCTTTTGATCTTATGGTCCTCAAAAAATTTTCTTACCTTACTGCTGATGAACTGCTTCCCGTTGTCACATACAATCTCCAGCTAGTATTCCGGATCGACATATTGCATGGTCCCAAATAAAATCAATGACTTCTTTTTCTATGACTTTCTCGAATGCCTGAGCTTCAGCCCATTTAGAAAAATAGTCAGTCATAAATAATATAAATTGAGCCTTACCGGGTGTCCATGGAAGGTGATCTACGATGTCCATTCCCCATTTCATAAATGGCTAGGGTGACAAGACCGAGTTAAGCAGCTCCCCGGGCTGATGGATCATCGGTGTGTTCTTCTGACAACCGTCGCATTTTCGTACGAACTCCTTCGTATCTTTCTCCATGTCGATCCAGTAATAGCCGGCTCTAATTATCTTACGAACCAACAATTCGGCCCCCAAGTGATTCCCGCAGGTGCTTTCGTGAACTTCCCTCAAAACATATTCGGTGTCTCCCGGTCCCAAACATATGGCGAGTGGGCCATTGAACGTTCTTCTGAATAGGGTGTTATCCGCCTTCATGCGCAGAGCTCTCGATTCTTTAGGATTTGAGGGTAGCTTCCCGGTGTTCAGGTAATCTATATACTTGTTTCTCCAGTCCCAAGTTAGGCTTGTTGAGTTTATCTTGGCGTGGCCTTTTTCCACTACCGATTTCATGAGTTGTACAACCGTTACCGAGTTGAATTCATTGTCATCAACCGACGACCCCTAGTTAGATAGAGCATTGGCTTCGTTGTTTTGATCTCGGGGTATATGTTTCAAGGTCCACTCATTGAATCGAAGTAGCATACTTGTAGCTTATCTAGGTATCTTCGCATTCATTCCTTTTTTACTTCGAACGTCCCATTGACTTGATTCATCACAAGGAGGGAATCACATTTGGCTTCAATCACCCCGTCCCCCAGGCTGTTAGCCAGTTCGAGACCTGTAATCATAGCCTCATACTCGGCCTCATTGTTAGTCTGTTTCACTGTTCTAATAAATTGCCTAATTACGTAACCCACGGGCGGCTTCAACACGATGCCGAGTATGGACCCTTTTGCATTCTAAGCACCATCCATAAAGAGGGTCCACATCCCTGAGGAGGTCCTCGATGTTAACAACAATTCCATTTCGACTTCGAGTACTAAGGTCGGTGTGAAATCGGCCATGAAGTCTGCCAAAATTTGAGATTTGATTGCGGTTCGGGGTTGGTATTCAATATTGTACCCACTAATTTTCACAACCCATTTGCCAATCATCATTGAGAGCTCGGGTTTGTGCATTATGTTCCTTAATGGGTAAGTAGTCACAACACATATGGGATAACATTGAAAATGTCACACCTCCCTTTTCCAAGGAATATGAAGTTTTTCCAATTAAAGTAATTTTATTCGAAATGAGATTATTTAATTAATTCAGAGTCGCCACTTGGAATAATTATTATGGTGTCCCAAGTCACCGGTTTTATTTTAAAATCCCAAATCGAGGAAATTGACTCTATTTTTACGATCCGCAAACACAGAAGACCGGGTAAGGAATTCTGTTAATCCGGGAGAAGGTGTGAGACACTCTCGAGTTTTCTGATTTTAGCACGGTCGTTTAACAATTAATACTTGGCCTAATTATCTGATTTATCACATGTTTTAAAATATATGTGCATTTTTACCTTCTAACCGCTTTTAATTTATTTTAACTGTTTTTATTATTTATGAAATTTATTTGAACAAGTTGCGTTGTTGTGCACACATTTGTTTTTGTACATATTGAAAGAATCGTGCCACGTGAAACTCATCCACGATTTAAAACATGTTTATTTTATTATTATTTGAAGTTATGGTCGAGTCGCGTGAAACGCGCACTCGAATGGGGGATTATGTATCATGACTATGCCACGGGAGGTACCCATAATCATGATGTTTTTTATTATTAATCGCACCTAAAGCAAACTATGATGTTTATAAAATTATTTACTCCTAAAGTTTTGAGATAAAAATGGCCTAATAGTCATAGAAGTCATTCATGGAAGAAACAAATGTTCTAACTTTATAAGCTGCAAACGAGGCCAATAACTAAATATTCAAGACTTTAACGGATTATTCATCATTTGAAGGCCTTGGTTCTGTTCTAAGATTTTACAAAAGAATTGATCTCTTTCATTGTTCTTGATAACATCTTTTAATTGGCAAGTCTAACTAATATACCATTTTATTTAGAAATCTTCAAGAGTGAACTCATTTTAGTCTACATTCTAATTGCCTTTCCCATTAATGCCAAATTTTGAGTTAAAGTGAAAACTATTGATTTTGGAAGAAGAACAGTGCAGAAATAGGTATTTGATAAAGCAACCACTTCGAGCCAACATGGGAAACCTATACAAATACTTTTATAACTTAAGTAAACTTACGAGGTTAGGGGGATAGTGACATTTGACCAACAAATATATACATAGGCGTGCATAGTGCAAAAACGAGGAAACTATGGAATATTAAGAAATAAATGGGAAAAAACAATATAGAAAGAGATAATGGAAGATTCATCATTCTTATAACACACCAGAATTAGTGTCTGAATCATGTTTCTAATATATGAACCTTAAAGCAGAATAAGAAATTAATGATACAAAATGCTAAAAGCATTGATTAAACACAGAAATTTAGAGCCGAGCAGCACTAATTCCATTAACTTCACAATCCACATGTATCTTCCATCATAGACACGTTTCCTATCCAATTAGCAATCCGAAGTTCAAAGGAAGTACCTGGACAACAACAAAAGCAACAAGAAAATAAAACTCTAATTTTGGAGAAATGCAGCTAAAAATCAGATTCAACCACAACTTGATAACGCAGCAGCAAACATCATAACTTGAAGCTAGATTGAACTCTATAACCCAGAAAATGAAACCCAAGACAGCAATAAACCAAGCAAGCTGAGAAGATCTCTTTTTTTTTATTTTTTTAAAAATATTTTTTTGGTCTTTGAAATTTGAAAGCTGGAATTTCCAGAACAAGAAAAATGAGAAGGAAGATGAATAAAGATGGAATATCTCTGAAATATGCAGGAATTAGTGTGTGTCCTGTGTGTGAATATCAGGTCCCTTATGTAGAGTATAAGGGTGTGCTCTATGAGAAAAATCAGAGAGAATATAGGGAACCTGTCAGCTAAAAATTAGGGGAGGAAGCATCTGTTTTTAACAGCTTTGGGACAGCTGTCCTCCCAGATGATTCCCTCTCCTGTAACAGCCCCTTCAACTTCTGAGTTTAAACCTTTTTGCCCCAGTTTCTGACCTAATTCTCTTATTTTATTGCCCTTTAATCCCATTCTAGAAGCTTCCCACATAACCAACTCAGATTCCCTAATTTTCTTATTTCTTATAGCCCCCTGATATTTTAGTAACTACTAACAACTATCACAAAAATTTTGATGGATTAAAAATCACAACCCAACAATTAATATTCAAACTTCAACCTATTTTAGGTGATTAACCTAATTTAAACACGTAATTAACTAATCCAGATCACTTTAGCCTAATTAAACTGACTGTTATGCTTCTAAAATACTGACCTAACATAGAATTAATGAATTTTAAATCCTAACTAATCTAGAACATGCTGAATATATGGGAAAAACACACTAACAATCAACTATTGATGTAACCTTAAACAACAATCAATTGAGAATTTAGCAAAGTCGACTAGGTATGATTGAAACTAAACTAAACATGCTGTTAATTAATTAAGACTAATCTATAACATGTAATGCAATTAATAAAACACAAAATATCAATCAATTAGTCAATCAGGCAGTTAAGTAAAAAAGTGAAAAGAAAGATTACCAACAGAGAACAAAGGTGCCCGAAAAAGAGATATCCGGCTAACAACCGACATCACTACAAGAGCATTATCCCACACTTGAGGCGTAGCCAATGATTTACGGTGATGTCTGCCATACACTGGCAACAGAAAGCATCGTTATGAGGCTTTCATGGTGGTGGATTTTTTCTAGACTTTTTAGATCTAAAATCCACGGAGTTGTAGGGATTTTTGAAGGAAATGGTTTGGGAATTAGGAATAAGGAGGAGAAAGGGATTGTAGGGTAGCGATTTGGGGTCGTTTGGCGACTACCCGCCGCCGTGGGGCGATTTCTGGCGGCGACTCTGAGGGAGAGTGAGAGATGAGAGGTGGGGGGGACGAAGCTCGTCTTTAAGGTTTTGGGGGTTGTTTCAGACAGTTTTAAGGGATGAGATGAGGGAGTTTGGGGCCGTAGGATCATAGGAGATCAACGGCTGCGATCTGAGAGTGCAAAACAGGGTCGTTTGGTTAAGGAGGGGAAACAGACTGGGTATGGAGAATGGGCTGGATTGGGTATTTGAGACATTGGGCCGCCGATTTAGGCCCAAATCAATGTACAAAGAAGGCAAGCCCAGCTCTTTTCTTCTCTTTCAAATCCATATATGGACACTTAAATTAATTTAAGCCTGCTAAATCAACTTAATTAATTATTCTACCTAGCAATTAACTAATTAATTAAACGTTTGACACATTAAAGAAACTAATTGATGCAACGTGTATATTATTATTGTTGATATTCAATTTTGCCCTCATATTTTTATAAATTTCATATATACTTTCAAATATCATTTCTGCATCATCACCAATTTACAAGAGTCATATAAGGACTTTCAGTAATTTTTAAGGTTCTAAATTTGATTTTCTCTTGCATTTAAATTGTTTAAATGTTTGTTAATTATCCTTTCAAATTATTTTGTGCTCACTTAATAATCCAAATTTATTATCTACACCCACATATATATTATAATATTCTACTTCATTTTATACAATTACGTTCGTATTTTCGAGCTATTTACACAATTTTACAATATTAACCCATACTCTACAATTAATTGCATTTGTCATTTCATTTAGGGTCAAAATAATTTTTAATATTTTTATAATCTTCAACTTTAAAGTATGAGTTTCATAAATAGTATTTTTATATTTTATTTAACTATTTTATGAAATTATTTTTTCTTAATTTCTTAAATTTAAAATCCAGCCCAATCCTAAGCCAATTTTTTGGGCCAAACTAATGCCCCAAGTACCGCAAACCTCAGCCCAATAACCCCTAACCCAATACCAGCGACCCACTAACCTATACCCATCTGCAAACCCGATCCGCCACTCACTAAATCCTAGCCGTTAATCTCAAAGATCAATGGCTCATAGCCTCCCCCTTATTTTTATTATCCAAACCCCTAAAACCTTAACCCATTACCTCCCAAATGGCCCCTCCAAAATACTCTTAACTCCCCCCTCTCTTCTAAAAAACCCTAGCAGCTGCCTCCCCTAATCTTCTCCGATTCTGACGTAAAATATGAAATCATTCTGTGATTCACTTATCTTATTTGGTACTATTTACGCGTCTGTGGAATTACCTGAGTACTTGCTCGATTTTGGCAAGTATGACCTTCTGAGATCGGACTAGATCGACTTTGATCTATGGAATTTAGACGATATTGTGTCCATATGCAAAAGAGAAAAGGGTGATTCTCGCCTTTACTTTGCTGGCTTGTGACCCAGGAACCCTAGTTCGGGTTTGGAATTTGATTTCTTTCCTTCACCAGTAACTCTACTGATTGCATGTAATATTTTCCTTTTTCTAGTTTACATTCTCTTGATTTCTATCCTTGTTTACTCGCCTGTTCAACACTATATAAACCCCTCTCCTAAATTCCCCAATTTTAAAAAAAAAGGACGATTACTCTCTTAACTCTTTCACTCCATATTGTTCTGAACTTTGGCTCTTGGCCGGCTGAAAGCCAAGGCCACCGATATTCGACTAATTGACCTTTTTTGGTGCGAGCACTACTTGGGGTTCATCTGAAACCCTTGGGAACTCTGACGCACTAAGATTTCGGGTTCTACTGCTCTTTGTTGACGTTTGGAGTATTGTTAAGATTGTTCTTCTTGTTTATCTGTTTATCACTTGATAATTGGTGAGTTCCTTGACCTTTGCAGTTTCATTCTCTTTCGTTTGTGTTCATATTCTGTACACTCATGCCACTGAAATTTGCACGAGATAATATGTTTCTATCCCATCTCTGTATGCAGCCTTATTAGCTCTGAAGTTGTCTTGTGACTCTGAACTTTATATAGATTTTGAACTTATGGCTATTACATGTGTTTAATATGAATGATTGTCAGCTCTCTTAAGAATGTTTACCTTAATGTGTGTGTTTGAATGCTTATTACCTACTACTCTCCTTGAATTTATCCCCTTCTTTGTTCTGCATCCTTACGATAGACCAAATTATGTGTTCTAATGTATCTGATACTCTACTGCGACCAATTCTTAACTGTGATGTCAGCCATTTGTAAGATTTATTGTTTGTTCCATTCTTAGTTCAATCCTGGGTCGATTAGTAATACTTATAGTCTGTAAGTGGAATGCAATATCCAGACTTTATGCAACAATCTAGCTCTTAATGTGTCTTTGCATATTGAGAATTCTTGCTCTACTAAACCTGTTTAGTTTGCTACGTCATGGTGATGTTTGTTGTCAACCCTTCTTTCCTGCCCAGTCCTGGATTGTTATGTCAACCAAACTCATGCTTAGGAAGTAATTTGGTCCATGCCTAACTTGTTACGCTTTTGGTCCTGTTGTTCATGAGGACCTGTTATTTTGTATTTGTGATTCTCTTGTGTCTTTGCTGACCTGCTCAATCCTGCACTCCTTATTACCAGTTCAGACCTTAGGAATAAATCTTACAAGTGACCTTCTTTCACCACATATGGAAAAATAGTATTAGATTTGATGCTTACTTCTCTTACTGTTGAAGTTTGATAACGTCTCTTATACTGTGATGACTTTCTCTTGTTAAGTAATTGCTTAACCATGAACCTATACTGTTAATTTCCATGTTGAACTTAATACATTGAGGCTATCCTCTATTGCTCCCTTAGCTTTTCATGATCAGATCCCTTATTTGAAAATTGCCTTAAGCTGTTTTTGACCATGCTAGTGTTTGAAACTTCATTTGAAAGTGTCTGTTATCTCAGAAGAATCAATCACGTCCCCTCAAAACGCAAGAATGAACTGGTCTTGTGTGTGTCTTGCCAACATGTCACATGATTTTGTCTATACATCTTGGTGATAATTAGCTTTACAGCTTTAAGAAAATAAGTATGTGGGCTTCCTTCCTGGGTTAGCTAGTTCAACATAGAGTCTGTTGCTTTTGGGCTTGGCTGTTGGATTCAGACTTACTACTGGTCTTATGAGCTGGGGTTTTGAGTCTACTGGAGATGTCGGAGGCCTAGAAAAGCACTGGGTTATCTGTGCTGGGCCTATCAATTAACCTATAGTGGTCTTTTTTGTAATTATTCATATTTGATTATTTCTTTCGGGCTATAATAACTTGTAATAACAAATGATGGGGAAGTTAATAAAAGGGGGCTGGGGTATTCTAATACTTGCATGAATGGGTAGAAAACATGCCTATAGGGTCTGTGTGTTCTTTTGCTATTACGTCCAGGATGCCTTATTTGTTTCATTTAGCTTGTGTTGTACACTGATAGGAATAATGCCTGTAGGAATCACGCACACACTTCGTTTAACTTGTCAAAATATGCTACACTTATTTCCGTTTCCACTATTCAACGCTCTTAGATAATATGCCTATAGGATACAACAATGCAATACTTTTTCTAATCTAGATACCGTGGCTATAAGGTTTAATAATTAATCAACTGCTTCATGCTGCTTTTGTACTGCGTCACTCAGATAGCTTGCCTATAGGGATGTGTTATAAAATCAAGTCTAATTGTTTGGATTCCTGCCTATAGGGTGTTTATTGACGCTACAAATATTGTGTTTTCAAGCGACTTCACTGCCTAATCACGCGACTATTAGAGATCATGTCTATAGGGTATTGTCACCTGCCTAAGACGCATATCTATAAAATCATCATTGGTAATTCAGAATTATGGGATTGTTTTCACCACCTTATTAAGCAAACTATAAGATATCTTGTCTATAGAACTTGTAGCGCTCTAATCTGCCTATACGTCAGTCCAGAAATTACAGCACCGCCTGTATAATATTGGAATCATATAGAAATCATGCCTATAGGACTTAATGATTCTAATACGTCTTAATTCTGTCTACTGCCTAACTAGAAATCTGTTTGCGTGCTTTCGTGCTTATGTGTTGAGGTTAACTTGAGCCTTTTTATTGCTATTGTATGTAGTCCTATCTGTTTTGAATGTCGCCTAGTTTTATCATTTTTGAGAAACCTAAGTAATGTTTAGAACCACCCGGTAGTAGGTCCAAAGCCTCCTGGACCATAGGCATGGGACGGGTAGTGCACGACTTAGAATTGAATTAGAACGTCTTTAAGCAAACAACTTCAACAAAGTAATCAGTAGCATGAGATGTTAGTCTGTGCCCGCTGAATAATACGAGCAACCTCTACCTTAAGAGAGTTACGAAGTATTATTTATGTTGCATGGGGTGATCCTTTAGGCTAATAAACTTAGGACCCCCCTCCTCCTTTTTATGTGCATGTCATTTAAACTTAGTCATTCAACATAGATCAATATAGTTTGTACCTTTGTAGTTATTAAGTTTGTACCGATCCTCATATGTGTTAATAAGACTCTATAACTTCTGAATGTCACTTCTATTTGTTTGATCACCTAGCTTAATTACATAATCCACATAGTCTAAAGTTCGGCCGGTATTCACAGTTGTGGATCTTGAAAAGTGCCTAACACCTTTTCTTTGAGGCAATTTAAGCCTTTACCCGATCTTTAGTGGCGTTGACTAGTCAAATAGAGTTATTTGCAAACAGGTGCCCTAACTCTCCTTAAAAATCATTAGGTGGCGACTCTTCTTTTTCAATACCCATTTAAAGAGTTGTCACATGTCGAAACCCGCTTTCACGAGAAAACGGGGCGCGACAACAGACTTTGCTGGGGAAACTTAGGCTTTTTTCATAATAAACTTGACTTATGTGGATTACTTTCTCTGTCCTAAAACTGCTATTACATGCACATCCCTTCCCTTACCCTCCTTTATTTGCTATTGTATAACCTCTCTCCATCCCCTTCATCTTGTCTAAGATCGCTATATTATGACTCTCCCATCCCTATTTCCTTACCTGCTTCATTACATTCCCGCACATTTTTTTTTCTATGAGCTAAACTGACTTCTCTCTTTTGTCTTTCTTCTATTTTCTCTTCATGATCACTTTGCTATTTTATGCTTTTACGTACTTTTATCATGCAAATACTTGGCAATGTGTTATTATTTTTGCATAATGCATGCTCCGCATCATACTGCACTCGTACCAATTATCAATAGCAGCGCTCTATGAGTGTCCGCGCTTTCCTAAAATCATCCTTTTTTAAATCGAAAAGGCATTTTTGCGGTAGACTAGTCTATCAACGGTGCAGTTGACGGTCACGTGCCTTTCCCTCTCAAGTTTTCCACTTGGGAGTACCAGTCTAGACCCTTCTAGAAACTCTACTCCAATTTGAAATGTACACGCATCATACTAAACCTAGTACGGGTTGAAGCACTGTTAATGTAACAACCCGCTAAGCTGAGCCTTGTCCAAAGTCCGACGAGATTTCCACTGTCCCAATGGACACTATCATATTATGTGCATTACTTGGAGAAAATGAACCAACGTGTTGATTATTATTGCGTAAAAAGTCAAATTTGCAGGGGAAAAGGGCTAACCAATTTTTGTTTGCAGAAAATGAAACAGAAATCCCCGGGTTCGGTATCGTCCAGAATATCCCGCCTCTGCTACTTGACTGGTGGAAAGACCTTGCGCCTTGTGACAAGAATCATGTGAGGAGAGTACTTGGTGACCTGCCATCTTTGCTGAACATTCAACCAAATAGGGAATTAGTCGAGGCTACTACCATATTCTGGGATGAGAAACGAGCTATTTTTCGGTTCAGAGATATAGAAATGACTCCTCCCCTAGAAGAAATAGGGGGTTTCACCAAGTTACCATGGGATAGACCGGTACTGATAGTACCAGAGAATTTTACTCCCCGCGATTTTCTGAAAATGTTGGGTTTCAAGAATAATGATGAACTGCTCTGTCTGAATAAATCATACATCCCTTTTGAGTTTCTTTACGAGCGTTATGGGCATAACAAGTCATAGCGTCTTCATCATGATGAACTAGCCATTACTTCTTTGGGATGGGTGCATCGCCGAGTTTATGTTTTCATTGTCTCCTTCCTGGGTTTGTTGATATTTCCAATGAAAGGGGGAAGAATTCATACTCACTTAGCCATGGTCACCAGGATCTTAATGGATGTTACCAAAGGACAAACTTATGCTATCATTCCAATGATCTTAGCTGAGATGTACCTTGCTCTAGCTCGGTGTAAGCGTGGGTTCAATCACTTGAGGGTTGCAATCTATTACTATAAGTATGGCTGCTGGAACACTTTCAGAGGGTTTAGTATTGTCAACAACTTCTGCAAAGGCCACTAAATGACTACATAGCCAACCATCACCCAAAGAAAATGACGTTTATTCTAGACATGTTTGCAAAACTTGGAAATGCTGTAAGTTAGGTGTGTTTCTTCAGTAATCTGATGGACGAGCAAGTGCATTGGATGTTTGAATAGTTTCCTAGTAGAGAGTTCATTATTAGGTCAAGGGGAACTACTCATTTGGTACTGATCGGGCTGCGAGGTATCTACCCTTACGCTCCTATAAGGGTAATGAGACAAGTAGGAAGAAATCAAGTCATACCTCAGGTTTCCAACATGGTCCAGTACAAGGCAGATTTCTAGGGAGATGTCATCCCGTTTATGTTCGAAGAGCAACACATGTGGAATTAAAAGATCATTGTGGAAGGAGAAACTATTGAGCCAGACAGGTATCACGCCGGTCATATGTACTACTATCTATTATGGCTGGAAGGTGACGTAGCTGGGGACGTCAAACCAGGAGTCAACGTGAAGGATAAGATCATAGATGAAGTGGCTGAAGCATAGGTGAAGTACAAGAGGCTACACAAAAGGTGTTCAAGTCTAAAGCTAAAATTCTGGAGTAGCACAAAGTGAAGATGGAGGCGATAAGGGAATGGAAGGTGATTGCCACTATGTCAACGGAAAGATTGGAATACTTGGAACAAGGACTGATGGAGCTAGAAGGGAGAAAGATACTTTCATATTGTCAAGACATGGACGACGATGAAGGAGGAAAGCTGGCAAAATCTTATTTATTGCTGGATATGCGCGATCTGGGAAATATGATTGATGGGGTCAAGAGAGCCAAGCATGGGGAAGGCCCTTCAGGGACCTAGTAGATTAGGAGATGATGTTCTTTACTGTTTTCTAGCTTAGATTAGATTTTGATGTAATAAGGCTAAATTCCAGTAGTAACTTTATTATATTATTGTCGATTTAGTAAAAGTTTGGTTTTGGCTCATTTTCGTGTTAATGAAATAAAGCAAACGTTGGCACCAATTTTATCCAAGTCTATGTGTCGCTTAGGCCTGCCTCAGGCACAATGAGGTCCCCATATTAGGACACAAATTATTGCATGACTTTTTGAAACTTGTTTAAATATTGCGAATACTCTTTTATTTCACCTTACTAACTTAGTTACCTTTTTTTTTCTTTTTTAATTATTCTCATTCCCAAAGTTTGGTTCGTGTATGCTGGCATCATCGGCATACCATACTAGATCTAGAGGCCCTC
Source organism: Nicotiana obtusifolia (assembly GCA_002018475.1). Classification (NCBI taxonomy): domain Eukaryota; kingdom Viridiplantae; phylum Streptophyta; class Magnoliopsida; order Solanales; family Solanaceae; genus Nicotiana; species Nicotiana obtusifolia. The sequence goes on along the minus strand of MCJB01022209.1, from coordinate 36,255 downwards.
CACCTCCTCCTCCACCTAGCGACCCGAAAGGCAAAAGCAAGGGAAAAGGGAAGATGGATGATTTCAGTATCAGGAAAGACAATGCTACTGTGGCAGAAAATGTTGAAACTTCAGATGGCAGAAATACTTCGGGGCAGAATGAGCTTGTCTTACGTTTAGAGCAAAAAATCCTAGAACTACAGGGCGAGCTCGAGCAGGTCCAAAATCTGGCGAACCTCTCCCTTACTCTAAATGTTCCCGACATCAACCAACAAAACCTGACTACCCAAAACCAAGCACCACAACAAAACACACAAAACCAGAACCCACTACCAAATCCTCATGCACCACACTAGTATCATAATCCCGCACCTCCCCAGAACCTTAACCCACCACCAGTGCCAACCCCTCAACAACACCACTATCATCCAACTCAATACCCCCAAAACACTACTTATCACACCCCCCAAAATGCACCTCAACCTACTCCCGATCCCCAAAACTCGACTAACGACCACCCGTATACCCAAGTTCCAGGAACTCATCAAAGCAATCCGATATATGTCAAAATCTTACCCCATACTCCGCAGCAAACCCTATACTTACCCAAACCAACTGAGAAGGACCTGCTCATTAGAAACATGGAAGAGGAACTCAAGAAGCTCACAAGGAGAGTCTAGAGTGTTGAAGGTGGGAAAGGCGTTGAAGGACTAAACTATGAGGACCTGTGCATTCAGCTGGATGTGGAGCTGCCAGAGGGTTACAAACCTCCCAAGCTCGAAATGTTTGATGGAACTGGTGATCCGAAGGTGCATTTGAGAACATATTGCGACAAGCTTGTAGGAGTGGGTAAGAATGAACAAATTCGCATGAAATTGTTTATGCGAAGCCTTATAGGTGATGTGCTGGAGAATTTCGACACTTTTTGACACTAATTGCTTAGATTTTAGCTTGTTTTAAATGCAATTTCCCTCTGTACTTAGGTAATTTTAGTATTTTTGCAGTGTATGAGGTTTAAGGACCTAAGAGCGTGGAAAAGAGTTCAAAAAGCCACAAAAAGACAAGAAAAGAGCAAAAAGGCATCGCAGATGTGGATATGCTATCGCAAAACCCACATGCGAGTCATATATTTTACACCACGATTGCAGATCAAGACAGACTTTGGGGCAAAGTTCAACGTCAAAAATGCGGTCACGTCTGCGATCGCATAACCTATTTGCGAGCCGTATATTGCACATCGAGATCGCAAACCAAAACAGAATCCTGGGCAAAGTTCAACATCAAAAATGCGGTCTCATCTGCGATCGCATAACCTATTTGCGAGCCGTATATTGCACACCGAGATCGCAAACCAAAACAGAATCCTGGGCAAAGTTTAACATAAAAAATGCGGTCTCAACTGCGATCGCACAACGTGGTTGCGAACCGTAGAAGTCACCGCAAACCAAACATGAATTCTACTGAAGGAAGAAAATGTGATGCAAGATGCGGTCGCATTTCTACAATACGGACCGCAAACCATCAATGCGGTGAAGGTGAAACTAGGGTTACAATCTGTGATAGTCATGTAAAAAATGCGGACCGCATGTCTGTTATGCAACAAATGTGGCCGCATATTCAACTTCAGGATAGATTGGTCCGATTTTTGTCTCGATTTTTGGCCCTCTATAAATAGATTTATTAGGGTTTTGTGGGCTATATCTGGTCAGACTTTGAAGATACAATACAAGGCATTAATATTCCTTTCTTTTGGAAGCTTTTGGGTCAAGAATCTTTTACTTTGTAAGCTTTATGACATTTAATATTCTCTTGTTTTCAGATTTTAGTATGAGTAGCTAACTTTAAATACTAAGGTTGTGGACCCTTAATGGGTGTTATGTTAATGGGTGTTTAACATTGAATATATATATATATAACGGTTGGTTGATATTTATTTACTTCTCATTCTTCATTTATTGTTGGTGGTTGTAAATATTAACAAGCGCCGTTAAATTCTATCTTTGCTTGGGAAAGTAGGGTAGAATTTGGTAGAAGTAAATATCAAAGACTCAAGGCTTTAAACCTTGTTTAATAAAATCGCTTAGGAATAAGTGGGTTTTATTTGGCATAAATTGATTGTTCTTAATTTCAACTCTTTTATATTTGGAAAAATCATAAAGAGGAAATACTAGCTAACTATTGGAAAATATTGGGTAGTCACTTAGACATCATTTGCATATCAAAAAGAACCTTCCGTTAGAAATATATCATATTAACACTGATAGCATTACACTTCATTAATGGGGACACAACCTTGGTTTCTTTAATCAAATTATTTATATTCTCAACATTTCGATTAGCCTTTATATAAAACCAAACTCAGTTCATACTCTTGTTACGGTTAACTAGGTAGAATTACGATTGTAGTCGAGTAACACACTAGTCAAGTGACCTTTTCACACCAATTCCCTGTGAGATTCGACCCCAACCTTGTTGGGTTATTATATTTGACATCGACCGCTTTACACTCTTCATTAAAGTGTAATTTGAGCTTATCAAATTTTGGCGCCATTGTCGGGGAATACGGTTTTGAAATTCCTAGTTAGTGTGTGCTTTACTGTACGTCTTATTCTATTCTATCACACCTTGCTTGCTTTGCTTGGTGTTGATAGGAAAACATGTCTGAATATGGTGAAGACGTGGAGGCAAAAATGGAAGAACAATGCCTCGGTGAAGCATTGGTGGCTATTTTGGTAAACTTTAATGGTGAGGATATGGAGGGATATATGGAATCGATAAATGCATTGGAGGGACTTGGTTCTTACAATTATGCCCCGACAAAGCTCTCTCTGGACTTGGAGAATAGAGCCACACCTCCCGCAAAGCCATCTATTATTGAGCCACCACAACTAGAGCTCAAACCACTTCCTCCGCACTTGAGGTATAAATTTCTTGGCTCAAATGATACTTTACCGGTAATCGTTTCTCCTTTGTTGAAAGATGTGCAGGTGGAACGAGGGCATGCCGGGTTCTATAGACGCACCATCAAGGACTTCTCCAAGATTGCAAATCCTATGTGCAAACTCCTTGAGAAGGATGCCAAATTGTGTTTGACGAGAAAGGCCTCAAAGCCTTTGAGGAGTTGAAGCAAAGACTCACCACGGCACCTATTACTGTCACACCCGATTGGTCTCTGCCTTTCGAGCTCATGTGCGATGCCAGTGGTGTAGCCATTGGGGCAATGCTTAGCCAACGACACAACAAGGTTCTTCACCCAGTCTACTATGCAAGCAAAACACTACTTGGGCACAGGTGGAGAAAAACATTTGGTGGAGCAGCTGGCTCCCAAAGATGGTCCGTGCCCGACCATTGAGTGACTCTAAAGAAACACCAACTTCGTCGTGTCGCGACGTTAAATCAAGCGCTTCATGGGAGGCAACCCATGTGTGGTAACACTTTTTTTGTTCTTTAAAGTTTGACTTTTTGATAGGTAGATTTACTTGAGCAATGATTTCCCCTTGTTTTTTATTTTCCGGGTTCTTTTTCAAGGGTGTAATAGTAGAACCAGGACAGTAGAATGAAACATGTTGACCGGGTTGGTGTAATTGTGTAGTTTGAAGCATTTGTGTCTGTACATAGCCTATACCCCTTTCTAATATATATATCTATATATATCTATATATATATATATATATATATATATATATATATATATATATATATATATATGTATATATGTGTATATATATATATATGAGGCTCGCTCTATGACTCTACATCTACCTAGAATTATTCATGTATATATGATGAAAGCTTTGAGTTGCCAAAGGTTGACTCGAGGGCTTTAAACTATGTGAACCAAACGGTTCGTGTGTCATGTGTGTGAGCTTTTTGTGTAGATAATTCTTGTGTTTGCTTCTGCCATCTAGAACTTGCCCAGATGGTTTTTCGATGCTTATAATAATTACACTTGGTTGGAGGGATGATCTTAGCCATTCTTTGTTTTATTTGCGAAAGCTCTTTAGCCTTTCAAGCCTACCATTGCATAAATAATATCACTAGTGCCCTATTCGAGCCTTTAACCTTTTTCTTTGGCCACCTCACTACTAACCTTTTCCTTTTGTAAAATAATTACCTCTTTTGAACCCGTTCCTCCTTGAACATTGAGAATTAGGCTAAAAGCCTAAGTTGGGGGTGTGGTGTCAAAGTGGAAATGGGTAAGGTTGTACATTGAGTGTAGGAGCATATACCTCGAAGTGTTCATATGAAATTATTCAAGCTCCAAAAAAAAAAATGTATATATATATAATTATGGAGCCTTGAAGAAAATTAGAGAGGTATTTAAGGTGGCTCCATATTGGGAACTAGATGCCAATGTGGCTATGGGGTTTGAAAAGAAACAAAGTGCAAAAAGAAAAGAAAATGTGATTAGTGTTCAAGGAGGATGTAGTCACTTATATCTAAATGCTTATCCGACCCTTCCCTAAACCTACATTACTAGCCTAAAAAGTCCTTATGGGATCTCCAACCGAGCGTTCTTAGAATTAAGCGATGAATTAAAATAAGGGCAAGCCTATGATATGGTATGTTGTAACACTTGAAACTCTTTTCTGAGAGTGAGTGTATTTGTGAATTAGTCCCTTTTTGTTGTCATTGTAAATATTGTGATTTTGGGACTTTCTTTCTAGTGAGGGCACATGAACTGCGAGGTTGAACAAAAGTTGAGTTTTTGAGTCAAATGCAAGTGCATTCAGCTGAGGGTAGAATTTTGTCACATTGTCTGATGCTCAAAGTTCACAAGTTGATTAGTTTTCCTTGTATATATCGATGGTTCAGGAAGGGTAAAACACTCGAAGATGCATGCTTGAAATACTAACAACAAACACCGTCCATGGTCACTATTGTTTCATGTCTTGTAGATGGAGTCTAGAATAGGATAGTGTCATTTAGTTGCTTGAGGACAAGCAAAAGGTTAAGTTGGGGGTGTTGATGTGCCGGAGAATTTCGGCACTTTTTGACATTAATTGATTAGATTTTAGCTTGTTTTAAATGCAATTTCCCTCTGTACTTAGGTAATTTTAGTATTTTCGCAGTGTATGAGGTTTAAGGACCTAAGAGCGTGGAAAAGAGTTCAAAAAGCCACAAAAAGACAAGAAAAGAGCAAAAAGGCATCGCAGATGTGGATATGCTATCGGAAAACCCACATGCGAGCCGCATATTTGACACCAAGATCGCAGATCAAGACAGACTTCTGGGCAAAGTTCAACGTCAAAAATGCGATGTCATCTGCGATCGCATAACCTGTTTGTGAGCCGCATATTGCACACCGAGATCGCAGACCAAAACAGAATCCTGGGCAAAGTTCAACGTCAAGAATGCGGTCTCATCTGCGATCGCACAACGTGTTTGCAAGCCGCAGAAGTCACCGTAAACCAAGCATAAAGTCTACTGAAGGAAGAAAATGCGACGCAAGATGCGGTCGCATTACTACAATGCGGACTGCAAACCATGAATGCGGTGAAGGCGAAACTAGTGTTACAATCTGCGATAGCCATGTCAAAAATGCGGACCGCATGTTTGTTATGCGACAGAAATGCGGTCGCATATTCAACTTCAGGGCAGATTGGTCTGATTTTTGTCTCGATTTTTGGCCCTCTATAAATAGATTTATTAGGATTTTGTGGGCTATATCTGGTCAGACTTTGAAGATACAATACAAGGCATTAATATTCCTTTCTTTTGGAAGCTTTTGGGTCAAGAATCTTTCATTTTGTAAGCTTTATGACATTTAATATTCTCTTGTTTTCAGATTTTAGTATGAGTAGCTAACTTTAAATACTAAGGTTGTGGACCCTTAATGGGTGTTATGTTAATAGGTGTTTAACATTGAATATATATATAACGGTTGGTTGATATTTATTTACTTCTCATTCTTCATTTATTGTTGGTGGTTGCAAACATTAACAAGCGTCGTTAAATTCTATCTTTGCTTGGGAAAGTGGGGTAGAATTTGGTAGAAGTACATATCAAAGACTCAAGGCTTTAAACCTTGTTTAATAAAATCGCTTAGGAATAAGTGGGTTTTATTTGGCATATATTGATTGTTCTTAATTGGAACTCTTTTATATTTGGAAAAATCATAAAGAGGAAATACTACCTAACTATTGGAAAATATTGGGTAGTCACTTAGACATCATTTGCATATCAAAAAGAACCTTCCGTTAGAAATATATCATATTAACACCGATAGCGTTACACTTCATTAATGGGGACACAACCTTGGTTTCTTTAATCAAATTATTTACATTCACAACATTTCGATTAGCCTTTATATAAAACCAAACTCAGTTCATACTCTTGTTACGGTTAACTAGGTAGAATTACGACTGTAGTCGAGTAACACACTAGTCAAGTAACCTTTTCACACCTATTCCCTGTGAGATTCGACCCCAACCTTGTTGGGTTATTATATTTGACATCGACTGCTTTACACTCTTCTTTAAAGCATAATTTGAGCGTATCAATAGGAGACTCTTTGTCTTGGTATATCAGTCAAAATCCAAAGAAGTGGGTTAATTGGGTGAGTATGGCATTGGATTTGATGGATAGATTCAGGTTCAACACGAAAAACGCGCCAGATGTTTTCTACATTCAAAACCTCAAGAATAAGCCAACAGAAACCTTTCGCGAGTATGCTACTCGTTGGAGATCAGAGGCCACAAAGGTAAGGCCAGCACTCGAATAAGAACAAATGAACAAGTTCTTTGTTAGAGCACAAGATCCACATTGTTATGACGATTGATTGTCATCGAAAATTACAAGTTCTCAGACATCATCAAGTTAGGGGAAAAATAGAAGAAGGAATCAAGAGCGCGATGGTAACTAATTTCGAGGCACTGCAAGCCACGAATAAAGCATTGCAATCAGAAGGTATATCAAAGAAGAACGAAGTGGGTGCCATGATGGTAGCCTAGGGCCTTAAGTTTCCCCTAACATACCAAACACCTCCACCCACATATCAGGCCTCACCACCAAAATACCAATACCCTGCCACCACCTACTATACCTACAACACTCAACCTACATTTTACCATCCACCTCTTCCCGCCCGCCAAAACTACCCAATGCCACGTCCTAATTTTGATCGCAGACTACCTAGACAATACACCCTAATTGCTGAACCCATAGCCCAACTATATGAGAGACTGAAGGCCACTGGTTATGCCACCCCTATTCCTGCTGTTGCTGTGGAAAATCCCTCTCAATGGATTAACCCCAACAAAACATGTGCTTATCATTCAGGCATGAAGGGTCATACCATTGAGGAGTGCTGCACGTTGAAAGACAAGATTTAGACGCTGATCGACACTAAGGTTATACAAGAAAAGGAAGCTGCACCAAATATTCGCAACAACCCTCTCCCGGATCACAAAGGTGAGGGAGTGAACGTGATAGAAACTGATGAAGAGTGGGATCAGGAAGGATCCATTGCACTCATTCGAGAGGGAGACGCTCCTAAAACATCTCTAGACACCCTCACACCAGTTGTGGTACAATCCTAGGCGCCATTTGAAGTTGAGATAGCTATTCCCTTCACTGTAATGGTAGCTTCCACACCATCTTATGAGTCTGAGGCCATCCCGTGCGATTATGTTGTGGAAGCAAGGAGAAAGGGAAAAGCCAAAATGGAAGAAATAGGCCCCGCGCAAGGTATGACTAGAACTGGCAGATTTTACACACTTGAGAATCTGGGAGGAACAAGCAAGGAAGCTGCACCTAAGTCGCCTGTTATTGAGACTGGCACCGACGATCTCTGGAGGAAGATACAAGCAAGGGAGTACTCTGTTCTTGACCACCTGAACAAGACTCCTGCTTATATATCCATCTTATTACTGTTGCAAAACTCAGACGCGCACAAAAATGCTTTAATGAAGGTGTTAAGTGAAGCTTATGTACCCCGACATCACTAGTGGAGAGATGTCTAACATGGTCAGATAGGTACTATAAAGCCACAAAATCCCTTTCCATGAAGACGAGTTACCACCAGAAGAACTGAGTCACAACAAGGCGTTGCCCATCACATTGCAACTCAAGGATAAGTTCATCGCCAGGGTCTTGATAGATGGAGGTTCGATTCTGAACATATGCCCACTAACTACTTTAGAGAGGCTGGGTAAAGGCCTGCACGAGATACGAATGGGAAGCATGAATGTGAAAGTGTTCGATGGATCTCATAGAGCCACTATCGGAGAGATCAACCTCAATCTCCAGATGGGTCCAACTTGGTTTGATGTTGAGATCCAAGTGCTAGATATATCTGCTACTTACAATCTATTGTTGGGACGGCCATGGATACATGCAGCCGGGCAGTGGCTTCAACTCTGCACCAGGCTTTGAAGTTTGAGTGGAATCATCAGGAGGTGGTCATTCATAGAGATGGAAGCAACCCCATTTATACCAATCAGACTGTTCCAGTCATCGAAAATAGGAGGAAGTTGGGCGGAGAAACATATCACCACATTGAATGGGTGACCGCAATTGAAAAGAACCGATGGTGGAGCAAGAAGATAGAAAGCATATTTTTGTGGACGGGATATGAACCAGGCAAGGGTTTTGGCAAAAAGCTTAAGGGGATCACTGAACCCGTACAACCACAATACCATGGCATGGCCTTTGGACTCGGATATGAATATACCTGGAAAGAATTACCAGGATTGTACACCGCCATGGCGTGATCCTTATTATCCATTGGAACAACCGTACCACCACTGCACCAGACATTCCATTAGGCTGACATGATGTGGGGATATGAGGAAGATAAGGTTTTGGCCTGCATGAGGAAGCTATTTCTGGATGAAGAAGACATGGACTGTAGTGCAATTGTTAAGGAGGAGGAGGAGGAGACCTTACCATTCAGACAATGGAGGAGGGAGCTATTCTAAAAAATTGGACCGCTGCACCGTCTCTAGCTCGCTAAGTTCCTGGGTAGGTTGGCAAATTAGCATGAATTATTTTCAAATAGTTTTGAGCATTTAAGACATTTTGAAATAATTACTCGAGCCATTGTGTCGTACTCGTTGATATTTTAAAGATTTAATGCATTACTTCTTTTCATATTTATTATTATCTTTCTACATTCTTTTCAACTTAATTATTACATATCCCGATGAACCTACGAGTGTGACATGTAATGAGACAACACAACATAATGACAATGATTCAGAAGATCCGGACGATGATATAATACATGAGGAAATCGTTAAAGAAGTAGAGAATTTTGAAAACAAACCAAAGTCTAATTTGGAGGAAACTGAAGCCCGTTAACTTAGGGGATTCCGAAAGAGTCAAGGAAACTCGTATAAGCATTCATCTATCACCATTAGAGAAAGAAGAGTATATCAGATTCCTAAAGGAGTATGAGGACATCTTTGCATAGTCCTATAACGATATGACCGGCTTGAGCACATCCATAGTAGCACACAAGTTACCCATCAATCCCATGTGTCCACCGGTAAAGCAGAAGCTTAGAAAGTTCAAGCCACATATGAGTTTGATGATAAAAGAGGAGGTCACCAAGAAAATCAAAGCCAAGGTTCTCCGAATGGTCGAATACCCGACCTGGTTAGCCAAAATTGTGCCAGTTCCAAAGAAAGACGGGAAGGTTAGAGTATGCGTCAATTATCGGGATCTGAACAGAGCAAGTCCTAAGGATGATTTCCCGCTTCCTAACATACACATACTGATTGACAACTGCACTAAGCATGAAATCCAATATTTTGTAGATTGCTTCGCAGGATACCACCAGATTTAGATGGATGAAGAGGATGCCGAAAATACCACCTTTATCACACCATGGGGAATATATTGCTATAAAATGATGCCGTTTGTGTTGAAGAATGCTGGGGCCACCTACATGAGGGCTATGACGACTATCTTCCATGACATGATACACAAGGAAATAGAGGTGTATGTGGACAATGTTATCATCAAATCTAAAAGGAGTTCGGATCACATAGCAGACTTGAAGCAATTTTTCGATCGGCTTCGAAAATACAATTTGAAGTTGAACCCTGCAAAATGTGCCTTCAATGTCCCTGCTGGAAAAATATTAGGTTTCATCGTCATTCCCCGAGGTATCGAGTTAGACCCGTCAAAAATAAAAACTATCCAGGACTTGCCATTACCAAAGAATAAAAAAGATGTGATGAGTTTTCTAGGGCGCCTCAATTACATCAGCCATTTCATAGAACAATCGACGGTGATATGTGAGCCAATCTTCAGACTGCTGAGGAAAGATGCTATAACAAGCTGGACTGAAGAATGCCAGAAAGCCTTTGACAAAATCAGAGAGTATTTATCCAAACCGCCCGTGTTGGTCCCACCAGAAGCAGGAAGACCCATGCTATCTGTCTATGTTGGATGGGGCCTTGGTTGTGTTCTAGGACAACATGATGAAACGGGAAAGAAGGAGCAGGCGATATATTATCTGAGCAAGAAGTTCACACCTTATGAAGCCTGCTATTCTTTATTAGAATGTACCAGCTGTGCTTTGAAATGGATGGCCTAGAAGTTGAGGCATTATTTCTGTGAGTACACTACACATCTCATATCGAGGATGGATCCGCTAAAATAAATCTTTCAAAAAACCATGCCTACGGGCAAACTAGTAAAAGTGGCAGATATTGTTGAGTGAGTTCGATATCATCTATGTAACCCAGAAGGCAGTCAAAGGGTAAGCATTGGCGGATCACTTGGTAGAAAATCCCGTAGACGGAGGATACGAACCATTGAAAACGTATTTTCCCGACGAGGAGGTATCGTTTGTGAGAGAAGAAATTACCAAGGCATGCGATGGTTGGAGGATATTCTTCGACGGAAAAGAAAACTTCAAAGGAGTGGGTATTAGAGCTGTCTTAGTGTCAGAAACCGGTCAACACTATCCGATATGAACGTTTAGGAGTTGCTAGTAATCGGAGATTCAGATCTATTGATGCACCAGGTTCTAGGAGAATGGGCGACGAAGAACACCCAAATATTGCCATACTTGCAGTGTGTACAAGAGCTGATCAAGAGATTCACAAAGATAGAGTTCAAGCATATTCCAAGGATTTAGAATGAGTTTGCAGATGCATTTGCCACTTTAGCCTGCATGATACAATATCTCAGACAAGAATTTCATCGATCCTATCCCAATAAGAATTCATATGCATCCAGCATATTGTGCTCATGTGGAGGAAGAGATGGATGAAAATCCGTGGTTCCATGACATTAATGAATACTTGGAGAAGGGAGAACATCCAGAGCACGCTGCACACACTCAGAAGCGCACGCTTCGAAGATTAGCCAACCATTTCTTTCAAAGCGGAGGAAGTCTGTATAGAAGGACTCTTGACTTGGGATTGTTGCGATGTATCGATGCCAAGGAGGCGTCTAGATTGCTCGAGGAACTACATGCTGGAACTTGCGGACCCCTCATGAATGGTTTTGTTCTGGCCAAAAAGATATTAAGTGTAGGATATTTCTGGATGACTATGGAAACAAACTGCGTCAAATATGTTCAAAAGTGTCACCAATGCCAGATACATGCCGATATAATATGAGTGCCGCCCAACGAACTCAATGCTACGAGTTCGCCTTGGCCCTTCTCTGCTTGGGGTATGGATGTTATCAGACCAGTTGAACCTGCTACTTCAAACAGACATAGGTTCATTCTGGTGTCTATAGATTACTCCACGAAATGGGTTGAAGCGGCATCCTATAAGGCTGTAACTAAGAAGGTGGTAGCAGATTTTGTTCAGGACCGCATCGTTTGTCGATTTGGATTACCTCAGTCAATCATTACTGACAATGCCGCCAATCTCAATAGTGACTTGATGAAATCCATGTGTGAGACATTCAAGATCGAGCATCGGAACTCTATAGCATACAGGCTGCAAATGAATGGAGCCGTAAAAGCCGATAATAAGAACATCAAGAAGATATTGAGGAAAATAGTAGACAATTACAAACAATGGCACGCAAAGCTACTGTTTGCTTTGCTCGAGTATTGCACCACAGTTCGTATATCCATTGGGGAAACCCCCTAACTACTGGTTTACGGTACTAAAGTGGTTATTCCCGCCGAAGTAGAAATCCCTTCCTTAAGAATCATATAGGAAGGCGAGCTCATTGACGCAGAATGGGTGCGGAGCCGGTATGAACAACCAGCTCTCTTTGATGAAAAAAGAATGAACGCAGTATGTCACGGTCAACTCTATCAAAATAGAATGGCAAGAGCTTTCAACAAAAAGGTTAGGTCAAGGCAATTCACACTGGGGCAACTGATACTGAAAGGGATCTTCCTACATCAGGATGAAGCAAAGGGAAAATTCTCACCCAACTAGCAAGGCCCTTACATAGTTCACCGAGTATTAACAAGATGAGCACTTATACTTGCAGAAATAGACAGAGAGATCTGGCCAAAGCCCATCAATTCGGACGCAGTCAGGGGATATTATGCTTAAGATTATGTTTGCACTTTCTTTGATGTAATTGAACTATGCTTGACCTGATTCCCGTTTAAGAGGGGATACGTAGGAAGCCCTGTGGGTTTGGTCACATCATAATAAAATCTTCATATCCCCTATGGTTAGAAACTGGGACAAGATCTCGTGTTTGCCCAATCCCCATCATGTTTGAAATCGCCAAGGAATGTATCGTAGGAAGTACGCATTTATACTGGGGAAGAATTTTGAAGAGGATCCTCAAAATTCCAAGTTAAGGATATTACAATGTCTCAAAAGCATGTCACAGTCATCAATTCAACAAATTATCTGCTCTCATGCATTATCACACATTTCAAAATACTACATTTTATACAAGCAGTTTATCATAGATGTATGTTTTTTGAAAATTTTATTGTTTTTAGTAGCCAGACGTTACCCGTGGTAACTCAAATAGGGCATCGAGACAAGATCAAAGGCAAAGCAAGGAATCAAGAGCACGAATCAACCTTTCCCCCGCAAAACTCACGAATTTTCTTTGGATTCAGGCATGATAAACGTAACAGGAACAACGGCAAATACATACACACATATCACTATCTTCAATGCAAACACGTCAAGCTAAGAAATGCTTTATCCTCTCGCATTTAGTCATTGTTTTTCTTTCATAGGGCTAAGCACTGTCCTTATTGTTGCATAGGGTCAAACACTGCCCTCACGTTGCATGAGGCTAAGCATTGTCTCCATCATTGCATAAGGCTAAGCTTAGCCTTTCCTGCGTAAGAGACTAAACACTGTCTCCATAATTTGCATAGGGCTAAGCACTACCCTCATTATTGCATAAGGCTAAGCATTGGCGTTCTTGCACATGAGACTAAACACTGTCTCCATAATTTGCATGAGGCTAAACATTGCCTCCAGTATTGCATAAGGCTAAGCATTGCTTTTTCCTACATAAGACTAAACACTGTCTCCATCTCTTGCATGAGGCTAAGCATTGCCTCCAATATTGCATAAGGCTAAACATTGCATTTCCTTGCATGAGACTAAACACTGTCTCCATTTCTTGCATGAGGCTAAACATTGCCTCCATTATTGCATAAGGCTAAGCATTGCCTTTCCTTGCCAGAGATTAAGCACTGTCTCCTTTCCTTGCATGAGGCTAAGCATTGCCTCCATCATTGCATAAGGCTAAGCACTGCCTTTCCTCGCATGAGACTAAGCACTATCTTCATTCCTTGCACGAGGCTAAGCATGGCCTCCATTGTTACATAAGGCTAGGAATTGCCTTTCCTTGCATGAGACTAAGCATTGTCTCTGCTCTTTGCATCGGGCTAAGCACTACACTCATCTCATACAAGACTAAATCTGATCTCGTCTTGTTCTCGCATACAACTAAGCATCACCTTCTTATTTTATCAAGAAATCCATATTACCACGTACTTGCATTTTTTGGGCTGAAACATCGCCATATTGTCTGAATGCGTCATAGTCCAAGGGCACCATCCTCATAGCCTGATGACATCGTGCCATGGCCGAAGGATCTCTCAAAATTGCATATCATTATTTAAAGGCGTCATAGTCCGAAGGCACCATCCTCATGGCCCGAGTACACCATTCCATGGCCTGCGAATCCCTTATCATACACTTCATGGCCTAGGACATCATAGTCTAAGGACCTCATCCTCATCGTCCTACGACAACTCTCATGGTCCAAAGGGAATTTTCATCATGGTTAAATTTTCGCAATCACCCATTATATTCACATGCATCGTGTTTAAAATTTTGCAGGTAACTTGGGAGGAAGACGTTCTTCATACAGGAGCAATTCTCGATCCGGTTTCAGTTCACAACATTCACATCCTTAACCGATGATCAACAATTGATTACCTTTTGTTCTATAATCGTTCAAATATCTGCCTCGTACATCTGTAACGTTCATTTTGCATTTATAGCTCCACCTAAAATTATCTGTTACTTACGACTATCCTACCCAAGTGATCCTTTTTCAAAACATATGATTGCTCTTATAACAACTCCATCGGTTTCGTTCGCCGTTGGATCTAGAACTACACACGACCCGATTCTCGTAACACCAGGGATATGTAGGCAACTCAAGAACCAGGTTTCGACCCTATTTTTCAAAAACATATCATTCCAACCTCACTTCGAATAAAATTGGTCATTATTTTCTTTACCTGACAATTCTTTCATCATTCCCAAGCAAAGAGGGGCAGCTGTTGATACCCAAATTTTCCCTCATATTTTTATAAATATCGTATATACTTTCAAAATATGATTTATGTACCATCACCAATTTACAAGAGTCATATAAGGACTTTCAGTAATTTTTCATAATTTTTAAGGCTCTAAAATTGATTTTCTCTTGCATTTAAATCGTTTAAATGCTTATTAATTATCCTTTCAAATTAATTTGTGATGACTTAATCATCCAAATTTATTATCTACACCCAAATGTATATATAATAATATTCTAATTTATTTTATATAATTACATTTGTATTTTCGAGCTATTTATATAATTTTACAATAATAGCCTATACTCTACAATTAATTGCATTTGTAATGTCATTTAGGGTTAAACTAATTTTTCATATTTTTATAATCTTCAAATAGTATTTTAAAGTATTAATTTTCATAAATAGTATTTTTTGTGTTTTATTTAACTATTTTATTAAATTATTTTTCCTCAATTTCTTGTATTTAAAATCCAGCCCAATCCTAAGCCAATTTTTCAGGCCAAATTAATGGCCCAAGTACCCCAAACCTTATCCCAATAACCCCTATCCCAATGCCAACGACCCACTACCCTATACCCGTCCGCTAACCTGATCCTCCACCCACTAAATCCTAGCCGTTGATCTCAAAGATCAACGGCCCACAGCCTCCCCTTTATTTTTATTACCCGAACCCCTGAAACCCTAACCCATTACCTCCTAAACAGCCGCCCCAAAATACCCTCAACCCCCCCTCTCTTCTAAGAAACCCTAGCAGCCGCCTCCCCTAATCTTCTCCAGTTCCGGCCTAAAATATAAAATTATTCTGTGATTCACTTGCCTTACTCGTAATACCTTGCTACTATCTACGATTCTGTGGAATCACTTGAGCACTTACTCGATTTTGGCAAGTATGACCTTCTGAGATCGGACTAGATCGACTTTGATCTATGGAATTTAGACGATATTGTGTCCATATACATGAGAGAAAAGGGTCATTCTCGCCTTTACTTGCTGGCTTGTGACCCAGGAACCCTAGTTCGGGTTTGGAATTTGATTTCTTTCCTTCACCAGTAACTCTACTGATTGCATGTAATATTTCCTTTTTCTAGTTTACATTCGCTTGATTTCTATCCTTGTTTACTCGCCTGTTCAACACTATATAAACCCCTCTCCTAAATTCCCCAATTTTAAAAAAAGGACGACTACTCTCATAACTCTTTCACTCCATATTGTTCTGAACTTTGGCTCTTGGCCGGCTGAAAGCCAAGGCCAGCAGAATTCGACTAATTGACCTTTCTTGGTGCGAGCACTACCGGGGGTTCATTCGAAACCCTTGGGAACTCTGATGCACTAAGATTTCGGGTTTTACTGCTCTTTATTGACGTTTGGAGTATTGTTAAGATTGTTCTTCTTGTTTATCTATTTATCACTTGATAGCTGATGAGATCCTTGGCCTTTCCAGTTTCATTCTCTTTCGTTTGTGTTCATATTCTGTATAGTCATGCCGCTGAAATTTTTGTGAGTCAATATGTTTCTATGCCATCTCTGTATGCAGCCTTATTGGCTCTGAAGTTGTCTTTGGACTTTGAACTTTTTCTAGCATTTGAACTTGCCTAAAATTCCCAACCCTGATATGGATATTACATGAGTTTAATATGAATGATTGTTGGCTCTCTTAAGAATGTTTACCTTGATGTGTGTGTTTGAATGCTTATTACCTACTACTCTCCCTGAATTTATCCCCTACTTTGTTCTGCATCCTTACGATAGACCAACTTATGTGTTCTAATGTATCTGATACTCTACTGCGACCAATTCTTAACCGTGATGTCAGCCAATTGTGAGATTTATTGTGGGTTCTATGCTTAGTTCAATCCTAGGTTTTTTGATAATACTTATATTCTGTTAGGTGAATGCAATATCCAGCCTTTATGCGATAATCTACCTCTTAATGTGTTTTTGCATATTGAGAATTCTGGCTCTAATAAACCTGTTTAGTTTGCTACGTCATGGTGATGTTTGTTGTCAACCCTTCTTTCCTGCCCAGTCCTGGATTGTTATGTCAACCAAACTCATGCTTAGGAAGTAATTTGGTCCATGCCTAACTTGTTACGCTTTTGGTCCTGCTGTTCATGAGGACCTGTTATTTTGTATTTGTGATTCTCTTGTGTCTTTGCTGATCCTGCACTTATTACCAGTTCAGACCTTAGGAATAAATCTTACAGGTGACCTTCTTTCACCACATATGGAAAAATAGTATTAGATTTGATGCTTACTTCTCTTACTGTTGAAGTTTGATAACGTCTCTTATACTGTGATGACTTTCTCTTGTTAAGTAATTGCTTGACCATGAACCTATACTGTTAATTTCCATGTTGAACTTACTACATTGAGGCTGTTCTCTATTGCTCCCTTAGCTTTTCATGATCAGATCCCTTATTTGAAAATTGCCTTAAGCTGTTTTTGACCATGCTAGTGTTTGAAACTTCATTTGAAAGAGTCTCTTATCTCAGGATAATCAATCATTTCCCCTTAAAATGCAAACATGAACTCGTCTTGTGTGTGTCCTGCCAACATGTCACATGATTTTGTCTATACATCTTGGTGATAATTATCTTTACAGCTTTAAGAAAATAAGTATGTGGGCTTTTTTGCTGGGTTAGCTAGTTCAATATATAGTTTGTTGCGTTTGGGCTTGGCTGTTGGATTCAGACTTATTGATGGTCTTATGAGCTGGATTTTTTAGTCTACTGGAGATGTCGGAGGCCTAGAAAAGCACTGGTTATCTGTGCTGGGCCTATAGTGGTCGATTTTGTAATTATTCATATTTGATTATTTCATTCGGTCTGTAATAACTTGAAATAACGAATGATGGGGATGTTAATAAAAGCGGGTTGGGGTATTCTAATACTTGCATGAATGGATATTCTAATACCTTATTTCCACGTCCACTTTTCAACGCTCTTAGATAATATGCCTATAGGATACAACAATGCAATACTTTTGCTAATCTAGATACAATAGCTATAAGGTTTAATAATTAATCAACTGCTTCATGCTGCTTTTGTACTGCCTCACTCAGATAGCCTGCCTACAGGGACATAGTATTATAAAATCAAGTCTAATTGTTAGAAATCTTGCCTATAGGGTGTTTATTGACGCTACTAATACTGTATTTTCAAGCGACTTCACTGCCTAATGAATGGACTATTAGAGATCATGTCTATAGGGTACTGTCACCTGCCTAAGACGCATATCTATAAAATCATCATTGGTAATTCAGAATTATGGGATTGTTTTCACCACCTTATTACACAAATGATTAGATATCCTATCTATAGGACTTGTAACTCTCTAATCTGCCTATACGTCAGTCCAGAAATTACAGCACCGCATGTATTACTGGAATCATATAAAAATCCATTTGCGTGCTTTTGTGCTTGTGTGTTGAGGTTAGCTTGAGCCTTTTTATTGCTATTGTATGCAGTCCTATCTGTTTTGAATGTCGCTTAGTTTTATCATTTTTGAGAAACCTAAGTAAAGTCTAGAACCACCCTATAGTAGGTCCATCTGACGGATAGTGCACGACTTAGAATTGAATTAGAACGCATTTAAGTAAACAACTTCAACAAAGTAATCCGGTAGTATGAGATGTTAGTCTGTGCCCGCTGAATAATATGAGCAACCTTTTACCTGAAGAAAGTTGTGAAGTATTATTTATGTTGCACGGGGTGATCCTTAGGCTAAAAAACTTAGGACGCCCTCCTCCTTTTTCTGTGTGTGTTATTTAAACTTAGTCATTCAGAGTAGATCAATATAGTTTGTACCTTTGTAGTTATTAAGACTTGTACCGATTCTCATATGTTTTAATAAGACTCTACAACTTCTGAATTTCCCTTCTATTTGTTTGATCATCTAGCTTAATTATATAATCCATATAGTCTAAAGTTCGGTCGGGACCTAAAGTTATGGACCTCGAAAAGTGCCTAACACCTTCTCTTTTAGGTAATTTAATCCCTTACCCGATCTTTGGTAGTGTTGACTAGTCAAATAGAGTTATTTGCAAACAGGTGCCCTAACGCACCTTAAAAATTCTTAGGTGGAAACTCTTCTATTTCAATACCTATTTAAAGAGTTGTCACATGTCGAAACCCGCTTTCGTGAGAAAACAGTGTGTGATAAATTTTTTTTGTGACTTTTCATTCGACAATGCATTTTAACAAAAAGTGTGATTTAATTCTAAAAATGCAATTAGAATTCTATGAATGAAATAAAATATTTTTTGCAGTTTTCTATGGCTCAAAATATTCCTAATAATGCCATGATGTAAATAATCTAATAATGCAACAAAAATGCTAACACATAAACAAACGAAGTTCTAAAAATTATACAAAAAATAATTAAAACTAATTTGAATATATTTTTAGAAGTAATTTCACAGAGGACAAAAATTACGCGCTCATAGCTGCCCCTCTTTGATCGAGAACATGAAGAGTTTTCGGGCAAAGATAAAGTGAGCAATTATGAGCAAGTTTTGCCTGTTTTACATTCCATGAGAAGTACTTTGGAAAATTTTGACGTAACCTTGCTTCCGAGGTTGCCTACATATGCTTGGCTATAAAGGAATCAGGTTAGTGTAGTTCTGGAAGTTTTGGTAGCTGGGACTACCGAGAAGCTGTGATTACTGTTGTTGCTGCTGTTACTGCTTGCTTATTACACCAAAATCAAAAATGAAAAGAAGCTAAACAAGCCTATCAGCTATGAGTTACAAGATTTCTATCTATAAGTCTTCTGAAACTTGATCTTGAGTCTTGACTGGTTCTTCATGATCTGAATCTTGATGTTTGCTAGCTGCGGGTGCTGGTTCATTCTTCTGCGACTTTTTCTGATCGAAACATAATGCTCGTGACTTTAGTCATATCTTGAGTAGTCCACATCTTTTCATCTGCTTCTGGATTCACTTCTTTTTTGTTCTTTTCTTTTATTTTGGATTGACATTTCTTCTTTTAGTGATCTCGAACCCTGTGCCTCGAGGTATTACCTGCTCAGGCACCAAAACGAACAAATGAACGACATTTCTGCCCCGGTTTTCACTAGAAAGATTCGTGAGTTATTCGTAAACAAATTCTATACTACTTTATTATTGAAAGCAATAAAAGGTTAGGATTGGTGTACACTAGAAAAACATGATTCATTGGGAATGATGTATCTTGTTGTTTAAATGGCGCCTCAACTAAGGATTGGCGTACCTTATGTTGGGGAAATGCGATGTGGAATAGTGTACCCTGATATTGATAAGGAGACTAGGGAGTGGAGACCCTATATCAAAAAATAAAAATCAACTAGGGAGTGAAAACCCTTTGTTTGAAAAGAGACTAGGGAGTGGAGACCCTATGACTAAAATGAAATCTACTAGGGAATAGAGACCCTATGTTGGAAAAGAGATTAGGGAGTGGAGACCCTGTGTCTAAAACTAAAGATCAACTAGGGAATGGAGACCCTAAGTTGGAAAAGAGACTAGGGAGTGGAGACCCTAAGTTGGAAACAAGACTAGGGAGTGGAGACCCTATGACTAAAATAAAATCAACTTAGGAGTGGAGAACTTAGGGAGTGGAGACCCTATATTTAAAAACAAGACTGGGGATTGTAGACGCTATGTCTTAAATAAAATCAACTAGGGAGTGGAGACCCTATGTTGGAAAAGGAGACTAGGGAGTGGAGACCCTATGTCTAAAATAAAATCAACAAGGGAGTGGAGACCCTATGTAATGTGAAGTAATCTCTGCTCCTGATGTCGCATTCATTTGGACTATTCGACGTTCGATGATTCAACTTGGGAATGGAGACCCTATGTATGAAATAACTTCAACTAGGGATTGGAGACCCTATGTCTAAAAATAAAAATCAACTAGGGAGTGGAGACCCTATGTTGGAAAAGAGACTAGGGAGTTGAGACCCTATGTCCAAAATAACTTTAACTAGGAAGTGGAGACCCTATGTCTAAAACTAAAAATCAACTCGGAGTGGAGACCCTATGTTGGAATAGAGAATAGGGAGTGGAGACACAATGTCTAAAATAACTTCAAATAAGGAGTGGAAATCCTATGTTGGAAAAGAGAATAGGGAGTGGAGAACCGATGTCTAAAATAACTTCAACTAGGGAGTGGAGACCCTATGTCTAAAATTAAATCAACAAGGGAATAGAGATCCTATGTTGGAAAAGAGTGTAGGGAAAGAAGACCCTATGTCTAAAATAACTTCAACTTGGCGGTGGAGACCCTATGTTAGAGAAGACACTAGAGAGTGGAGACCCATTGTCAATAATAAAAATAAACTAGGGAGATCAGACCCTATGTTGGAAAAGAGACTTGGGAGTGGAGACCCTATGTCTAAAATCAAATTAATAAGGGAGTGGAGACTCTACGTTGCAAAAGAGACTAGGGAGTTGAGACCCTATGTTTAAATAAAAAAATCAACTAGGGAGTGTAGGCCCTATGTTGAAAAAGAGGCTAGGGAATGGAGACTCTATGTTTAAAATAAAATCAACTAGGAGTGGAGATCCTATATTGGACAAGGAGATTAAGGAGTGAAGACCCTATGTCTAAAATAAAATCAACTAGGGAGTGGAGACCCTATGTTGGAAAAGAGACTAGGGAGTGGAGACCCTATGTCTAAAATAAAATCAACTAGGGAGTGGAGACCCTATGTTGGAAAAGAGACTAGGGAATGGAGACCCTATATCAAAAATAACTTCAACTAGGGAGTGGAGACCCTATGTTTAAGACTTAGGAGTAGAGATCCTATGTCTAAAAAGAAAAATCAACTAGGGAACGGAGACTCTTTGTTGGAAAAGAGACTAGGGAGTAGAGACCCTATGTTAGGGAGTGGAGACACTATGTCTAAAATAACTCAAACTAGGGAGCGAAAGAGATTAGGTAGGGGAGACCCTACGTCTAAAATCAAATTAATTAGGGAGTGGAGACCCTATGTTGGAAAAAGGACTAGGGAGTGGAGACCCTATGTCTAAAATAAAATCAACTAGGGAGTGGAGACCCTATGTTGGAAAAGAGACTAGGGAGTGGAGACCCTATGTCTAAAATAAAATCAAGTAGGGAGTGGAGATCCTATGTTGGAAAAGAGACTAGGGAGTGAAGACCCAATATCAAAAATAACTTCAACTAGGGAATGGAGACCCTATGTTCGAAAAGAACCTAGGGAGTGCAGACCTTATATAAAAAAATAACTTCAACAAAGGAGTGGAAACCCTACGTCTCAAAAAAAAATAAAATTAACTAGGGAGTGGAGATGCGATGTTGGAAAAAAGACTAGGGAGTGGAGACCTTATGTCTAAAATAAAATCAAGTAGGGAGTGGAGACCCTATGTCTAAAATAAAATCAATTAGGGAATGGAGACCCTATGTTGGAAAAGAGACGAGGGAGTGGAGACCTTATGTCTAAAATAACTTCACTAGAGAGTGCAGACCCTATGCTAGAAATGAGACTAGGGAGTGGAGATCGTATGTCTAAAATAACTTCAACTAGGGAGTGGAGACCCTATGATGGAAAAGAGACTAGGGAGTGGAGACCCTACGTCTAAAATAAAATCAAGTAGGGAGTGGAGACCCTATGTTGAAAAAGAGACTAGGGAATGGAGACCCTATCTCAAAAATAAAATCAACTAAGGAGTGGAGACCTTGTGTTGGAAAAGAGACTAGGGAGTGGAGACCCTGTGTCTAAAATAATTTCAATTAGGCAGTGGAGACCCTATATTGTAGAAGGGACTAAGGAGTGGAGACCCTGTGTCTAAGGTAACTTCAATCAGGGAATGGAGACCCTATATCTAAATAACTTCAACTAGGGAGTGGAGACCCTATGTTGGAAAAGGAAACTAGGGATTGGAGACCCTATATCTAAAGTAAAATTGAGTAGGGAGTGGAGACCCAATGTTGGAAAAGAGACTAGGGAGTGGAGACCTTTTTTTAAAAATAACTTCAAATAGGGAGTGGAGACCCTAGTTTGAAAAACAGACAAGGAAGTGGAGACCATATGTCTAATATAACTTTAGCTAGGGAATGGAGACCCTATCTTGGAAAGGAGACTAGGGAGTGGAGATCCTATATCTAAAAATTAATAATCAACTAGGAGTGGAGACCCTATATAAAAAAATGGACTACATAATGAAGAGCTTATATCTAATATCAAATCAACTAGAAAGTGGAGACCTTATGTTGGAAAAGAGACTAGGGAGTGGAGACCCTATGTCTAAAATAAAATCAACTAGGGAGTGGAGACCCTATGTTGGAAAAGAGACTAGGGAGTGGAGACCCTTTGTCTAAAATAAAATCAACTAGGGAGTGGAGATCCTATGTCAAAAATAACTTCAACTAGGGAGGGGAGACCCTGTGTCTAAAAATAAAAATCAACTAAGGAATGAAAATCCTATTTTGAAAAAGAGACTAGGGAGTGAAGATCTTATGTTGGAAAAGAGACTAGGGAGTGTAGACCCTATGTCAAATATAACTTCAACTGGGGAGTGGAGACCCTATGTTGGAAAACAGACTAGGGTGTGAAGAACCTATGTCTAAAATTAATTCAACTAGGTAGTGGAGACCCTATGTTTTAGACTAGGGAGTGGAGATCTTATGTATAAAAATTAATATCAACTAGGGAGTGGAGACGTTATGCTGTAAAAGAGACTAGGAAGTGGAGACCCTTTGTCTAATAGGGAGTGAAGACCCTACGTTGAAAAAGAGACTAGGGAGTGGAGACCCTATGTCTAAAATAACTTCAACTAGGCAGTGGAGACCCTATATTGGGATAGAGACTAGGGAGTGGAGACCCTTTGTCTAAAATAAAAATTGACTAGGGAGTGCACTCTATTCTGGAAAAGTGACTAGGGAATGGAGACCTTATGTCTAAAACTAAAAATCAACTAGGGAGTGGAGACCCTATGTTGTAAAAGAGATTATGAAATGAAGACCCTATGTCTAAAATAACTTCAACTAGGCAGTGGAGACCTTATGTCAAAAATAACTTCAACTAGGGAGGGGAGACCCTGTGTCTAAAAATAAAAATCAACTAGGGAATGAAAATCCAATGTTGAAAAAGAGACTAGGGAGTGAAGATCTTATGTTGGAAAAGAGACTAGGGAGTGTAAACCCTATGTCAAATATAACTTCAACTACGGAGTGGAGACCCTATGTTGGAAAAGAGACTAGGGTGTGAAGAACCTACGTCTAAAATTAATTCAACTAGGGAGTGGAGACCCTATGTTGAAGACTAGTGAGTGGAGATCCTATGTATCAAAATTAATATCAACTAGGGAGTGGAGACGTGATGCTGGAAAAGAGACTAAGAAGTGGAGACCCTTTGTCTAATAGGGAGTGGAGACCCTACGTTGAAAAAGAGACTAGGGAGTGGAGACCCTATGTCTAAAATAACTTCAACTAGGCAGTGGAGACCCTATATTGGGATAGAGACTAGGGAGTGGAGACCCTTTGTTTAAAATAAAAATTGACTAGGGGGTGCACTCTATGGAAAAGTGACTAGGGAATGGAGACCCTATGTCTAAAACTAAAAATCAACTAGGGAGTGGAGACCCTATGTTGTAAAAGAGATTATGAAATGAAGACCCTATGTCTAAAATAACTTCAACTAGGCAGTGGAGTTCCTATGTTTGAAAAGACAATAGGGAGTGGAGACCCTATGTCAATAATAAAAATCAACTAGGGAGTGTATACCCTATGTTGGAAAAGAGACTAGGGAGTGGAGACCCTATGTCTAAAATGTAATTAATAAGGGAGTGGAGACTCTATGTTGCAAAAGAGACTATGGAGTGAAGACTCTATATCTAAAATAACTTCAACTAGGCAGTGGAGACCCTATATTGGAAAAGTGACTAGGGAGTGGTGACCCTTTGTCTAAAATAAAATCAACTAGAGAGTGGAGATCGTATGTAGGAAAAGGAGAATATGGAGTGGAGACTCTATGTTTAAAATAAAATCAACTAGGGAGTTGTGACCCTATGTTGGAAAAGAAACTAGGGAGTGGAGACCTTATGTCTAAAGTAACTTCAACTAGGGAGTGCAGACCCAATATTGGAAGAGAGACTAGGGAATTGAGACCCTTTATCTAAAATAACTTCAACTAGGGAGTGGAGACCCTATATTGGAAAAGAGAGTAAGGAGTGGAGACCATATGTCTAAAATAACTTCAACTAGAGAGTGGTAGACCCTATGTTGGAAAAGAAACTAAGGTGTGGAGATCCTATGTCTAAAATAATTTCAACTAGGAAGTGGAGACCCTATGATGGACAAGAGACTAGGGAGTGGAGACTGATGTGCCAGAGAATTTCGGGACATTTTGATACTAACTGCTTAGATTTTAACTTGTTTTAAATGCAATTTCCCTTGGTACTTATGTAATTTTAGTATTTTTGCAGAGTATGAGGTTTAAGGACCTAAGAGCATAGAAAAGAGTTCAAAAATCCACAAAAAGACAAGAAAAGAGCAAAAAGGCATCGCAGATGTGGATATGCTATCGCAAAACCCACATGCGAGCCGCATATTTCACACTAAGATCGCAGATCAAGATAGACTTCTGGGCAAAGTTTAACGTCAAAAATGCAATCTCATCTGCGATCGCATAACTTGTTTGCGAGCCACATATTGCACACAGAGATCGCAGACCAAAACAGAATCCTGGGCAAAGTTCAATGTCAAAAATGTGGTATCATCTGCGATCGCATAACGTGTTTGCGAGCCGTAGAAGTAACCGCAAACCAAACATGAAGTCTACTGAAGGAAGAAAATACGATGCAAGATGCGGTCGCATTCCATGAATGCTGAAGGCGAAACTAGGGTTACAATCTGCAATAGACATGTAAAAAATGCGGACCGCATGTCTGTTATGCGACAGAAATGCGGTCGCATATTCAACTTCATGGCAGATTGGTCCGATTTTTGTCTCGATTTTTGGGCCTCTATAAATAGATCTATTAGGGTTTTGTGGGGTCTATCTTGTCAGACTTTGAAGCTACAATACAAAGCATAAATATTCATTTCTTTTGGAAGCTTTTGGGTCAAGAATCTTTCACTTTGTAAGCTTTATGACATTTAATATTCTCTTGTTTTCAGATTTTAGTATGAGTAGCTAACTTTAAATACTATGGTTGTGGATCCTAAATGGGTGTTATGTTAATGGGTGTTTAACATTGAATATATATATAACGGTTGGTTGATATTTATTTACTTCTCATTCTTCATTTATTGTTGGTGGTTGCAAATATTAACAAGCGCCGTTAAATTCTATCTTTGCTTGGGAAAGTGGGGTAGAATTTGGTAGAAATAAATATCAAAGACTCAAGGCTTTAAACCGTGTTTAATAAAATCGCTTAGGAATAAGTGGGTTTTATTTGGCATAAATTGATTGTTCTTAATTGCAACTCTTTTATATTTGGAAAAATCAAAAAGAGGAAATACTACCTAACTATTGGAAAATATTGGGTAGTCACTTAGACATCATTTGCATATCAAAAAGAGCCTTCCGTTAGAAATATATCATACTGACACCGATAGCATTACACTTCATTAATGGGGACACAACCTTGGTTTCTTTAATCAAATTATTTACATTCTCAACATTTTGATTAGCCTTTATCTAAAACCAAACTCAGTTCATACTCTTGTTACGGTTAACTAGGTAGAATTACGACTGTAATCGAGTAACACACTAGTCAAGTAACCTTTTCACACCTATTTCTTGTGGGATTCGACCCCAACCTTGTTGGGTTATTATATTTAACATCGACCGCTCTACACTATTCATTAAAGTGTAATTTGAGCGTATCAAATTTTGGCGCTGTTGCCGGGGAATACGGTTTTGAAATTACCAATTAGTGTGTGCTTTACTGTACGTTTTATTCTATTCTATCACATTTTGCTTGCTTTGCTTGGTGTTGATAGGAAAACATGTCGGAATATGGTGAAGACGTGGAGGCAGAAATTGAAGGAAATCCTTTTGCGGATATTGAGGAGTACATTGAGGATACAAATGCTATTGTACCTCCTGCTATTGGCGCTGCAACTTTCAAGGCCGAACACAATTTAATCCTTATGCTCAAAGCGGAGGGGTTTTTCAGGAATTCCACCGATGATGATCCAACACAACATCTTAGAAACTTCTTGGGTGTGTGTGCAATGCATAAGCAGAACAATGTCTCTGATGATTCCCTAAGGTTGAGATGCTTCAAGTACTCTCTAGCTGGGGAAGCAAGGAAATGGCTTCAAAATCTTCCTCCAAACTCCATTCATTCTTGGCCCGAACTTTTCCGAACTTTCTTGTCTAAATGGTTCCCGCAAAGTAAGAAGTCTGAGCTCCGGGATAAAATCTTCTTTTTCAAGCAATTACCGGGAGAACAACTACATGAGGCATGGGATCGTTTCAAATTATATTTGGTGAGGTCTCCCAACCATGGTTTCCCGGATTCTATTTTGTTGGAAAAATTCTACATGGGCTTGGATCCGATGAACCAATCTATAGCCAAGAATGCAGCTGTCGGATCTTCATGGAAAAATCATTCGCAAGGGTGACACAAATACTTGACAAAATGGCAAAGCATAGTCAAGCATGGCTTTTGGAGGACACCACAGGTGGAATTACATATGGCTCTCCTTCTTTGAGCAACATGATCAAGGAAAATCAAAAGAGAGATCAAGTGATTGCAGGGCTTGCTAGAAAGGTTAATGTGTTGACAAAGATGTTCACCAAAAGCCAAAAGAAGAAAGTAAATGTGGTTGAGAATGTGCAACCTGTACCTAATGAAGATTTTGAGGAAGCAAATTATGTCAACAACTCTCAAGGAGGGTACCAAAGGCAACATTACCAAGGTCAAGGACCACAAAATCAATGGAGGCCAAATCCGCAAGGGCAAGGCCACCAACAATGGCGAAATGACCAAGGTAGCTCAAACCAAGGAAATTGGAACAACAACTTCCCAAATCGGAGTTCAAATCCCTATGTTCCTCCAAAGGGTCAACATTCAAATCAAGGTTCCTCAAGTGAGTCTAAGTTGGAAAGTATGCTTGAAAGGATATTGCAAAATCAAGAAAAATTCAACAATTCCATGAGGAACATGACCGAGCTTGTTGGCTCTCATACTGCATCCATTCAAAAATTGGAGATGCAAATGAGAGATCTCTCTAGGGAGCAAAATCCAAAGCAAAAGGGAACACTCCCTAGTGACACAATTGCGAACCCAAAGGATAGTGGGAGTGTCCCAAATGCTCATGTCATGTCAATTATTACTAGGAGTGGGAAGGTACTACAAGGAGAGGGTGAACAAGTGGTTGAGGTAGAAGAATTCGAGAAAGGGGTTGAGGTTGAAGAGCCAAGTGTTGTCGAAATTGAGAAAATTCCGGAAGATGTGCAAGTGCAAGAAGAGAACCGAGAAGTGGTAAACGAAAAGGCAAAAAAGACACCAAACATTTTTCCTCCTATTCCTAGACCTCCTCCTCCTTTTCGTCAAAGACTTGTAAGAAGGGTTGATGATAGCAAGCTTGAGAAGTTCTATGACATCCTAAAGCAATTATCGGTAAACATCCCGTTCTTGGAAGCTTTTCAAGAGATGCCAGGTTTTGCCAAATATTTGAAAGATTTGATCACCAAGAAGAGGACCACCAAGAATGAGGTGGTGAACATGACTCACCGGGTTAGTTCCATTATTTCCAAAACCTCCGTTCAAAAGAAAGAAGACCCGGGAGCCTTTACTATTCCATGCACTATCGGGACGCGTGATTTTGCAAGGGCCCTTTGTGATAATGGCGATAGCATTAACTTAATGCCGCTTGCCATTTATAAACAAGTGGGATTAGGAATGCCAAGGCCAACAAGCATGAGATTGCAAATGGCAGATCGTTCCATCAAGAGACCGGTAGGAATTGTTGATGACGTGATTATAAAAGTGGGAGAGTTTCATTTACTCGCCGATTTTGTAATCCTTGATTGTGCGGTTGACAAAGATATCCCTATCATCTTGGGGAGACCATTCCTAGCCACGGGAAGAGCACTCATGGATTCGGAACGGAGTGAAATTAAATTCCGTGTGAACGATGAAGAGGTCACATTCCAAGCAAGCAAGGGTATGAAGCTACCACATGAGTATGAAAGCATTTCGGCGATTGATATTGTTGATGAGGTGGAAGATGCGGTTGAAATGCAAATGGAAGAATAATTCCTCGGTGAAGCATTGGCAGTTATTTTGGTGAACTTTGATGGTGAGGATATGGAGGGTTTTATGGAGTCGGTAAATGCATTGAAGGGGCGTGGTTCTTACACTTATGCTCTGGTAAAGCTCTCTCTCGACTTGGAGAATAGATCCACACCTCCCGCAAAGTCATCTGTTATGAGCCACCACAACTAGAGCTCAAACCACTTCCTCCGCACTTGAGGTATAAATTTCTTGGCTCAAATGATACTTCACCGGTAATCGATTCTTCTTTGTTGAATGATGTGCAGGTGGAACAATTGTTGAAAGTCTTGAAGGAGCATAGGCAAGCCATTGGATGGACAATTGCGGACATTCGTGGGATCCCCGCGAGAATGTGCGAGCATAAAATCCAATTGGAAAGTGAGACCAAACCGAGTGTGGAACATCAACGGCGATTGAACCCGTCAATGCAAGAGGTGGTAAAGAAAGAAATCATCAAATGGTTGGATGCCGGGGTAGTCTACCCCATTGGCGATAGTTCTTGGGTGAGCCCGGTGCAATGTGTGCCGAAAAAGGGAGGCATGACCGTAATTGAAAATGAGAAAAATGAGCTCATCCCAACAAGAACGGTGACCGGCTGGAGGGTGTGTATGGATTACCGAAAAATCAATAGTGCCACATGCAAGGACCATTTCCCTATGCCTTTTATTGATCAAATGCTTGATTCGCTAGCGGGAAGGTCATTCTATAGTTTCCTTGATGGATATTCCGGCTACAACCAAATCAACATAGCATTGGAGGATCAAGAGAAGACGACATTCACTTGCCCATATGGAACGTTTGCTTTTAGATGGATGCCATTTGGTTTATGCAACGTTCCGGCTACTTTTAAAGATGCATGATGTCCATTTTCTCCGACATGGTAGAGGATTTTCTAGAAGTCTTCATGGACGACTTCTCGATGGTAGGTGAGTCTTTTGAGCATTGTCTTAACAATCTTAGACAAGTGCTTAAGAGATGTCAATAGAAAAACCTTGTGCTCAATTGGGAGAAATGTCACTTCATGGTGGATGAAGGCATCGTGTTGTGGCATAAAATTTCAAAGCATGGCATAGAGGTTGACCGGGCAAAGATAGAGATTATTTCTAAGCTTCATCCACCTACTTCCATTAAGGGTGTTCGAAGTTTCTTAGGGCATGCCGGGTTCTATAGGCGCTTCATCAAGGACTTCTCCAAGATTGCAAATCCTATGTGCAAACTCCTTGAGAAGGATGCCAAATTTGTGTTTGATGAGAAATGCCTCAAAGCCTTTGAGGAGTTGAAGCAAAGGCTCACCACGACACCTATTATTGTCACACCCGATTGGTCTCTTCCTTTCGAGCTTATGTGTGACCCAGTGGTGTAGCCATTGGATCAATGCTTGGGCAACTTCACAACAAGGTCCTTCACCCAGTCTACTATGCAAGCAAAACACTCAATGGGGCACAAATGAATTACACGGTGACTAAGCAAGAACTTCTTGCCATTGTCTATGCCTTTGAGAAGTTCCGGGCTTATTTGTTGGGATCCAAGGTGATAGTGTACACAGATCATGCGGCTCTTCACTATCTCATGGCAAAGAAGGATGCAAAGCCTCGGTTGATTCGATGGGTCTTGTTGTTGCAAGAGTTTGACTTTGAAGTCAAGGATCGCAAGGGAACTCAAAATGAAGTGGCGGATCATTTGTCAAGGGTTGAATAAGCAAGGAGACCAAAGGGAGATCTTGAAATCAAAGATGCATTCCCGGATGAACACATATTGGCACTATCTAGCACTTTTTCTCTTTGGTATGCCGATATTGCTAACTATTTAGTTGGTGATATTATCCCGGACGGATTGGAATCCTATCAACAGAAGAAGTTTTTAAGAGACTACCGGAAATACTATTGGGAGGAGCCATTCTTGTTTCGTGTTTGTGCTGACAATATTATCAGAAGGTGTGTTCCGGAAGAATAGATTATGCCAATTCTAAAGGCATGCCACGACTCACCGGTTGGGGGTCATCATGGAGGAAATCGAACGGCGGCTAAGGTTCTTGAATGTGGTTACTATTGGCCTTCAACCTATCATGATGCCAATCAAATGGTCATGATAGGCATGAAATGCCAATATACTTCATAGACAAGGTTCAATCTCCAAGAGGCATGAAATGCCAATATACTTTGTGATGGAGATAGAGATCTTCGACGCGTGAGGAATTGATTTCATGGGTCCCTTTGTAAGCACTTGCGAGATGAAATATATTTTGGTGGCTGTGGACTATGTATCCAAACGAGTTGAAGCGATCGCCTTACCAAACAACGAGGCAAGGAGTGTGACCACATTCTTGAAGAAAAACATCTTCACTCGGTTTGGCACTCCTAAAGCCATTCTTAGTGATGGTGGGTCTCATTTCTGTAACAAGGATTTCAAGGTTCTACTTGAGAAATATAGCGTCAAGCACAAGGTAGCCACACCTTATCATCCGCAATCAAGTTGTCAAGTTGAGGTTTCCAACCGGGAGATTAAGAGCATTCTAGCAAAGACTGTTAATGCAAACAGGACCTACTGGTCAAGGAAGCTAGACGACGCATTGTGGGCATGTCGCACGGCGTACAAGACTCCTATTGGTACTTCTCCTTATCGGTTAGTCTTCGGAAAAGCTTGTCATCTGCCCGTGGAATTGGAGCACAAGGCTATGTGGGCGTTAAAAAGGTTGAACTTGGACTGGGCTGAAGCTGCAAATTTGAGGTTAACACAACTCAATGAAATGGAGGATTCCGTTTCCATGCTTATGAAAGTGCAGCTGTGTACAAAGAAAGGATGAAGTTCGTCCATGACAAGAAGATCTTGAAAAGAGAGTTCAAGTCGGGTGTCTTGGTATTGCTCTTTAACTCAAGGCTCAAATTGTTTCTGGGCAAGC
The DNA here is from genome assembly GCA_002018475.1 of Nicotiana obtusifolia. Lineage (NCBI taxonomy): Eukaryota > Viridiplantae > Streptophyta > Magnoliopsida > Solanales > Solanaceae > Nicotiana > Nicotiana obtusifolia. The sequence goes on along the minus strand of MCJB01022209.1, from coordinate 4,428 downwards.
TCAAATCAAAATGGTCCGGTCCATTCAAAGTGGTCAATGTCTCTCCTTTTGGAGCTGTGGAACTAGCATCGGAAGATGGGCTCCGGACATTCAAAGTAAATGGCCAACGAATCAAACACTACTTGGACACAGATGGCGAAAAACATTCGGTGGAGCAGCTGGCTCTCAAAGATGGTTCGTGCCCGACCATTGAGTGACTCCAAAGGAACACCAACTTCGTCGTGACGCGACGTTAAATCAAGCACTTCATGGGAGGCAACCCATGTATGGTAACACATTTTTTGTTCTTTAAATTTTTAATTTTTGATAGATAGATTTACTTGAGCAATTTAAAGTGTGTGTTGGAGTGCAAGGGATTCAAGAGATCACAACACTGGGAAGGAATGCATATAAAAAGGGAAGAAAACCACTGCGTGAAGTTTGCTGCAAAGATGCGGTTGCATTTTCACTATGCGGACCGCAGTTTGGTCGCAAACTAAAACAGTAAGTTTGGCTAAAATCGTTGATCAGAATGCGACAAGGTGATGCACTTTGCGGACCGCATTTCAATTTTGCGATCGCATTGTGCTTCGCATTATTACCCCTTCAACAAGTCAAATGAACCCACCGCATAACACCTATGCGGTCAAATACTGTGTTATCCAGTGACTTTCCCATCAGAAAGTGTCAGGTACGTCATCGCATTCTCTCATATCTCACTCATTCAAAACAAAACAAAAAAAATTTAAAAAAAGAACGAACAGAAAAGAAAGGCAAACAGAGATTGAAAAAAAAAAGAGGGGCAAAAACAGCTAGTGATCGAATCATACAAAGGACGAATACCCATTCATAATCTCCATAGTGCTCGTACTCCTCTTCACGAGTTTGCGGTCCGCATAGTGGTTATGCGACCGCAAAACATGTTGCATTTTTTTTGATTTTTTCTTTGAATTCTTCTGTTTCTTTTTGCTGTTGCTTCCAATGTCGCTCACATTTCACCTTTGTACAGATATGGCTAATTGCTTCAGCATCAGAGGGTGACCTCACCATCACTCAGCCTGCAACCGACTCCCATAGCACTTAGTGCGCCTCAGGGAGCCCCTTCAATTCTACTCTATGTTCGTATGCATTGGGGACAATGCATGCTTTTAGTTGGGGGGGTATAGCCTTGTCTATACTTTTGAAAAATAATATTAATGTCTATACTTTTGACAAGCAATTAGCCTTGTCTATACTTTTGTGACATTAGCAGCTGTTGTACATATTCATGCCTTTATGTTATAAACAAACTTATGTACTCAGTGTATTTTGTTCGTGATTTTGTTTATATGAGTGCTTTGTGATTCCGTACATAAGTTATGTTATCCTTGTACATATATATATAAAAAAATAAAAAATAAAAACTAAAAAATAAAAAAAACCAACAAAAACTAGTAGATAGTTGTCCATCTTTAATAATTAGCAATAAATTACCCTTGTTTTTTCTTTGCCGGGTTCTTTTCCAAGGGTGTAATAGTAGAACCAGGACAGCATAATGAAACATGTTGACCGGGTTGGTGTAATTGTCTAGTCTCAAGCATGTGTGTCTGTACATAGCCTATACCCTTCCACAAAAAAAAAAAAAAAAAAAAAAAAAAAAAAAAAAAAAGGGATCAACTGTGTGAACTTGAGCCTCGCTCTATGACTCTACATCTGCCTAGAGTTATGCATGTTTATATGATGAAAGTTTTGAGTTGCCAAATGTTGACTCGAGGGCTTTAAACTATGTGAACCAAACAGTTCGTGTGCCATGTGTGTGAGTTCTTTGGGTAGATAATTCTTGTGTTTGCTTGTGCCATCAAGAACTTGCCCGGTTGGTTTTTCGATGCTTATGATAATTACACTTGGTTGGAGGGATGATCTTAGGCATTCTTTGTTTTATTTGCGAAACCTCTTTAGCCTTTCAAACCTACCATTGCATAAATAATATCACTAGTGCCCTATTCGAGCCTTTAACCTTTTCTAACCTCTCCCTTTTGTAAAATAATTCCCTCTTTTGAACCCGTTCCTCCTTGAACATTGAGAATGAGGCTAAAAGGCTAAGTTGGGGGTGTGGTGTCAAAGTGAAAATGGGTAAGGTTGTACATTGAGTGTAGGAGCATATACCTCAAAGTGTTCATATGAAATTATTCAAGCTCCAAAACAAAAATGTGTATATATATATATATATATAAAATAAAAAAATAAAAAAATAAAAAAAGAGAGAGAAATATGTGTATGTATATTTAATTATGGAGCCTTGAAGAAATTAGAGAGGTATTTAAGGTGGTTCTATATTGGGAACTAGATGCCAATGTGGCTATGGGGTTTGAAAAGAAACAAAGTGCAAAAAGAAAAGAAAATGTGATTAGTGTTCAAGGAGGGTGTAGTCACTTGTATCTAAATGCTTATCCGACCCTTCCATAAACCTACATTACAAGCCTAAAAAGTCCTTATGGAATCTCCAACCGAGCGTTCTTAGAATTAAGCAACGAATTAAAATAAGGGCAAGCCTATGATATGGTATGTTGTAACACTTGAAACTCTTTTATGAGAGTGAGTGTATTTGTGAATTCGTCCCTTTTTGTTGTCATTGTAAATATTGTGATTTTGGGACTTTCTTTCTAGTGAGGGCACATGAACTGTGAGGTTGAAAAAAAGTTGAGTTTTTGAGTCAAACGCAAGTGCACTCAGCTGAGGGTAGCATTTTGTCACGTTGTTGATTCTCTCAAATTACACCTTAATAATAGTGTAAGCGATCGATGTCAAATATAGTAACCCAACAAGGTTGGGGTCGAATCCCATAGGGAATAGGCGTGAAACTATTGTCTAATTAATGTAATACTTGACTAAGTCGTAATTCTATCAAGTACGCCAAATAGAATAAAGAAGTGTTGAATATATAAGGAAAGGAAAACTGAGAACTAATGTTTATAGTATGAATGTGAGAACAATGAATTTAAGAAACCAAGGTTGTTCCCCCTTTAATGCAGTAGAATGTCCTTGATATTAATATTGAATTCCTTTCTTGATATGCAATTGATGTTTAATTTACTACCCAATATTTCCCAATATTTGGATAATGTGTCCTCTTACGATTCTCCCGAATACAAAAGAGTCATTCTTAAGAACAACCAATTAATCGCCAAATTAAAACCTACTTATTCCTAAGTGATTTTGTTAAACAAGGTTTAAAGCCTTGAATTTTTGTTATTTATTTCTACCAAACTCTATCTCACTTTTCCAAGATAAGTTAGAGTTAATTGGCTTTCATTAATGTTTGCAACCATTAACGATTAATTCAAGAACGAGAAATAAATAAATATCAAGCTTCCTTCGGAATTCGGATTCAATATCAAGATATCAACAACATTCTACCCATCTAGGGTTCACAACCTCAGCGTTTGAGTATAGCTACACATGCTGATAATTAAAGAACAAGGAAGAGTAATTGATATCATCTTACAAAAATTGACGGTTTTCAATCACCAAAAGCTTCTAAGAATTCAAAATACTCAAGTGTCGTACTTTGTACTCTAAGTTCTGACAAGAATACCTTCACAAAACCCTATAAAACCTATTTATAGATGCCCAAAATCCGAGGCGAATGTCGGTCAGCTTTGCCCTTGTTGAAATAATGTGGACCGCATTTCTGTCGCAGAACAGGAATGTGGTTCGCAAATCATCATCATCCATCGCAAATCCCACCAGACAGTTTTGCTCTCGTCGCATCTTGGTTTGCGGTTTGCATGTTGAATATGCGATCGCATAATGCGATCACATTCTGCACACTGATTCACTCAGAACTCTGTTCATGTTTGCGATTTCACCAGGCCAATTCGCGGTTCGCATTCCTGTTTTGCGGTCGCATTTGCGACCGCATTCTCGACATGAAGATTGGCCTAAAGTTCTGTCTTCGTCTGCGATCTACTTGTAGCATATGCGATTCGCATGTCTATTCTGCGACCGCATTTTTACAAATGCGATGCTCTCAACCTCTTTTCTTGTCTTCAGCTAACTTTTTGAACTCTTTTCTGTTCTTCAGGGTCTTGACACTTGTTATTCTGCAAATACACTAAAATTACATAAGTATCATGAGAATTAGCAAGTAAAACAAGTTAAACTTTAAGCAAATAGTATCAAAATGTGCCGAAATTACCCGGCACATCAACACCCCCAACTTAAACTGTTGCTTGTCCTCAAGCAACTCAAATGATACTCTCCTAATCTAGACTCTACTTAGCAAACATGAAGCAATACTGACCATGGACGGTGGTTGTTGTTAGTATCTCAAGTATAACTCTTTAAGCTCTGTACCTCCCCCCCCCCGAATCATTAATAAGTTCAAAGACAACCAATCAATTAGTGAACTTTGAGCCTCAACAAATTACCTAAAGGCTACCTTCAGCTGAATACACTTATGCCTTACCC
>MCJB01022198.1:67442-79472 GCA_002018475.1 Nicotiana obtusifolia | reverse complement strand
TATGTTGCGTTAGGTGCTATTGCAGGGTCAGGTGCAGCAAGTACATCTCGGGCCACGGTAGATGACAGTTAAGGTGAGTTATGGCTAACTTATTTTGATTTCTGCATACTTAGATGGTCGTGTGAGGCCAAATTGCAATTGTTATGTATTGTGTGGCCCTGTGGGGCTTTGGATATTGGTTTGAGCTGCTTGACAGGTTTTGGATAGTCCTTTTTACAGAGGAAACTCTGTCGAAATTTTTAAAAATTTTGAGAGATGAGATATCCCTCAACATTCGAGGACGAATGTTTTTAAGGGGGGAAAGATGTTACACCTCGTGTGTTCGTGCGTTGTCGTATCGTAAGGTTGCTAACATGGTAAGAAGGTATTTGTTTTTGAGGTATTTAAACAGGATGATAGTCATACGTTAAGTTTTAAAGTCAAATGAGTTGTGACACGGAAGTTGAAAACAGTTTGTCGCAAGTTACGCTTGTAAATTTCACTGAAATTTGGGTCAAATGTGAAAGAGCTTTTCTCTCAATATACTTGGAGTTATGGGGTGATCCACCTATCAAATCGAAGATCTAAGAGTCTAGTTTCCAGCGCATTTAATCGTTTATCGATACGATATCCGAGTAGAGAGAAATTTGCATTTCCGTACAAGAATGCAAACTGCCACAGAACAGTGGGCCCCACTAAAGTGATATAAATAGAGGCCTCCAACATTTTTGGCCCTCATTTTCATCAATACAAAACCCTATATCAGCCCTTATACTTTCCCAAATTATTCTCCATCAATTACAATCAATTTCAAAGGCAAATCAAGTGATTACAACATAAGGAATGACATGACAATCATAATATAGTAGACTTCTCGTTGTTTTGATTTTCGGAAGAAAGCTTTGTCTTGAAATAACTCAAGTTGTAGAGTATTATTCAACTTTTAAGGTATGATTTAACCTTCTCTTCATCTCTTTGAACCTTACAAGTAATTAAACCTAGAAATTGGGTAGAAACCCCCATTGAATGAGCTTTTGCGATTCTTATGAACTCTTATGGACTTGGCTTTCTTGTTGGGCTGTTTTATGTAGTTTTAACATGTTGCTTGGAGTTATGGTGGTATGTATAGGATTTCAATGATGAGGGGGAGTAGGAAAGTAAAAATTTTGTAGTGCTTTGCGGGAAAATTGAGCTACAAAAGAGCCTACGAACTTATGCCCGCGAGTTGCTTGCTTAAATGTCTAAGTGAAGACTCTCATGAGCTATGAGTTTGATTTGATCTCGAATAGTTCATTTTGTGTAGGTAGCCATTCATAAGGTATTCAAGGACCCGGAAGACGCGTATAGCTCTATCAACAAGGTATGTAGGGTCCTTCTTTATATCTTTCGGCATGACTAGAACACGAATGAACGTTTATTGGATTGTTTATCAAATTCGAACTGCTCCACTCCAAATTGATAAATATGATTAAATCTACCCTTTTCACATGAATGACTCATATCGAAGAAGATTTAAGTATTCTCATCCTTCCTTGTTCATCACTCAAAGAAAATTAAAATTCTTTTGTTCGTTCTTTTTCCGACGTCCATATTGATCATGGTTATTGATAGCTTGAACATGATGTCTACTTCAAATAAATCTACACTGCGTAACTTTCATGTTTCTTGTGCTGGTTGTCTCATGGTTGGAAACCAAAGGACGTAGGAACAATAAAGATAGTCGAAGGATAACGACAATAGGTCACTTCGACTCTTGTCGTGATATCTCTTCTGAGGTCGGTCTTGCATTGCACTTATGTATATATATATATATATAGGTGTGTGTTTATTTTCATTACCGAGCCGCGCTATAGTCGGCCGGGTAGGCACTTATATGTGCACCTAGACATGTTTCTTCTTTACCGAGCCGTGTTGTATGTAGCCGGGTAGGCACGTAGCTGTGCAGTGCCACTGATCAGTTGGGCAGAGATGATGTTGTGATGATGAGCTCACCCCACAGAGGGATTTATTATTATTGTTATATGATATGATATATATATACCTCCACAGTGAGGAATGATTTTACGAGCACGCATTTACATTTATGTTGTGGATATGGTCACCCTCAGTGGCTTTGAACAGAGTTTCAGGTTATTTGTAAATCTCTTCTCATATTATTTACCTTATTTGTGCTTGTCCTTGCTGCCCTACATATTCAGTACATATTTCATACTGACGCCTTTTGTGCACTGTGTTCATGCCCACAGGTGCTGATAGACAGGCCGGCGTGCCTCCGCAGTAGGACGCTGAGATCAGCGGTTGAGTGTCACACTACACTTCTTTGGAGTTGATGGTAGTGAGTCTATAAGTACAAATGCATATCTATATGTATTATTTTGGGTATGTCAGGCCCCATCCCGACTTGTTGATATTGTGTTGCTCTTTTAAACGCTTGCAGACCAGTTGTTAGTGTATATATGTTTTGCTGGCCTTGTCGGCCCCCTGTACAGTTGGCATGACTATATAGTCTTGTTGGCCTTAGATATATATGTATATATATATATAAGTTGTTGTTGGGTTCTTGTTAGAGTCATATTGCATCCTTGTCAGCCTATTATTCATATTACATGTCACAAATGCTATTGTTGGTTCGCTCGGGCCTTCGGGTGCCGAGTGCCGGCCACACTCCCAAAAGTTGGGGTGTGACAGAAAGAATATATCGCATGCAATCAAAATCAGCAAAGGAGAAGGAGATTCGTAAACCCTATTTGGGTCCAGACGTATGAGAATCGAACCAAGAATCAAAGATCCTTCCTTGTATGATGTATATAGATGTGACATCGTCCAAATCCTCACAGAATCAGAGTCGACCAAGCCAGATCTTGGAAGATAGTTCTTTCCAAAAATAAGGCAAGAACTTAAGTAACACCAAAAGCGCGTATACACCATTGTAGTAATTCAAAATAGGTAAGTAAATCATGTAATGACTCCATGTTTAGGTTGGAATTGGAGAAAATCAGAGGCGGATTCTAGGGCTACTTTCAAAGACGAGAGAACATTCAAGAGGGTTTGGGGACGGTTGTTAGGTGGCAAATGGTCTTTAGGGTTCGGGGTTTGGTGGTTAAAAAGGGGGAGATGGTTTTTGGGCCGTTGATCTGATCAACGGCCAAGATTAAAAGAAAGAGTAGGGCGAGTCATTAAGACTGGTCGCGACCGGGTTTGTTAAGGGGTTGTTTGGTTTGGGCTTCTGAGGCTTTTGAGATGGGCCAAATGTTTTGGGCCTTGATTTTGGTCGAAAATTAACTCAAAATTTGGCTAAAATTTAAATACAAGAAATTCATTAAAAATAAATTATAAAAAATAATTAATAAATAATTTTATGCAGTAAAAATGCTGAAAAATAATAGCTTTACATTATAAAAATATAAAAAATACTATTTTATCATAAATAATATAATGAATAGAATTATGTGTAGAATATAGGTTGTTATTGTAACTAGTGTAGATAGAATGGATAAAATGCAAATATAACTACGTACAAGATGAGATAAAATATTATAAAATTAAATTTAAAGCTTTAAAAATTATAAAAAAATTATAGAAAATATTTATATGACTCTTGTAAAATGGGTAATAATGCAAAAAATCATATTTTAAAAGTATATAGGATATCTATAAATTTGAGGGCAAAATTGGGTATCAACAGCTGCCCTTCTTTACCCCGGAATGATGAAAGAGTTGTTGGGTAAAGAAAATAATGATCAATTTTGTCGAAACGAACAGAGATGAGGTTTTTTGGAAAAAGGGGGTGGAACCCAGGTTCTTCAGTTGCCTAAGCATCACTGGTATTACGGGAATCGGGCCGTGTGTAGTTCTAGATCCAACGGCTAACGAAACCGATATAGTTGTTATAAGAGTGGTCATGTGTTTTGAAAGAGGATCATTTGGATATGACAATGTCGTGAGTAACGGATAATTTCAGGTGGAGCTATGAATGTGAATTTGAACGTTACAGATGTATAAGGCAAATATTTGAGCGATAACGGGATAAAGGCTAATCAATTGCTGCTCATTGGTTATGTTTGAGATGATCGAAGGATGTGAGCATTGTGAATGAAAACCGGAGCGAGAATTGTTCCTGTTGTAGAATGGTTACTTCCCGAGTTACCTGTAAAACTTAAAACACGATGCACGCGAATATATATAGTTATTGCGGAAATTTAAACACGATGCAGATTCCCTTTGGACCATGAGAGTTGTCTTTCGGACAATGAGGATGATGTCCTTAGACCATGACGTTCTGGGCCATGAAGCGTATGATAAAGGATTCGCAGGCCATGAAATGGTGTTCTCGGGACATGAGGACGATGCCTCAGGGCTATGACGCCTTTGAATACTGATATGCAATTTTGAGAGATACTCCAGCCATGGCATGATGTCTTCAGGCTATGAGGATCATACCTTCAGACTATGACGCTTCAAACAATGCGGCGATGATGATTGTTCGATAGAGGAAATAGCTTATGCTTAGCCACATGCGAGAATGAAGAGAAGTCGTGCTTGGCCTTATGTGAGATGGGGGCAGTGATTAGTTCTATGCGGATAATGAGGGAAATTATTAACCCTATGTGAAAGAAGGAAATGTTTAGCCTTATGCAATGATAGAGGCAATGCTTAACCTCATGCAAAGAATGGAGACAGTGCTTAGCTTCATGCAAGGGAAGGCAGTGCTTAGCCTTATGAAATAACAGAGGAAGTGCTTAGCCTCATGTAGTGTAGCAAGACAGTGCTTAGTCTCATGCAAAGAAAGGCAGTGCTTAGCCTTATAAAATAATTGAGGCAGTGCTTAGCCTCATGCAGTGTAGCGGAGGCAGTGCTTCGTCTCATGCAAGGGAAGGCAGTGTTTAGCCTTATGCAATAATGGAGGCAATGCTTAGCCTCATGCAAAGTAAGGTAACAATGCTTAATCTCATGCAAAGTAAGGCAGTGCTTAGCCTTATGTAATAATGAGGTCAGTGCTTAGCCTTACACAAAGAATGGAGACAATGATTAGTCTCATACAAGGATAAGTAGTGCTTAGCCCTATGCAATGATGGAGGCCGTGCATAGCCTCATACAAAGCATGGACACAATGCTTAGTCTCGTACAACAAAAGGCAGTGCTTAGCCTTTTGCAATGATGGAGGCAGTGCTTAGCCTTATACAAAGAATGGAGACAATGCTTAGTCTCGTGCACGGGAAGGCAATGCTTAGTCTTATGCAGTATGGAGGCAGTGCTTAGCCTCATGCGGAGAATGGATACAATGCTTAGTCTCATACTAGGAAAGCAATTCTTAGTCTTATGCAATAATGGAGGCAGCTCTTAGCCTCATGCAACGGATGTACACAGTGCTTAGTCTAATGCAAGAAAAAGTAATATGGGCCTAGGATACAACATTAAAAAACCGTCGGTTGACTGAGGAGTTAGTATTAATTCATGCCACTTAGCCTTTAATGGAGACAGTCCTTAGTGTAAGAATATATACACAACGCTGGGGGGTGAATAGCATTATAAAGAATAATTAAAGTTTTTCGCAATGTAGATAAGCAATTCAAAAGCTTAAGTGCGAAAACTAAATTGCAGGAATAAAGTGCGGAATGTAAAAGGAAGCTTACACAACAATGTATAGTAGTTCACTACAACTTGTAGCTAGTCCACTCCTCAAGATCACACGTGTATTTCACTATCTCTGTCAAGCTTACGGGTGCTTAACAAACCGTTACAACCACAAAGACTTGATCACACAAGCTTTGAAAATGTTAGACTTGCAGGTGCCTAACCAACCGTTCCACAAAGACTTGATCACACAAGCTTTGCAATGTTAAACTTGCGGGTGCCTAACCAACCATTCCACAAAGACTTGATCACACAAGCTTTGCAATGTTAGACTTGCGGGTGCCTAACCAACCGTTACAATCACGAACACTTGACTCACACAAGTTCCGTGAACAACAAGGAAGAATCTCTTCCTTAATACAACAAGGGACAACTTCCCTTAGGTGTATGACAACACAAATGATCACTCAAAAATGAATCTCTCAAAAGAGTAAGTAGAGTGAAGAAGTTATAGCTCAAGAACACAACTTTAGACTTCAAGAAAATGGCTCAAAATAGCTCAATTGATTATGAAAACTTGAAGCAAAATAATCTTATGATTTGGAAGATGTGTTGTGTTCAAATGAGGTTTAAGAGGGTGTATTTATAACCCCAAAACCTCACAAATCCGTTGGACACAAAAACTAGCCGTTTTTGGCTCCAACAGCTATAAGCCATCGATGGCTTCTTTATTCTGGAAATTTTCCAGTAGCTATAAGCCATCGATGGCTTATAGAAGCCATGGCTTCTTCATTATGGAATTGCTACAGTTAATTTGCTACAGTGATATCGATGCTTGCTACAGTAACTTACTACAGTAACATGCTACAGTGATATCAATGTCTGGAAATTTTCCAGTGAATTTTGATTAACAATTTTGTTGTTTTATAAAACCAGTTATTTTGAAAATGTCTTAATGATTTTTGAAAGATGTTTTTATACTTGAGCCAAGTTCTTAAAAACTAAAGATGATTCAAAAATAACATTAAGACTCAAAGGCAAAATCAAGACTAAAAGACAATATCTTTAGTCTTCAATCTTTTTGCTTCATCGACTTTTACCATTCATCGACTTGTACCCAATGCCTTGAAAGCTTGACTTGTAATTCTAACGAAGTCCATAGCAATTTCCAACATCCTGAAAGCTTGACTCGTAGTCCCAACAAAGTCTATAGCAATCTCCAATGTCTTGACAGCTTGACTCGTAATCACAACGAAGTCCATAGCAATCTTAGCGGTTTGTCAAAGATGGTTTGTCGATTATCAAAACCTGCAACAAGACTTAAAGTCATTAGTTAAGGTTTCATAAACAAGAATGTGTTTTCCAACAATTTTTCCCTTTTTGATAATGACAAACAAAATCCGGGATATGCATTCTTTTAGCAAAAAGATTTTATTTTGATACAATTGTTATATAAGAAAATACCAATTGTTATATATAAAAAAATACCAATTGTTAAAAAAAATTGTTATAAAATTTATCAATTGTTAAAGGAACAAGATCAAATCATATGGGTAGATACCAATTGTTAAAACAAACAAGTATATGAAAGAAATTAATACTTGTAGAGATTTTTAACAAATAGACATATCTTCCCATCTTCCCCCTTTAAACAATATTATAACAAATTAAAGGAATATCAGATTTAAAAAATATTCCCTCTCAATTTATGCTTCCCCCTTAATATATGCATATCCACATATTTCATAGATTAATTTTCTCTATATATCTTTCCCCTTTTGGCATTAGCAAAAAGACATATAAAAGAAACATTAATTTCATTCAAGAAATACGGGAATTACAATGCATAATTAAATATTAAAGGTGCAAATCAAAGAAGCATTTTTAATACAATAAAAATAGAAAAATTATTCGGAATCATTCATTCCCTTCGTGTCGACGCACAAAATCCTGGAAGTCGGCGTGAAGTTTTTCTGTGAATGCGCCCCATTTTCCAACTTCTTGAGTTAGATTTTCAATTTGAGCGCTAATGGATTCCAATGTCACAGAAGAGGATGAAGAAGCTTGTTCTGGAACTCTTTGTTGAGATTCCGCACCTCTTAGGAATGAATTATCCGTTATCGACCAAATTTTTGTTGCTTTGGTTGTTGGGCCAATGTTCACCTGAACCCCAAAATATGTGAGGATGTCCATCACCAAAAACGCATAAGGGAGTGGTTCCCCCTCACGAATTGCATCGAACATGTAAATCATGATAAATTGCGGCCAATTTATCATCGCGTTATGCATAATGGCATGCATTATTTTGACGTCTTCAGCCGAGAGAACTGTATGGGAAAAGTTTTTTGGTTTCAAAATACGCGTGATGATATAGAAGAGTAACCTGTGCTCTTCATTCATGTTCGTGATGGTTGGGCGACGATTTGCCCGGTGAAATTGTTCAATACCCATTTGGGCCAAAAATGGTGCTTCGTCAAAGGCGGCTCAATGAACTCCTGTGTAAAGAGTAATATCTTCTCCATTTGTGAGAAGTCCGGTTATTTCGGAGAGAATCTCGCACGAAATAAAAATTTCCGTACCATTGACGGAGGAGATGAGATTTTCATCAACTCTACGAAGATTCGAGTAGAAAGCACGAATCAAATCTTCATGGATGAAAGAGAGTTGATTTGTTACGATATTTATAAGACGAGTTGATTGTAGAGCATTATAGAGAGTATTGAATCCCTTCATATTGAATTAAACATGTTTTACATATCTTGGTGGGAGAATTTCTCGTTGCTCAAAATGCTCACGAAAATTTTGAAGCTCTCTTCGTGAGGAGAACCAAAGATATGAGCCATCTTTGTATTTTACTGCATTCTTTGGAATTTGAGTGTTAGAAGAAGTAGAGGCCATTTTGGATTGAAAAATAGAACAAGGAGAATATTTGAGCAATATAAGAGATTTTTGGTCTTGAACAAGAGTTGTGTGTGTGTAAAAGAGTGGTATGAAGACCTATTTATAGAGTCTTGGAAGAATATGACCGTTTGGGGTTAATATGGTCATTTCAGTGCTTGAAAAAACAGTAAGAAATGGCTATATTTTTCAAAACTTTTGATAAGCCATCGATGGTGCCTGGGGAAGCCATCGATGGCGTGAACCTTCTGTTTTTAATATGGCTGGACAGAAAGGTTTCACCATCGATGGCTTGTATGGAAGCCATCGATGGCTTCAACGTTCTGGAAACTTCTGTCATTTCCAGAAACATTTCGCCATCGATGTTGCACGTTTAAACATCGATGGTTGAGCATGGAAGTGAATATTTATCACATTTTAAGCGAATACTTTGACTAATTGAGTTCCCCCTCACTTACTAAGTCATCCACATGATGAGGAGAACCTGCAAAACAAAGTAAACGTCTCCGATGCTCAAGTTAGTAATGTTCAAAACATAAATAATTATGCACATAATTAGATCAATGTTGAGTCAAGAATTCCAAGCTCGCTTCGAATCCTAAAGAATGACTCTTTCTCTAAGGGTTTAGTAAATATGTCTGCTAATTGATTTTGAGTTTCAACGAACTCAATTTCGACATCCCCTTTGAGAACATGATCTCTAATAAAATGATGCCTAATTATAATGTGCTTTGTTCTCGAATGAAGAACGGGATTCTTCGTGAGACAAATGGCACTAGTGTTTTCACATCTAATTGGAATGTGATCAAGACTTAGGCCGTAATCCATAAGTTGTTGTTTCATCCAAAGGATTTGAGCGCAACAACTTCCAGCGGCTACATATTCCGCTTCAGTGGTGGATAAATAAACACTGACTTGTTTCTTGCTAAACCAAGAAATTAACGAGCTACCAAGCATGTGGCAAGTGCCACTGGTGCTTTTCCTATCCAATTTGCAGCCTGCAAAGTTGGAGTCGGAATAGCCAATAAGTTGGCAGGATGAACCCTTGGGATACCAAAGTCCCACGTTCATTGTGCCGATGAGATATTTCACTATCCGTTTGACTGCGCTCAAATGCGAGTCTTTTTGGACAAGATTGATATCTTGCACACAAGCATACACTAAACATTATATCAGGATGACTAGCAGTAAGGTAAAGTAGAGATCCGATCATACCTCGGTATTTCTTGACATCTACTTCTTTACCTTTTTCATCTTTATCAAGGCTTCCAGACGTGCTCATAGGAGTTTGCATTGTTTCAATCATTTCAAAGCATTTGATCAACTCCTAGCAATAAAATGAAAGTCCCCTCTTTCATTTGCTTCACTTGTAAGTGGATGATCTCTAGACGTTTTCCACTCCTTAGGAAGCTTTTCTTGAGTTTTCGTTTTGCTCCACTTGATGCCTTTCACCATCATCCTTCTTGGTATGGTTTGGATTTTCATCATCAAGATGGACTCTAATGAATCTACAAGCTCATCACAAAATATCCTTTCTCGGCAAGCGAGAGTTAAAAAAAAATCTTTTCGAATTCAAATGTGTTTCTTAAAGACTATAGGCTTTGCTATGCAAAGAATAACTAAGAAAAAAAATCTTTTCCACAGTTATGAATAAAACATTTGCAACCAAATAAATGTTATTGTCACTAAGGCTTTCTACGCTATAGGTCTTAGGATTGAAAGTTACACAATTTCTCTTGTCACACAATTGACTAATGCTCAAGGGATTGTGTTTAAGACCTTTGACCAACAAAATGTCATTAATAGAAAAAGAATGATTTTTACCAACCGAACCAATGCCGATAGTTTTTCCTTTGTTGTCACTCAAGATGACATGTTCTTCCTTTGTTGGTTTTGTACCCAAAATTTGGATGCATCATCAGTCACGTGCTTGGAGCATCCGCTATCAAGGTATTAAAGTACACTTGATGCCGTCAAGCACACCTGCAATCAAATTAATGACAGGATATTGGTACCCAAGTGCTTTTGGGTCCTTTGGGGTTAGTGAAAAAATTGTGTGTGTCACTTAGAGTAATATGTCTATGCCTAGTATAGCACACTGGCGCAATATGACCTACTCTATCACAGTAGTGACATACAATATTTGGATTCCACATAAACTTAGGAGAATAATAAGCACTAGGTTTATGAATATTTTGCCTAGTTTGAACTACTTCATTTTTCCAACTGTAGTTCTTTCTAGGTTTTCTAGAGATATGATTATTAAGCCTAGCAGTTTTCTTTCTAGGTGCTCTAGTGTTAGTGAACCTAGATTTATCCTTACTAGGTTGGTCTCCAACTTTGTTTTTCCCTTTATTTTTATGGCCTAGTTCTTCTTTAGCAACAGAAAAAATTATCAAAAACAAGATTCAAATTCTTTTGAGGCTTATTTAATTTTTCAATAGTTGCCTCTAATTTATCAACATGAATCTTAAGGGATTTACAAGAATTACAAGAGCTACTAGAACTTACAGGTTTATCGGCAGTCATTTTTCCAAAAAAATTGTTTTCTTCTATTAGATTCTCATTCTCCTTAGACAATTTTTCTAAGTCCTTTTTGTCGCGACCCCACCTCGGGGGCCGGCGACCGGGCACCGAACCCTGCTTGCAGAGTAACGGTGAACCCTGTACATGACTACCCTTATCATTCATAAGGTGCACATACTTGCCAACACGGCAATAACGACACTACACCTGTCAACAGTACTGACAATACCTGTCAGAACGGTATTTAACATTATAAACATACATATAACCACAACGTGGCCCACTGGGCCATATACATTCACATACAAAACCATACGACAAAATATATGTACGATGCCAACAAGGCAACATAATACACATAGCCCAACTCCTGTTTATACATACACTGACAACTTGTCTAATGAGCATCTATGGAATTTTTACAAAAATACTTAGTCGGAACAGGACCCCGACATGCCCAAAATATACATATACAAAAGCATACCCAAGTATAGCAAGTCCGAAAGATGAACTCTGCTATGTCTGTCGATCTGACAACCTACTGCGGTGGATAAACCTCGCTTGTTGATCTATTAGGACCTGCAGCGCGATATGCAGCGTCCACAAACAAAGGACGTCAGTACGGAATATGTACTGAGTATGTAAGACAGGAACATAACTGAAACAATAACATCAATAACGTGATAAACATAATACTCATAACAGTAGAATTTACCTTCGAGGCATCATACCTTAACATATGCATTATGGAACTCATTTCCATCCATTCAGAGATTCAAGACATATTTTTATTATCACAAATCTGCTACTTTCAAACGACTTCATTATATCCAATGCATAAGTATTCATCTCTTTTATTCACACCTGCTTTACTGGGAGTTTCTTACTTTTAAGTAAACCGTGCAAACACATTCATCATATATTCAATCCCTTTATACGATCATCACACATACGTCCTCATAGGACCACAATCAATAATTATGCCTCCATGGGCTCATAACCATAATCATCGTTATCACATATATTTACACTATCACATATATTTACACGTAC
>MCJB01022198.1:44750-67271 GCA_002018475.1 Nicotiana obtusifolia | reverse complement strand
TTCATTAGCCCGGCCTATTTATTATGGCTCGGTGTATCGTCATTAGCCCGGCCTATTTATTATGGCTCGGTGTATCGTCATTAGCCCGGCCTATTTATTAAGGGCATGGTGTATCGTTACCCGTCCAGCTATTGCTTGGTCCGGTGTACATTCTCTATATGTTCTCATATATAAGTTGCACCTTAAGTGCCAAACAGACACTGCGTATGCAGTTCATTCAATTATTCCTTCCTTAGATGTGATCATACACATTCAATCGCACTAGATGTGATCATACACATTCAATCGCATTAGATGTGATCATACACATTCAATCACATTAGATGTGATCATACACATTCAATCGCATTAGATGTGATCATACACATTCAATCACATTAGATGTGATCATACACATTCAATCACACAAGGCCTAAGTTCTTTCTTATCATTTTCATTACTTCTTTCTTCATCGATTCAATCATGTTCAGTCATTCATTCATATATATATACATACACATTTGATTCATAACAATTCATTCATGGATTACATTCTTTCTTGTCGTTCTTATTACTCCCTCTTCTTCTATTTCTTATTGCTCGTCATAACATAGCATATGATTCTCATATCAATTGTGCTCATTAAGTAGCACCATTGCAACCAACATCGACATATAGAATCTCATACAATAGGAAGGAAATTAATAAAAGCTTCCTTAGCTTCTAAGAGTAGAATATGTACTTTGGGGATTCTTTGAGACATTACATAGAAAAGGAATCGTGCAAGAAAGAACGGTATAGTCTTACATACCTGGTGCGTAATTAATTAGCATCCACTTCCAAGCTTATGGAAGAGCGCACAAGTCTTTAATCTACAATTAGGAACACACAATTGTTACTACTACGCCTCATAGGTTCTATTGTGCATACTTTCCGAAGTACAGGTGATGCTTCCCCTAATTTCTTCCTTCTTAGTCTTATTAAGCATGTTTATGACACATGCAACTCATTAGCAACCATAACCCGCCCTTGTAGTGGTGTTTAGCTTAGACCCATAACTTTCACTTCCAATTTCACGGATTTCTACATGCATGTATTGGGTCTTTAAGAATTTCTAAGAAAATGGGTGAAGAAACTTACCTTGCATGTCAATTAATTCATTTCCCTTTCTTGATTCTTCAATCCCTTGTTTGCCTTTGATTCTAGGGTTAGCAAGGAAAGAGCTTCAGCTAAGCCTTCTTCTTGGTTCTTCAATTTTCAAGATTTCTTCTTCAATTTCGTGAGTTTTAATGAAGAAGAATCAATCTGGGCTTAGGGTTCCTTGGGAGATGTTCTTGAGAGCTTTTCTGATGTGCGTGAGTCTCATAAAATGAGAAATGAACGAGTAGGTGTGCCCTTTTATAGGTCAAAGAGTCAAAGGTTCAATTTCAGCACAAATGCTGATTCGCGACGCCTTAGGGAGATTTCGCGGTTCGCTTTTGCATTTCGCGAACCGCTTTCTGGTCGCGAAATGCGACCTTTGGGTTCTGTTTCTGTTCGCGACGGGGAGGGCAAATTTCGCGTTTCGCTTTTCATTTCGCGAAAAGCAAATCTGTCGCGAAATGCTCCCTTATGTTTCTGTTTGACTTCGCGACGCAAGAGGCTGATTTCGCGAACCGCTTTTCATTTCGCGGTTCGCTTTCTCGTCGCTTTCTCGGCCTTAGTTTTCTGTCCGTGTTGGCGATGGGTAGGGGAGGATTTCGCGTTTCGCTTTTTCTTTCGCGGTTTGCTTTCTGGTCGCGAAGAGCGACCATATGTTTCTGTCTGACTTTGCGACGGGGAGGGCAGGATTCGCGAATCGCTTTTCCAATTCGCGATTCGCCTTCTCATCGCTTTTCTTGGCCTCAACCCACTGCCCGTGTTCGCGATGGGCAGGGGATTTTCGCGAACCGCTTTTCCTCTTCGCGGTTCGCTTTTCCTGATCTGTTCCTTTTCCTTACTTATTTCAATTCTTTTCAAAATCTTTCTTACTCCTAAGCCTTTACACATACCATATTATACTCAAATAGTAGATAAAATTATATCCTTACGCCTTTCATTTTTCCCGCCCTTTTTCTAATAAACTTTTAATAAATTCTTCAACCCTTCTTCTTATTCTTAGGCCCATATACACTCGCCACGTTGCGGCGTAATTACATCGGAAAATTTACGGGGTATTACACTTTTTGGAGTTTAAGAGATCCTTTTTCAAAGAGTTGTTTTTGTTACCGATAAATTCATTATAAAGTTCTTCAAAGCCTTTTTGTAATTCTACTAAAGTATAAGAGTCATTGGAAAGATTAGTACTAACATCTTCGTCTTCTTGAGGAGTGTCCTCAATGGCTATGAGACAAAGGTTTGCGATTTCTTCTTAATCGCTCGACTCGTTTCCGGAGTCATCTTCTTCCCAAGACATGAAAGCCCTTTGTTTCTTTTGGGGCTTTTTCTTCTCGGTTTTGGCTTTTGGACAATATGGTTTGATATGCTCATCTTCCCCGCAACCGTAGCACTTTGGAGGTGCTTGTTTCTTGGTCTCCTTTTCTTGTTCCCCTCTCATGAATTTTTGGAACTTTTTGATTACCAAGATGTGTTCTTCGTCATCACTGCTAGAGTCGTCGTAATCCTTGGTTTCCTTTCTTGAGGTTGATGACTTAAGAGCCAAGCTCTTCTTTTTCTTATCATCATCAAAAACAATAGGCTTGTTAAGGTGAGTAGTTTCATATGTAATAAGATTACCTCTTAGCCCGTCATAGGTGACTTTTGTGGAGGCAGTAGCTTCTTGGATTATATCCACCTTTGATTGCCACTCCGATTTGAGGCTTCGGAGTATTTTCCTCACAAGCTCTTCTTCGGAAATATTTTTCCAAGAGCATCAAGATCATTTATGATGTTTGAAAACCGTTCAAAAGTTTTCTCAATGTTCTCATCATCCTTCATCCTAAACAATTCATATTCATGGGTTAGAAGGTCAATTTTAGCTTTTCGAACTTGGGACGTACCTTCATAGGTGATTTCGAGTTTGTCCCACATTTCCTTGGCAGTTTTGCACCTTGAGATTTTCCGGTAGTCATCCAGATTTACTGCACAGTAGAGCATGTTTATAGCCCTGGCGTAAGCTTCACGCCTTCTAAAATCTTCATCTGTGTATTCGCTTTCAGGTTTCGGAACCACAAGTTCACCTTCCTTTTTGGTGATGGTTTCTTGACCTTTTTCTATGATTAGCCATAGTCTGTAATCAGTGGCTTGCACGTATATTCTCATACGTTCCTTTCAGTAAGTGTAGTTTGTCCCATCAAAGAGAGGAGGTCTTGATGTGGACTGTCCTTCACCTATTCCTGCATATACATTTCTAGAATACGATGCCATAGATCTTATTCTCAACCGGTTAAGGCTTGTAGAGAATTAGGCTCTAATACCAATTGTAAGAATATAAGCACAACGCTAGAGGGGGGCTGAATAGCGTTATAAAGAACAATTAAAGTTTTTCGCAATGTAGATAAGCAATTCAAAAGCTTAAGTGCGAAAACTAAATTGCAAGGAATAAAGTGCGGAATGTAAAAGGAAGCTTACACAACAATGTATAGTGGTTCACTACAACTTGTAGCTAGTCCACTCCTCAAGATCACACTTGTGTATTTCACTATCTCTGTCAAGCTTACGGGTGCTTAACAAACCGTTACAACCATAAAGACTTGATCACACAAGCTTTGCAAATGTTAGACTTGCAGGTGCCTAACCAACCGTTCCACAAAGACTTGATCACACAAGCTTTGCAATGTTAGACTTGCGGGTGCCTAACCAACCGTTACAATCACGAACACTTGACTCACACAAGTTCCGTGAACAACAAGGAAGACTCTCTTCCTTAATACAACAAGGGACAACTTCCCTTAGGTGTATGACAACACAAATGATCACTCAAAAATGAATCTCTCAAAAGATTAAGTAGACTGAAGAAGTTATAGCTCAAGAACACAACTTTACACTTCAAGAAAATGGCTCAAAATAGCTCAATTGATTATGAAAACTTGAAGCAAAATAATCTTATGATTTGGAAGATGTGTTGTGTTCAAGTGAGGTTTAAGATGGTGTATTTATAACTCCAAAACCTCACAAATCCGTTGGACACAAAAACTAGCAGTTTTTGGCTCCAACAGCTATAAGCCATCGATGACTTATAGAGAAGCCATCGATGGCTTCTTTATTCTGGAAATTTTCCAGTAGCTATAAGCCATCGATGGCTTATAGATGCTTGCTACAGTAACTTACTACAGTAACATGCTACAGTGATATCAATGTCTGGAAATTTTCCAACGCGAATTTTGATTAATAATTTTGTTGTTTTGTAAAACCAATTATTTTGAAAATGTCTTAATGATTTTTGAAAGATGTTTTTATACTTGAGCCAAGTTCTTAAAAACTAAAGTTGATTCAAAAATAACATTAAGACTCAAAGGCAAAATCAAGACTAAAAGACAATATCTTTAGTCTTCAATCTTTTTGCTTCATCGACTTTTACCATTCATCGACTTGTACCCAATGCCTTGAAAGCTTGACTTATAATTCTAACGAAGTCCATAGCAATTTCCAACATCCTGAAAGCTTGACTCGTAGTCCCAACGAAGTCCATAGCAATCTCCAATGTCTTGACAGCTTGACTCGTAATCACAACGAAGTCCATAGCAATCTTAGCGGTTTGTCAAAGATGGTTTGTCGATTATCAAAATCTACAACAAGACTTAAAGTCATTAGTTAAGGTTTCATAAATAAGAATGTGTTTTCTAACACTTAGCCTCATGCAAGGAATGGATACAGTGCTTAATCTCACCCAATGATGAGGGTAGGGCTTAGCTCGATGCAAGAAGAGCAATCATTGAATGCGAGAGGGAAAAGTATTTCTTAGCTTGATGCATTTGGTTTTGGCGACTTCTGTCAGTGTGAAGGTAGTGATCTTGTTGTATGTATATGTTTGTGGATGTGCTTGTTATATCCCTCGTGTCTGCATTTAAAGAAAAATCGTGAGTTGTGGGGGAAAGGTTGGTTCACGCCTTTGATTATTTATCTCGCCTTTGCTTCTTGTTTTATTGCCTTGTTCAAGTCATCCTGGGTAACATCTGGCTATTACAGAAGATGAAATTTTCGAAAACATGCATTTGTGATATAAAAACACAATTTATTCAAAATATGTGATGATGCATAAAACAAATAATGTTTGACTCGGAGACTGTGACACGTTTTGAGACATTACAACCTCCTCAATTCGGAATTTTGAGCTCCCTCCTCAAAATTTTGCCCCAGTTTAAATGCATATTTCTTGGTGATCCTTGACATAATGAAATTGACGAACTCGAAATCTTGCCCCAGTTTCTGACTATAGAGTGGAATGAAGATTTTATTATGATGTAATCGAACCCATAGGGCTGTCTACGTATCTGCTCTTAAACGTGAATCAGGTGAAGCGAAGTTCAGATTACATCAATAGAAGATGCAAACATAATCTTAAACAAGATATCTCTTGACTGTCCTAGTTGATAGGTTTTGACCATATCTATCCATCCATTTCTACAAGTATAAGTGCTCTTCCGGTCAGTACTCGATGAACTATGTAAGGGACTTTCTAGTTAGGTGGGAATTTCCCTTTTGCTTCATCCTGATGCGGGAAGATCCGTTTCAGCACCAATTGCCCCAATGTGAATTGACTTGATCTAACCTTTTTGTTGAGAGCCCTCACCATTTTGTTCTGGTACAGTTGACTGTGACACACTGCGTTCATTCTTTTGCCATCGATGAGAGACATTTGTTCATATCGGTTTCGTATCCATTCCGTGTCATTGAGCTCAGCCTCTTGTATGATCTTTAGGAAGAAATCTCCACTTCAGCAGGGATAACGGCTTCGGTACCATAAACCATTAGATAGAGGATTGCCCCGGTTGATGTACGAATTATGGTGGGGTATCTGAGTAAAGCAAACGATAGCTTCTCGTGCCATTGTTTGTAGTTATCCACCATTTTCCTTAATATCTGCTTGATGTTCTTGTTGGCGGCTTCTACGGCTCCATTCATTTGCAACCTGTATGCTGTAGAATTTCGATGCTTGATCTTGAATGTTTCACATATAGCTTTCATCAGGTCACTATTGACATTGGCGGCATTGTCAGTAATGATTGATTCAGGTACTCCAAATTGACAAACAATGTGATCCCGGCCAAAATCTGCAACGACCTTCTTAGTCACAGCCTTATAGGATGCAGCTTCAACCCATTTTGTAAAGTAGTATATAACCACCAAAATGAACTTGTGCCCGTTTGAAGCAGCGGGTTTAATAGGTCCGATGACATCCATGCCCCAAGCAAAGAAACTCCAGGGTGAACTTGTTGCATTGAGTTCATTGGGTGGCACTTGTATCATATCAGCATGTGTCTGGCATTGGTGACACTTTTGAACATACTTGATGCAGTCTGTCTCCATAGTCATCCTGAAATAACCTGCTCTTAATATATTCTTGGCCAAAAAAAAACCGTTCATGTGAGGTCCGAAAGTTCTGGCATGTATTTCTTCGAACAATCTAGTACTTCCTTGCCGTCGACATATCACAACAATCCAAATCATGAGTCCTTCTATACAGAATACCTCCGCTCTGAAAGAAATGGTTGGCCAATTTTCGAAGTGTAGCATTCTCTGGGTATTCTCCCTTTTCCAAGTATTCTTGATATCGTGGAACCATAGATTTCCATCAAACTCTTCTTCAACATGAGCATAATAAGCTAGCTGCTTATGAATTCTTATTGGGATAGGATTGATGAAATTCTTGTACGGATGTTGTATCATGGAAGACAAGGTGGCTAATGCATCTGCGAACTCATTCTGGATCCTTAGAACATGTTTGAATTCTATCTTTGTGAACCTCTTGATCAATTCTTGTACACAGTGCAAGTATGGAAATATTTTAGTGTTATTGGCAGCCCATTCTCCTAGTACCTAATATACCAAAATATCAGAATTTATGATTACCAACAACTCATGAACATTCATATCGATGGCTAACCTGAGTCCCAAGATGCAGACCTCATACTCTGCCATATTGTTAGTGCACCGGAACTTGAGTTTTGCAGATGTCGGGTAATGTTGATCGGTTTCTGATACTAAAATAGCTCTGACACCCACTCCCTTGAAGTTTGCTACTCCATCGAAGAACATCCTCTAACTGTCATATGCTTCGATAATATCTTCTCCTACAAGTGACACTTCCTCGGGGAATATACGTCTTCAATGGTTCGTATTCTCCATCTACAGGATTCTCCGCTATGTGATCAGCCAATGCCCCTTGTTTCTGAGTCACATAGATGATGTCGAACTCACTCAACAATATCTACCACTTTGCTAACTTACCCGTAGGCATGGTTTCTGAAAGATGTATTTTAGTGGATCCATCCTTGATATGATATATGTAATATACGCACATAAATAATGTCTCAACTTCTGGGATATCTATGTAAAAGCACAACGGTGCGTTCCAACAGAAAATACCAGCCTCGTAAGGTGTGAACTTCTTGCTTAGATAATATATCGCTTGCTCTTTTCTCCCAGTTTTATCATTTTCTCCCAGAACGCAGCCAAAGGCTCCATCCAACACGGACAGATATAGCAGTAGAGGTCTTCCTGGTTTTGGCGGGACCAACACGGGCGGTTTAGATAAATATTCCTTGATTTTGTGTAAGGCCTTCTGACATTCTTCAGTCCAGCTTGTCGCAGCATCTTTCCTAAGCATCTTGAAGATCGGCTCACATATGACTGTTGATTGTGCTATAAAATGGCTAATCTAATTGTGGCGTCCTAGAAAACTCATCACATCCTTCTTATTCTTTAGCGGTGGCAAGTCCTGGATAGCTTTAATTTTTGACGGGTCTAACTCAATACCTCGGGGCCTGACGATGAAACCTAGCAACTTTCCAGCAGGGTCTCCGAAGGCACATTTTGCGGGGTTCAACTACAAATTGTATTTTTGAAGTCGGTCAAAAAACTTTTTTAGGTCTGCTGTGTGATCCGAGCTCTTTTTGGATTTGATGATAATATCATCCATGTACACCTCTATTTTCTTGTGTATCATGTCATGGAAGATAGTCGTCATGTCCCTCATGTAGGTGGCCCCAACATTCTTCAAACCAAACAACATCATTTTGAAACAACATACGTTTCCATGGTGTGATAAAGGCTGTCTTTTTGGCATCCTCTTCGTCCATCCAAATCTGGTAATATCCTGCGAAGCAATCCACAAAGGATTTGAGTTCATGCTTGGCGCAATTGTCAATCAAAATGTGTATGTTAGGCAATGAAAAATCATCCTTAGGACTTGCTTTGTTCAGATCTTGGTAATTGACACATACTCTAACTTTTCCATCTTTCTTCGAAACCGGCACAGTTGTTGGTTAACCAAGTCGGGTATTCGACCACTCGAAGAACCTTGGCTTTGATTTGCTTGGTAACCTCCTCTTTTATCTTCAGACTCATATCTGGCTTGAACTTTCTGAGCTTTTGCTTTACCTGTGGACATATGGGATTGGTAGGTGAGCTACTATGAATGTGCTTAACCCTATTATATCGTCGTAGGACCATGCGAAAATACCCTCATATTCCTTTAGGAACCTGATATACTCTTCCTTCTTTGACGGTGATAAATGAATGCTTATGCGAGTTTTTTTGACTATTTCATAATCCCCTAAGTTAACGGCCTCAGTTTCCTCAAAATTAGACTTTGGTTTGTTTTCAAAATTCTCTATTTCTTTGAAAATCTCCTCAGGTATTATATCATCTTCCAGATCTTCCGAATCACTATCCTTATGTTGCATTGTCTTATTACATGTCGCAGTCGTAGGTTCATCAGGATATGTAATAATTACGCTGAAAAGAATGTTGAAAGTTAACAATAAATACGAAAATCAATAATGCATTAAAAAAGCTTTAAAATTGTCAACAAGTACGACTCGATGGCTCGAGTAATTATTTCAAAACAAAATACTGAAAATGTCTTAAATGCTCAAAACAATTTAAAACAAGTCATGCTAATTTTACCAGGCTACAGAAGTACTCAGCGAGCCCAAAATGGTGCAGAGGACCGGTTCTTCAAAACAACTCCTTCTCCCACTGTCTGAATGGTAAGATCTTCTCCTCCTCCTGCTCCTCCTCCACAATTACACTACCGTCAATGTCTTCCTCGTCTAGAAACAGCTTCCTCATACCGGCCGAAATCTCGTCTTCCTCCGATCCCCATATTATGTCAGCTTGACGGAATGTCTCGTGCAAAGGTGGTATGGGTTATTCCAGTGGATAGTAACTGGCGCACCATTGCGGTATCCAATCTTGATACACTTGCACGGTATATTCATACCCGAGTCCAAAGGTCGTGCTGTGATACTGTGGCTGTATAGGTTTTGTGATCTCTTGAAGTTTTCGGCTAAGACCCTTGCCTGGTTCATATCCCGTCCACAGTAATATGCTTTCTATCTCATTGCTCCACCATCGATCCTTTTCAATTTGCATTAACCCGCTTAATGCGGTGACATGTTTATCCGCCCAATTTCCTCATGTTTATTGCTAAGGTCTTAAATGGTACTAAGTAATGCAAGGTTGAGTAAGTCAGCAAACACACAATGATAACAGGTCCTTATGAACAGCAGCACCAGAAGAGTAACAAGTTAAGCATGAATTCAATTACTTCCTAAGCATGAATTTGGTTGGCATAATAATCCATAAAAGGGAAAAAAGGCAAAATCAGGATTAACATCAAACATCAGCATAACATAGCAGACTAAACAGGTTTAGTAGAGCCAGAATTCATAATATGCAAAGACACATTAAGAACTAGATTGTCACATAAAGGCTAGATATTGCATCTCACCTTATAGACTATAAGTAGTATTAAAACAACACAGGATTGACTAAGCATGGAACACACATTAAGCTCATAATTGACTGACACCATGTTAGGAATTGCTGATTCACAAGGATACGAATGATAGCTCATAACTTCAGAGCAGACAAGGATACGAATGATAGCATTGCTGATTCACAAAAGCTTCAGGGACATAGATATACAAAGCATGAACTCAAACGAAAAGAGAATGAAATTGCAAGGGCCAAAGGTACTTACCCGTTACTAATTGACAAACAAGTAGACAAGAAGAACAATTTCAACAATATCTCGAACGTTAGTAGCAAGACGAGCAGTAGATCCAGGAATCTTAGTGCGTCAGAGTTTCCAAGGGTTTCGAATGAACCCCAGGTAGTGCTCACACTGAGAAAGGTCCGATAATCAAATTTTGGTGGCCTTGGCTTTCAACGGGCCAAAAGACAGTAGTATAAGACAAGTGAGAATGAGAGTTTCAATTTTTCGGGTCCCTTCTTTAGGGGTTTAGGGGAAGGGTTTATATAGTGTTCAAATTAAGCAGACAAATATAAAAAATTGTCAATCAAACACAAAGAAGGAAAGAATATATCCCATGCAATCAAAATCGGCAAAGAAGAAGGAGATTCTCAAACCCTAGTTGGGTCCAGAAGTATGAGAATCAAACCAAGAATCAAGGATCCTTCATGTATGATGTATATAGATGAGACATCGTCCAGATCCCCACAGAATCAGAGTCGACCAAGCCAGATCTCGGAAGATAGTTCTTGCCAAAAATAAGGAAAAAACTTAAGTAACACCACAAGTGCGTATACACCATCGTAGTACCTCTAAGTAGGTGAGTTAATCATGGATTGACTCCTTGTTTAGGCTGGAATCGGAGAGAATCAAAGGCGGCTGCTAGGGTTTCTTTCAGAAACGAAAGAACATTCGAGAGGGTTTGGGGGCAGTTGTTAGGTGGGGAATGGTCTTTAGGGTTAAGGGTTTGGTGTGTTGAAAAAGGGGAGATGATTTGTGGGCCATCGATCTCTGAGATCAACGGCCAAGATTAAAAGAAAGAGTGAGGCGAGTCATTGAGACGGGTCGTCACCGGGTTTGTTAAGGTGTCGTTTGGTTTGGGTTTTTGAGGCTTAATTGGGATGGGCTAAATGTTATTGGCCTTGATTTTGGTCCAAAATTAGCTCAAATTTGGGCAACAATTTAAATACACGAAATTCATTAAAAAGAAACTATAAAAAATAATTAATAAATAATAAAAATATTATTTATGCAGTAAAAATGCTTGAAAATAATAGCTTAACATAATAAAAATATAAGAAAGCTATTTAAGCATAAATATAAAATAAATAGAATTATGTATAGATTATAGGTTGTTATTAGAACTAGTGTAGATAGAATGGATAAAAATGCAAATATAATTACGTACAAGATGAGATAAAATAATATAAAATACATGTGGGTAAAAATCAATAAATTTGGATGATTAAATCATCCTAAAATTATTTAAAGAGATAATTAATAAATATTAAACAAATTAAATGCGAGAAAATTAATTTTAAAGCTTTAAAAATTATATAAAATACTTATATGACTCTTGTAAATTGGGTAATATGCAAAAATAATATTTTGAAAGTATATATGATATCTATAAAATATGAGGGCAAAATTGGGTATCAACATCAATGAAACATAAAAAAGAAATTCGGAGAAGGAGAGAGCAAGAGAAAGGTATGGAGCTTCGAAATGTTAGAGGTTTAAACTCCAAAATCAGGTTCAAGGATCTCTATTTATAAAAGTCATGGCATCAAAACCGAAAACGGTTCATCATGATTGGCACCATAATCGAAGCGGCATGACTAATCAAAGGTCACACGTGAAACGAAGCGACACATCGAGAATATGCGTCATAATGACGCATAACTTCATCCTTACCAATAGACAACATAACTCCAGCAAATCACCTGGTAATTCGAAGCATTTGAAACGTGCAACCCACGGAGGGCTACGTCGCCTACTCGCCGCAACAACCACGACCCGTGTAGTCCGCTTGATTAGCTCGACCACCAATAATATGATCCGCTCATCGAACCCGCTTGCAAATTCGGCATCAATAAGCGGAAGGATTAACTGTATAGTCAAAATCTATATCAAGAATACTAAAGTCAGGATGGCATTAACTAAACATTCCCACGCCGCCACGTGTCAAAGTGGTTTAATGAACAATGAAGGTCGCGGTCTAAGAGTCAGCAAGGACTGAGGTCAATGAGTCATCAAGGATCGAGCCCGAAGTTGAATACCCTTGACAGAGTTATAACGACTAGTTTCAAGATAGGACATTAAAGAGAATATTCTAGTGGATATTCTCTGCACTTGTACTATTAGGGTTTCTAGGAACATATTCCCTATATATAGAAAGAGACACCATGATAGGGGACATGAAATATTCATTTGTAAAATATACTTTGACTTTATTGAGAGAATCTGGTCTTATTACATGCATATAAAAATAACCTTTTTACTAAGATTCTTATCCACATTTTTCCACCGGATCCGAGGATAACTCGAATATTCAAAGACTGATCTATTATTCATCGGTGTCAGAAAGAACATCCACTGATTTCATCCTTTCTCGGGTGACCCATACGTTTTATTTACATAAATGTCATTTATTACTCTTAATCACCATTTAATGTTATATTTCTTCTTTTTGGGTCCTTGAATATTGTCATTATTGGGTACCATCATAACCTTTGGAATAGATATACGTGTTATTTGTCACAATACCGAGAATTTCGTCTTTAGAATATTATTATTAACTCATATTAACCCATATTTGCATAAATTTAATTAGTTGAACCAAAGTTTACATATTTTGTCAAATAAATCTATTAAGACATTGTGCTTTCTCTAGTTCCTTTTAGATTCTTTTTACTTCCCACTCACTCAAGAGGAATAACAATGTTTCCACTTACTCTTCACTCGACTCAAATTCCCAACCTATTATAGACTGGGGAGGTGCTCTACACTAAAGCAAACCTCACTCAAATTAGTATCATAAGCCCACTATAAAGTTGAAAAGTAAGAGCCGCCCACCTAATTATTTAAATTAAAAATAATCGATAAAGGTATAATATGCATAATTTATGTATTATATGTATATTATAATTATGTATAATAAATATATAGACTATGTATATGACTACAAAAAAATAATAATAAATATGACCGTTTCTTGTAAAGATCCCATAAACTAATGAGACGAGGTTTGTGATAAATTCATAATAGCAGGAAATATGCTAGGGTTATTCCCTTAGAGATCCCAACATTAAATGGAAAATTAATAAACCTACCTCAGCCCCAGGAGGATTGAGATAATTCAAGGATTTCCCGTGTAAATTTTGGCCAAGTAAAAACCAGAAAGACAACTGTACCTTTTTGTTACTCTCTCCCGTCCACTTTAAGTAAATTTTTAAATTTTTTTGTGGTCAACAATATTTGATTTTTCGAAATATCAAGAAGTTATTAATTTCTTCTTTCCAAAATTGTCCTTGGAGTAAAGAATCTAGGAGTATTTTGTTATATTTTCAATGAGCAAATTAAGATAGATATGACCAATTTCATTATTAATTAATGCTAAAAAATAATTTTTTTAATATGTATAAAAAGGAGATAAGGGCTAAATATACCTCTATAAGATAAGAAAAGATTTAAATATACTCTTCGTTACACATTGGGTCCAATCGGTCACTGATACTGCATGCAAATGCAACCAATCGGTCACTGATACTGCAGAAAAGATCCACAAAAATATTTGGAACGGACAGTTTCTAATGACTTATTTTACAAGGCATAGATGCTCGTCTTAAATATACTAAATGTATTAATTTTGTTCGAAAGAACCTAACATACTTTTCCAACAGGTTGTACCTGTAAGATTTTGTGAGGTTCACAGTTGGGTAAGATAGAAAATTGCACGGTGCAATTTTCAGTCACTTTATGTGTAATGAATCAGTAATATTAAACGAAAGGCCCAGTTTTTCCCGTTATTAATAAATTAATTTACCTTATTAAAGAAAAAGTTTTAAAAAACCCAGTCTTACTAGAATTGTTGATACATGTGCTTGCAGCTGAATCCAGTGGTGACTCCATCAACATGCTTTTTGTTGTTGATTTTGCTTCAAAAGAGCGTAAAGGTAATACCTAACGCTAGCAGAAATTTATCATATAAAGGTCAAAAACTGATCAATGTTTTAACTGCTTTGCAGTTTTCTTGAACACAAAAACCCAATTAGAAGAGAAATTTTATTCACTAATAAGGAGAGAGGTAGTGGTCATGAGTTTCAACTGAAGCACAAGTTTCTTTCTTTCTTGGTATTTTCTGGCTGCGGAAGTTATCAAATTTTCAGTCCCTTTAGCTGAAGTTATAGGTCTTAATGAAGTTGTATTAGTACATACACCTCTTTTTTGCTTTGTTACTTAAAACCTATATAAAAGACTAAACTTTGAAATTAACTATTGTTTACGGTGGCGATTATGGCTGGTGGCAATGGTGGTGGAGGGAAAGCAAGTTTTGGTGGCAGAAAAACAAATAGAGAGGAGGTGTAAAATGGGTTAGGGACACTCAGGCGGCCTGCCATGTGGCATTCACCTCATAAAATATTAGTGCCACTTAGGAATGGATATCCAACTTGGACAAACTTAACGGACGAGGAGTATATTTGAACCAATAGTATAATGGCAACGGTATATTTGGACCCAAAGTATAACGAGGAGTATATTTAAATATTTTCTCATAGTACAAAGGTATATTTGGCCCTTAACGGTCTGAAAAGAGCCAAAAAAATCACGTAAAGTGGACGGAAAGAGTATTTGACAAGCATGACTATCTTATCCTTCTTCAATTTATATTTAAATTTCTTCATCAAAGTTTTTCTTTTTTTTTCAAAGCTATAAATTTTCAATATGTTTCATGCATAAGCTCTAAACCTAGCCCTAACGTCTTTTTTGGGTTCATGAAATTTTCATGTTAGTACTGCAATATCCGATATTTACACCAAACCATATAACTTTACAAAAGTTAACTAATAATTTTTGAACTAAACAAATATACATTACTTGACTGTGATTAAGAGGGTGTTTCAATTAGCTTTTAAGCTGGTCAAATCAGCTTTTAAGTTCTTAGCTTTTTTCAGTATTGGACAAAATCAAAAAGTACTTAAAATAAGTTAAAAGCTGCTTAAAATAAGACAAAATCATAAAGCTGGACAACCCCAACTTATTGCTTTTTGGTTTAAAAGCTATTTATGCCGAAAAGCCACTTTTTTTAAGCCAGTCCAAACGGGCTCTAAGTGATAAAAACGTATGTAAAAGAACATCGGGTGTGGATAAGCTTTCTCATAATTAATTTGCAAGCACAACTTCATAAACAAATAATTCTGACTAACAAAACCAACTACAATAAAAATAAAAATAAAAATCACCATGCTACCTACCTAAAATCTGTCAACTTTTGTCCCAAAGGATATCTATCAAATGTACCTAAATATACCAGTTCTAACTATATTGGAGAAGAAGAGTCCAAGGATCCTGCAGTCCCTTCAAGTTCTCCAGTTACCAAGCCTGGGAGTAGTTGAGGGTCCGATTCATCGATATTATTCACCTTCCTGTTTCCAGATGACAAAAGTACAGTTCAGTCAGTGACACCAGCAGTCGTGCACACAGTAAAATCCGATTCCATAACGTGAACAGGGCAAACAAGCACATAACAGAAATCAAGCGAAATACTATTTCATGCTTCGTAACAAAAACTTCTGTTACGGGATGCTTCAGCTCTTCAAACCTACTTAAGGGAACAGTTACGCCGAATGGAAGCTGCAGGCTTCCGCAGTGATTCAAATATTTAACTCATCCTCTCATCAACAAGAACTGATTAGATCTTCAAATTAATTGAGTATAAGACCTCTAGCTCAAAGAGCTTGAGACAACCACTTAGGCCGAAAAGCAAAGAGGTTAAAGGATAGTTCTAGTGAGAGATGCCTGTGTATTAAAATACTAAATTAAGTGTTGTGCATTTATGAGAATGTACTAGATTGTTACACACTTTCATGCGTTCTTATAGGATGGTAAGTATTTCCCAGTCAATCATAAGGATTTGGGAAGAAATTGCTGAATGTCAAGGAAATCAAAGTGCCAAAGATGAGGCAAAGATAATATATGAATACATGAGAATATATTTGATCAGCAAGACAAACAGCTATACTAGAATATATTTTACCGATTGAAAGAAGCATGTTTTTCAGTTCCATAATCAGAGAAAAGGGCAGAGCACCTACCCGCATGTCTTCTTATTGTGGCCCAGACCCTTACACTTGCTGCACTGCATCTGACGTTTGACTATGTCAAAAGTCTCCACCTTTTTCATCTTTGGTCGGCCAGGTGGACGTTTTGTTGGTGGAGGAGTAACAACAATGGCCACATGGTCCATATCGGGTTCACTTTTTATTGGTTTTTCGAGATTAGGTATGGGGTTAATTGATTCGGCATATGTTACATGGTAAGTCTCAGTTGAGAAGTATCTGGAGCAATGATCATAGGGGCTCCTCCCTAGGCATTCAAAAACAGCAATAGCATGGCAACATGGCAACCCGTTAAGCTGCCACTCTCTGCAACTACAATCCCACTGATCAATATCAACTACTTCAACAGATTCACCGTGCACTTCAAATGTGCTCCCATGTGAGGGTAACACTTGAAGCGACCTTGCTCGTGACGTTTCACTTTGAAGTTTTTGTTCCATCACAGGGGTCAATGGCGTAACCCACTGACTGGAATCAACACGCCTAGTATAGATCAATTCCATTACTTTACCTCGTAATGCATCAACCATTTGAGTTATTGGCAGCTCGTTCACCTCCGCTACCCAATCATAAAAAAGCTGGCCGAAGTTGGATGTCAAGTGGCCATACCTTGCCCCTCCAAAAAATGCATTTGCCCAGTGTTCAGGCTCACTTCTAGTGACCCAATTGTAAACTTCGGGTGAGATAGCTTTCAAATTCTCAACACAGCGGTCGAAAGACTCAAGCTTTGAGGCACAAGCGGCAGCATATAAATCTTGGATCATAAGGCGCCTGGCTTCATGTGAAAATTGCCCTTTTAAATCATTATTAAGTTTTTCAGCAAGATAACGCAGACAAAATCCATGGTAACACTGCTCACCAAACACATTTTGCAATGACTCTCTTATACCTCTTTGGGAATCAGAAACAAAAGTTATCGAACAGGATGTTGGGACAGCAGATTTAAGCTCTGAAAGAAACCAATGCCAGTTGTCGCCGGTCTCTTCATCTACAACTGCAAAGGCTACTGGAAAAACGCCATCATTTCCATCTACACCTACGGCCGCCAAAAGTGTTCCTTGATACTTTGCATAGAGAAGAATGCTGTCCAGGAAAAGAAGAGGGCGGCAACCTTGTTGAAAACCAGATATTGAGGCATGAAATGCAATAAACAGACGATGGAAACTCGAGTCCTCCTTCGTAGCAATTGTAGCAACACTACCGGGATTAGTTTCTCTAATTTTCTCACAGAATAAGGGTAATTGACTGTATGCCTCTTTGAAAGAACCCTGAAGCTGCTCTCTTGCCTTCTCTTTTGCACGCCTTGCCTGAGAATAGTTCAATTGAATGCCATATTCACGCTCAATATCTTTTGCTATATCCTTGGGCTTGTAGTTCGGAGCGACCTTCAACTTTTCCTTTATTATACTACCCATCCATCCTCTCGTTGATCGGTACCCAGCTTTAACAGCAGCTCCATCACATGTATGCTTTGCATTCATTTTCTTAATGCATATTAGCTGAGTCGTAGGCAACCTTGACGCATATATGCACCAAGAACAACCTTCAGCCTTGCATTTAGCGGTTACCCTGCGACTATCATTTTTCTTATACCTATAAGTGAATCCATGGGCAATTGAGTATTTATGCAGAGCTTCACGAAATTCAGCAAAACTATTGAACCTTTGACCTTCACCAGTTATTGTGTTCTCCCATTGTGTAGCTGCTCTGCGATGCTTCTCCATGTTCTCCTCATTGTTGCCAGGATAGGAACACAGAGGAGTTGTGTCAATGGAAGCATTAGCACCAAGCAGATCATCACAATGGATCATATCCGCAGGGGTGGGAGGAGTAAAGGCTGCCTCTGACGCAGTTGTCGACCTGCACCAGCAAGCAAGCCATTAAAATTTTAAGAATCCAATAAGAGAAAGCATGCATTTCAAACTCATTCACATCTAAAAGAATCAGTGTAACAAAGCACTTGGAATAAATTCTGTACAAAACACCACTAAAAGAACTACATAATAGGAACTTTCCATGCAAAGATTCAAAGAAGCATTTCCATTCATGCCACTTGAGTACAACTAGTGGCAGAGCTAAGCGTGCTGAAGGGTGCTGAAAGGGGTTCAACTGAATCCTTTGCGTCGCAAAATTATACAAAAATAGGGTAAAAAAATTCCTTATTGGTATATCTGAGCAATTCACCATAACGGCCAAGATTTTCTGGAACTGATTTTTCATGTTATCTTATATTATATATATCCACTAAAATAGCATTACATTATAAAAATGGCAGCCGAGTGCACAAGGCATCTCGCGTTCACGCAAGGTCCGGAGAAGGGTCGCACCCTAAAAGGAGTGATGTAGACAGCCTACCCTAATGCAAGCATTAGTGGCTGCTTTCACGGCTCGAACCCGTAACTTATAGGTCCCACGGAGACAAACTTTGCAGTTGCTTCAAGGTCCCTTTAATAGCACTATAGCAGCCAAAAAATGTAGGGGCAAACGATGATCATTATAAAAAAGTTTGACTGTATTTACATATGAATTGTTGAATACCTTGATAGTTAAGTGTATTCACTCACTGTGCAAGTTTGCATTTTTCTTGAATAACGGTGTTCAAATTTCTTCCTCAATTCCAAACTAGTTGAGCCAATTATACCAATTCTCGACATACATTGCACTCAATTTAGACCTCTTTTGTCTACATCATATGAGTTTAAAAAAACAAATA
The DNA here is from genome assembly GCA_002018475.1 of Nicotiana obtusifolia. Taxonomy (NCBI): domain Eukaryota; kingdom Viridiplantae; phylum Streptophyta; class Magnoliopsida; order Solanales; family Solanaceae; genus Nicotiana; species Nicotiana obtusifolia. The sequence continues at coordinate 48,304 of MCJB01022198.1, read as the reverse complement.
AACTGAACTAAAACAGAAGAAAAGTATGTACCTACTGGCAGAGACATTGGGCACATTTCTCACAACAGCTTCATCATAAATTATAAAAATCTCAACTTGATCAGCATCCTTGAAGAAATTAATCATACGTTTGAGGTCCTTATCTTTAGATATAGTAATGAGAGTCTTCTTATTCCCAGGAAGAAAATATTTTATTGTCATTCCTTCAGTAGCAAACTGAAAGTTCTCTGCTACTTCTTTCTTAAATTCAGCCAAAACTGTCTGGTCATCAATATCCAAAGCATAAGCCTCTCCACCTGTATATGTCAAAGTTCCGTCTTCATTGTTTGTCACAAAGTCTCCTCCAGATTGACATATTGCAATTATTTTCTTCGAAGCCATCATTAGGCCAGCATAAAATCCACAACCAATTCAAAAACTGCAAAAAAAAAAAGAAGGATTTAAGTTATATACACGGTCAAAATGATTCCTTTAGACCATCATTCTATAACATTGATTATTTACAATTTATTCTACATTACCAATTAATCTTATTATATAGAGTTACCTGCAATTAACTTTTATGCAACAAGATTATATAAATCTTTTTTTTCACCATCCGTGCATAGAACATAAACTCAAAAAACAAGAGTTTAGTAACAATACCAATTTTTTGTATAAGCAATACGAATCATATTTAACAATAAGTTTAATTGGACCTTGAAAATCAACCTACATTCCAAATTCAAAGAAAAAGCTCAAATCTTTATCACATGCATAGTTAAACAATGAAAGTTTAAAGCTAGCAACAAACTCAAATAATTCAAAAACAGCAAAAAATGAAAGAACAAAAAAGAAACAAGAGATCAATTACAACAACAAAGTTGGTATTGGCTAAATTAATCATATATAACAATAAGTTCAAATGGACAACATGCATTCCCAATTCAAGAAAAAAGCTCAAATCTTTACCACAGCCATAAGTAAACAATGAAAATTTAAAGCTAGCAACAAACTCAACTTATTCAGAAACTGCAAAAAAGGGAAGCAAAACATCGAAAACAAGACTTTAATTACTACAAAAAAGTTGGTATTAGCTATTTGAATCATCTGTATCTATAAGTTTAAATGGACCCTGAAAATCAAATTAATCCACATTGCCAATTCAAAAAAAAAAATCAAAGCTTTATCCAAGGCATAATAAAACAATAAAAATTTAAAGCTAGCAACAAAAGAAGTCAATAAATATGGAATGCCCATGAAAGTAAAAACACGTAAAAGCGTAAAACATGAGAGTGACAATTGTAAAGAAGAAGGAGGGGGAAAACATGGGTTTGAAACAACCTCGTACAGGTTGAAATAGAATTGAAGAAAATTCATGGGTGGAGAGTGTGCAAATAATCAAATCTTTGGGGCAATTGAGGAAAAGTGGATAATAGTACCTTTCTGATGATGTTGGAAGATGAGGCAATTTTTTGCAGCAAAGTTTTGAAGAATTGAAGAAATTAGGGTAAAGTGGTAGATGAAAGAAAGAGGGAGGGCCGCGAAGAGAGAGATTCAACTTTGTGGCTCTGAATCGGATGTTGTTTTGTACTTGAGGGAGGCGAACGTAATTAACCCTAATTGATTCAATGACTACTTTCGCCCTGTAACTTGCCCTAAAATGTCAAACTTTCCCCTCTCAAGTAAGCCGCCTTTGTCCTTCTAGTTATTCTTTTTTCCTATTTGCTTTTACTTTTAATTAGTTAAAAGACATATATATACATGCTTCTAAATCGTGTTGACCTATAATTTATGTGTTCGAGCCGTAAAAATATTCAATAATACTTGTAATAGAATAGATTATTTATATCACTTTTATTAGATTGTGGCCTTCTTCGAACTCTATATAAACATATGATTGCTTGTGCACCATATTACCTTTTTTTGCTTTTCAATTATATACACATATTTTATTTTATTTTATATCTATATGCATCACTTTTCGAGGGAGTGCCCTACAAATTGTGGAGGAACGCATAGAAGTGAGGACGGAGGAAATGGTTCAACATAACTTCATTACAGTTTGAATAGAGGAAAATAATCTTGTAAAATATTTTGTATTTTTTTTAAAAAAAAAATTGAAGTGTAAAATAAGTATATTTTAAGAAATTGAAATGAGAAAATTTGTAATTTTGAAAGTCTAATAAAACTTTTGAATATCTAATACTATTTCCAATGAAGGTATCAATACAATAAGGTTTTGGAAATGAGTCAAATTTGATTTAAACATATCGTATATGGTGATACGAGTACGACCTTTACAAAAATACAAAATAAATAATTTACACTACGCCTTCTCATCCTTTTCTTCCCAACTTCTTGTGCTAAGAAAAGACACAAAGAAGATCAATAATAATGAAAATGGAACCCCCATTTTGGGAGAGTTTGGTTTGGTGAAAAGGAAACAAAACAGAACCAAAGGGTAAGAGATTTGTCTTGCATGGACAGTTGGTAAGTGACGGTGATAATAACTTAATGACACTACTTAGTACTTACTGATTAAAAAAACAATTATGACACTAATTGAAAATCTAATCGTGAAATCATGCCTTAGTTGCAGAATTGCAGATCACGTTGGTCTTTGGGTTGCAAATGGGACGGCAATAACATTTCACGTACTTTATCAAGAGATGACAAGTGCTATTATTTGATTATGAAATAATGTTAAACAAGTGATAGGTTCAAGATTCAAACTCAGTGAGTGCATAACATTAGTATATGCACTTACTATTTTTTTTGTTGTAATTATTACAAATTTAGTATATATATTTAACATTAATGTCTCTTAAAATTGTTGTGATACATATATGATTTAAACCAAAGAATATAAACGTAACCACGCTCAACACTCCAAACACTGTTCTCCAAAAAAAACACTCCAAATACTGTTATTTATATTAATCAGTGTACGTTTAATCTGTTAAACATTTAGCAAAACAGTAGGAAAAACAGAAACTGGAAAACCAGTAGAAAATTGAGAAGAACAGAAATCGAGCCCACTTAGTTCAAAGTGTTTCCTTAAGGAAATTATTCCCCTCACAGTACTCGAGGCTATTGGAATATCCCCTCCCAGGATAGAACGATTAACTTACCAGAAAAGTAGTACTCCAGTTCTGATAGCAGCGAACCACTGTACGGGAGTATATCACACAGAATATTTGAATAGCAGAAAGTTGTTAATAGCAGATTTTTTCGTATCGAATTTTGGAAACATATGAAGTATTTATAGCCATTGAAGTACTGAATCTAAATGTTTGCAACCATTCAGATCAGTCACCAGGTTGGAGGTACTGATTCTGAATGTTTGCAACCATTCAGATCAGTCACCACGTTTTGGAGGGAAATTTGAAAAAGAAAAATCCGGGAAAAGAAAACGGACCGGTCTGGGTCGCGGGTCAGGGTCGATCCGCGTTAAGTGGATTCTTATTTATTAAATAATTAATTAATTAATTAATTAATTAATTATATAAATAATTAAGGAAAATTTTGTCCAAAAAGATAATCAATCAATCGATCTTTGACAAATCCGAATC
>MCJB01022198.1:0-42880 GCA_002018475.1 Nicotiana obtusifolia | reverse complement strand
GGGAGTATATCACACAGAATATTTGAATAGCAGAAAGTTGTTAATAGCAGATTTTTTCGTGTCGAATTTTGGAAACATATGAAGTATTTATAGCCATTGAAGTACTGAATCTGAACGTTTGCAACCATTCAGATCAGTCACCAGGTTGGAGGTACTGATTCTGAATGTTTGCAACCATTCAGATCAGTCACCACGTTTTGGAGGGAAATTTGAAAAAGAAAAATCCGGGAAAAGAAAACGGACTGGTCTGGGTCCGAAGCCGAAGCCGAAGCCGAAGCCGAGCCGAGCCGAGCGACGACGACGACGACGGCGCGAGGGGTCCTTGCCCCTTCAACCCTTTTAGCAACTAGAGAAGGTGTAATGTAATATATACACCTCTATTTTTCTTTGTTTTCCCGATGTGGGACAAACGCTTTAATCAAAGCAAAAAGGGACCTTTTATATTCCCTTTATTTTTATCCTGTCATTTCCCATTCACCTTTATTGATACCCAACAGCTCATTTATAGATTTATTTTCAACACTTTGCACTCTTTAATAATGAATGGCAGTAGGCATGAATTTTTCAAATCAGGAAGAGGTTTAAGACATGGAGATCCACTCACCCTTTCTCTCTTTGTCCTTTCTGCTGAACTTCTTTCTGAAATGCTAAATACTCTTCATGAAAATAGATATTGTAAAGGATTCTCCATGAGTTCTCTTGATCCTAAAATCAGTCACTTAGCTTTTGCTGATGACACTATTATCTTTTACAGTAGGCACAAAAACTTGTCAACTCGTCTTGAGCATATTGGCTTCATATGAGAGTGTTTCTGGTCAAATAATAAATAGAGCTTATAATTTGCTACTCCATGGCTCCCAACTCCACACAAAGATCCATTTTCAAGGTGGGGAGAACTCTAGGAATGAGATCTGATAGTCTTCCTGCGAATTACCTTGGATGTCCTCTATACTCTGCAAGAAAAATATTACCCTACTTCTCTGATATGATCCGCAAGATTATCAAGAAAATTAAAGGTTAGCGCCTCAAGTTTCTATCTGCTAGTGGAACAACTACATTTTTTAGGCATGTCCTATTAGCACTTAACACTTGCACACTGGTTGCTATCCACCCTCCTAAAGGTACTATAGAAATTATTGAAAAGTATATTGCAAGATTTCTTTGGTCTGGAAATAAGGAAAGGAGGTAATCACCACTGGATCACGAAAAAGTTGTGCCTTCCTTATGAAGGAGGAGGTTCAAAATTCAGAAGACTAGAGGATACATGTAAAGCTTTCACTGCTAAGTAGTGGTAAAAATTTAGAACTTCCAATTCTCTTTGGTCCCAATTCTTGAAAGCCAGATACTGCAGCAGTAACCACCTTGTCATCACTCAATGGAAAGCATGACAATCACACTACTGTAAAGGTATGTGTGAACTGGAGAATATAGTTGAAGACATGATCTGGTGGAAGATAGGGAGGGAAAATGTCAACTTTTGGTTTGATAAATTGGACTGTTCAAGGACCTCTTCACAGAAATATAGAAAATATTTCAATCCAACAGGTTATTAATCTTAGTGAAGTTTATGTGGATTGCCAGTCGGATTGGAATTGTCTGCAAATTAAGCTTTTTGACTCAATAAAAGATATGATCAATAGGCTCCTTATAAGCATTTCCTTGGAGTTTGAAGATACTCCCTATTGGAGCGTATCCGCTGCTTGGAATACCTTCAGATAGAGGAGACAAGTTTCTCAATTTGACTCCATAATATGGCAAAAAGATGTCCCCTCACAATGACCTTCTTAACCTGGAGAGCATTCCACAACAGAACCTCCACATATGCCAGAGTCTCAAGGCTGCATAAACATTGTGTGTAGATGTTGCTGCTGCATTGGTACAAATATGAATCCAGGTGTAGAATCTTCTGATTATCTATTTTCTAATGGCCAGAATGCTCAGCTCGTGTGGAATTAATTTGCTGGCAGGGTAAGTATTAATTTCATAAACGCTTCTCTTAGGACTCTTTTGTTTAGATGCTTGAATTTTAAAGCCATGAACTCCATTGCTTCGTATGTTCTAAAAATCATGCCCCCATCGTCCTATGGGAGGTTTGGAGATCCAGCTATTGTTCTAAGTAGATGATGAGATCCCTGCCATAAATAGATCCATAGCCTTTATTTAATTCAATATATGCCATCTGACTAACCTTTATTTTCCTGAACTTTCTATTCCTGATAACTAAAAATGATTGTGTAATCTTTTGGATGTTAAGTTGGATGAAAATTCTACTACAATTATTAAATGGATCAAGCCTCCTGTGCTCTTTGTTAAATTAAACACGGATGGATCTTGCACTAATGGATCTTCTGGAGGAGGGGGAGTAGTACGAGATGTCATGGGCAGATCCATCATGGCCTTTATCCTCCCATTAGGACAAAGCACTGGCAATGGGGCAGAAGCTTCCTTCTTCCTCTTTGGTCTTAGATGGTGCATTCAGAGGGGATACAATGACTCTCATTTTATAAAATTGCATCAACACAAGACACCATGGAGGCTTGAAGAACTAGTGCAAGAGATAAAGAGATTGGTTGTCAGCATTGATTGCATAGCTAGACATTACTTCAGGGAGGCCAATCATCATGATGACATACAAACGTAGGGGTCAATCATCAAGATGACATACAAACAAATTACAAAAGAGGAGTATCGTTCATATTAGAAGAAAAATACAGATAGTTGGTGTTACAAAAAATTATATGTCGACGAAAAATATATTTACATTATCAGGTCACTCAAAAATATCTACAGAAAAGTTTCATGAAAAATGAGAAATTTGTATCTTGAAAATGATAGTATAAAAGTTCCTTAAATTATACATTACTTAAACTCAATTTATTTAGATCTCCTTTTTCTCTGAATCTGCAGAGTCCTAATCTAATAAACTGTAACGACCTGATAGGTCATTTTGAGCACAAACTCCCCTTTTTATGTTTCGAGGTCTTTCATAACTCTATTTTGATGATATATGACTTGCGTGTGTGGTCCGTGTCGACTTTTGGGAAGTTTAAATGTGAATTTTTGAAGAAAATGTGATTTTTGAATTTGAAAGTGGCTAGAGTTGGCCACGGTTAATATTTTTAAGAAACCACCTCGGATCGGTATTTTAAAAATTCCTGTAGGTTCGTATGATGATTTTATACTCGTACGCATGTTTGATTGGGGTTCCGGGGTGATCCGAGGCCGTTTTAGTGCTTTATGTAAAAAGTTGAAAATTTGAGTGGAACTTTAAAATTTATTGAGTTTTTATGTTTGATTCTTGAATATAAATGTTATTTTGATGATTTAAGCTTGCGAGCGAGTTTATATAATGTTATTGCACTTATGTAAATGTTCGCATTGGAGCCCGAGGAGCTCGGATGAGTTTCGAATAGGTTGCTGACTGTTTTTGCACAACTAAAGAAGTTTTGCTGTTGCTGCGCTACAGATCTCGCATTTGCAAGGTTCTGTAATGTGAGCCTTGCATTTGCGAGAGATTGCTCACTTTGTAATGCTGGGCAGGGGCAGGGAAACATCGCATTTGCGATGTTTAAGTCGCTTTTGTGAGCTTGGGGGTTATTGCAATTGCAATGGTTGTGTCGTAATCGCGACATTGCGCAGTAGGAAGACAAAATCATATATGCGAAGCTTTGTCGCTTTTGTGAGGATTTCGACCTTCGCAACTGCGGATGCTTAGTCGCATATGCAACATCAGAGGGGCTCAGGCACTGATCGCATTTGCGGACATCACAATTGCGAACCTGCAGCTGGGTAAAAGGTTGAAATTTCGGGACTTAGCTCATTTTACATTATTTTTTAGACCTAGACTCCATATGACATGACCCAACTCCCATCGGATCTGTGATGGCGCCCAACAATACTTGCTAGGCAAGCCATTAGTCACATAATAACTATAAATTTGAATAAACATGGTTTAGTAAGCTCAACAAGTGGGAATATCATAAACATCTGATGAAAACATTAATAATACTACTACAATCATCCCAATGATCTGGTGTCAACGAACACATGAGCAATACTGAACATCAAAATACAAAGCCACAATCCTCAATATAACTGTCTGAACAATAGAATAGTACAATGGAAATAAATGAAAGAGAGTTTCAAGGGCTGCGGATGACATAACAGTTACCTCGTAGTCTCCCAAAAGTTGGTAACAACTCAAGTCTGGAAATCAACCTATCCGGAGGTACCTGGATCTCACACGAAGCGTAGTCTAGTATGAGCACAACCGGCCCCATGTACACAATAAGTAACAAACCTAACCTTGGGCTGAAAGCGGTGACAAGCTCAGAAAGAAACAATCAGAGACCAATATCAATAACTTGTAACAACTAAGGATATAAAGGAATAGTGTAAGTAACAGCTAACTGATATCATGTTCAGTTCTTTCACATTTCAGGAGTTTAGACATACTTTCCAAGTATAACACTTAAAGCTCAACATGGATAAAACATTTCCTTTAACAACTAGCATGAAGAAAGTACATCTCTATACCTACATGTCAATACACATGTCTAACTCAATATCATCACAATGAAGCTAGCAAGAATAATCACACTTAGTACTGCACGGGTGCCTGGAATATATGCCCTCTACAAACCACTTATATAAAATATGTGCCTGCGCCTACTGCTGGCATGTCAGACTCCGGAGGCGCGGATCCTGCTCAAGCGCTAATCATAATCATATAGTCCAATAGTGAGGCCTGGTGCACGCGTCGCCGCAAACCAATAACACGTAGCCTAATATGAGCCCGGTGTACGCGTCACCTCAAATCAATACCAAATCGGCTTTATTGCTCAAGCTCAATCATCAAACAATCAAGTCTCAGTTAATCACATCTTACAGTACTCAATTCAATAGTGTTACACATATGAGGCATCAACAACATGTGAGGAAATCAAATAAGAAAGTATTGAGATAGAGATATCATACACGGGTATAGCATCATGACTGAGAGTATGTGTACAATTAAGGTAAATAGCTCAGAAATAGCAAGAATAGCCATATCAAGTCTCAAACAGATAACACATAACCTAGACATGATTTCTAACATGAATCTGAACTCAAATAATCATACAGGTTTAGAAACACGGATATAACGAGGCATGATAGCAAAAAACAAATCCCATAATAATCTAAAAGCCACCTCCAATCATGAACAAATCAGTGCACGCACATACGCCCGTCACCTAGCACGTACGTCACCCCAATACCCTTCATATAACATAGTTCCTAGGATTAAATACACTCAAATCCAAGTTTAGATGTGTTACATACCTCAATACGCGCAAATCAATACTCCAAAAAGCTTTTGCCACGTGAATCGGCCTCCGAGAGACTCAAATCTAGCCAAAGCAACTTAATATCATCAATAATAGCCATAAGAAACAATCCCACACAATAAAGCTAAGGTCTTTAATCAAAATAAAAAAGTCAACCTAAAAAGTCAACCCCGAACTCGCACCTTGAAACCTGATCAAACTCACAAATTCCTAACACCAATTTAATTATAAGTCCAATCATACTAAACTCATCTAATCCCAACCACAAATCGACCCCCAAACCCTCAAATCTCACTCTTCAATAACATAGCCTAAAACTCCCAAAATTTCACCTTAAATTCACATAAACTAGGCTGCGGTTCACTCAGGCGCACCTACGAAATCGAATTTGCAGTTAAAATCTCGCATCTGCAGAAACAACTTAAGTCCCGACCATGCGCACCTGTGGTCCCCTCTCTTCACTTGCAGGACCGCTTCTGCAATCCAACGTCTGCATCTGCGGACTCCCAGATCTCCGTCCAGCTTCGTTTCTGCACTCAGTTGCCCTCATCTATGGGCTCGTAGATGCAGAAAATCCCTCGCACCTGTGCTCTTCCCCAGCTCTAGCTTAGCTCACTTTTGCGATCACCAGGCCTCTTTTGCGGCCTCGCACCTGCGGTCAATCCCTCACAGGTGCAATTGCACCAGAAATTGCAACCTTCAACAACTCCCCTACGTCCAAACATGATCCGCAACTCATCCGAATCACATCCGAGGTCCCCGGGACCCCATCCAAAAATACCAACGAGTCCTAAAATACAATACAAACCTACTCGAAGCCTCAAATCATATCAAACAACAACAAAATCACGATTTACATCCCAATTCAACCCTAATGAAACTAATGAACTTTCAAATTCCAAAACTCATGCCGAACTGTATCAAATTAACTCCAAATGACCTCGAATTTTGTGTGCAAGTCCCTAATGACAAAATGGACCTATTACAACTCCCCATAAACCAAAATCTGATACCGATATCTACAAAGTGAACTCCCGGTCAAACCTTCAACTTTTTAACTTTCGCCAAAAAGCACCAAATCAATCTACAGACCACTAAATAAAAATCTGGACATACGTCTAAGTCCATAATCACCACAAGGAGATATTGGAATCATCAAACACCATTTTGGGGTCGTCTATGCAAAACTCAAACTCCGGGCAACTCTTTCAACTTAAGCTTCCAACCTTAGGACTAAGTGTCCCAGTAGGACAGGCTTAAGTCCTATAGGGGGGGTTCATTGCTATTCTAGTGCATCTGGATGCGTTAGTCCAAATGATTGGCTCAATGGAGATTATGGTTCAGGCAAGTGTGTTTGCTGTTGCGCCAGCCGTTCCTCAGGACGGTGGAGGCACTCAGACTCCTGCTACTCATACTCCAAAGCAATTGGCTCATAGTTATCAGACCTCAAGAGTTCTACCAACTGGAGTAGCTATACCCGTTGTTCTTACACAACCTGGGGATGTCAACTGAAGAGGTTGGAGAGGTTCACCAAGTTGTTTCTCCCTCACTTTAGCAGTGCACCTTCAGAGGACTCTAGGATTTCTTGGACCGTTGAGATGAGATTTGTTGCAACTTGGGACTAGTGGAGTCCAACAGAGTTGATTTCACTATTTTTCAGATCCATGGTTCAACCAAGAGATGGTAGCAGGTTTATGAGAAGGTAGGCCAGCGGGACCACTTCCTCTCACATGGGCTCAGTTTTCGTAGTTGCTTTTGGAGAAGTTTATTTCCTTCACTAAGAGCGATGAATTGCACATCCAATTTGAGTGCCTTAAGCATGGTAGCATGACCGTTACTCAGTATGAGACTAGATTTGTAGATTTATCTCGCCATACAGCTATCCTGATTCCTACTAAGAGGGAGAAGGTACGGAGGTTCATCGAGGGTCTTATATACAGCATCAGACTTCAGATGGCCAGGGAGGCTGAGCCTGAGATTTCTTTCAATCATGTAGTAGAGATTGCGAGAAGGATTAAGCACATTAGAGGCCATGCGAGAGAGGCGACCTCTGATAATAGGGCCCATCATTTTGGAAGATGCAGTGGTGCCTCGTCTGGAGGCAGGGGTTCCTTTGGTAGAGGCCATCCCATCAGGCTATTACAGTCAGCCCTGCAGGTCACACATGGTACTTCTAGCAGCCACATTGCTTATGGGTCTCGTTCTAAGCAGCATTCAGTGCACCTTCATCTCCCATTAGCGCACCATCAACACAGAGCTATTACAGTGGTTATTCAGGTAATGAGGGTCAATCTCAGATTTAGCAGCCAGGCCAGCTAAGAGGATTCTTTAGGTGCGGCGATGCGAGTCATATTAGGAAGTTTTGTCCCATAATATAGGGCAGCATGTCACAGTAGGGTACTCGTGTTGTGGTTCAGGCACCGGTTGCTTCACCACCCGTTAAGCCAGCTACAGGCGGGGTTAGGTAGCCTAAGGTGGAGGCCAGTCAGTTAAAGGTAGAGGCCCCTCATTGAGAGGTCATCCTAAGGGTGGAGGATATGTTAGCGAGGGGAGGCTCGATTATTGTGCATTTCTAAGGCCTGAGGTGGAGTCATCTAATGCAGTCATTACAGGTATCATCTCAGTCTGTCATACAAATGCTTCCGTGTTGTTTGATCCATGTTCTACATATTCTTGTGCATGTTCATATTTTTCTTCGCACTTGAGTATGCCTCATAATTTCCTTGATGTTCCTGTTTCAGTGTCTACACCAGTTAGTGATTCCATAGTAGTTGATTGGGTGTACCGATATTGTGTTGTTACTATTAATGGCTTTGATATTGTAGTTGATCTTTTGTTGATGAATATGGTGGATTTTGAGGTCATTCTTAGTATGAATTGGTTGTCTCATATCACTTATCTTGGATTGACATGCTAAGATTGTGACTTTAGCCATGCTGGGGTTGCCTAGGTTAGAGTTGAGAGGGACTCTTGGTCACTCCACGAGCAGGGTGGTTTCATATTTGAAGTCTCGGCGAGAAGGAGTGTCTTGTGTATTTGGCTCATATCCGAGATTCTAGCGCGGAGGTTCCCCTATGGATTCAATACTGGTTGTGAAGGAGTTTCTAGAGGTGTTTCCTGTAAATTTGTTGGGTATGCCACTCGACGGGGATATTAACTTTTGCATTGATTTGGTCCTGGGCACTCAGCCTATTTCTATACCACCGTACCGTATGACTCCAGTCGAGTTGAAGAGATTGAAGGATCAGCTGCAGGATTTTCTTGACAAAGGATTCATTGGGCTTAGTGTTTCACCTCGGGGAACGCCGGTGCTATGTGTTAATAAAAAGGGCGGATCGATGAGGATGTGCATAGATTATCGGCAATTGAACAAGGTTACCATCAAGAACATGTATCTGTTTCCTAGGATTAATGATTTAATTGATCAGCTTCAGGGTGCCAAGGTGTTTTTCAAGATTTATTTGAGATCTAGCAACCATCAGGTAAAGATTAGGGCATCAGATGTCCCTAAGACAACTTTTAGGGCCCATTATGGTCATTACTAGTTCTTGGTTTGATTAATGCTCCAATAACCTTCATGGGTTTGATGAACCGAATGTTCAAGCCTTATTCGGATTCCTTTGTGATTGCCGTCATTGATGATATTCTTGTTTACTCTCGTAGTAGAGAGAAGCATGAAGAGCATCTATGGATCGTACTTAAGACTTTGAAGGGTCGTCAGCTATATGCCAAATTTTCGAAGTATGAGTTTTGGTTGGACTTAGTCGCCTTCTTGGGTCATGTTATTTCTTCTGATGATATCAAGGTGGATCCTAAGAAGATAGAGCTAGTTCATAATTGGATCCCCGCAATTCATAAAATGACAAAGAAGCATTAAAAAGCAATAAATAGGGGAACAGGGCTCAAAGACACAAAACGACCAGCTGAGTCATTGCATTTGCCCCCTATAAAACAAATATTCATCCTCGAACGGGTTTATAATGATACCTGGATATCAAAAGATGAGGATATCAGCTCTGCATATCATGTTTGGTCTCCCAAGTCGCCTCCTCGATTGGTTAACCTCTCCACTTAACCTTTACTGATGCAATATTCTTCGACCTCAACTTTTAAACCTGCCTATCAAAAAAGGCCACCGGCTCCTCATAAGCCAGATTCTCATCCAAGTGCAATGAACTGAAATCTAACACATGTGACGAATCCTCAACGTACTTCCGAAGCACTAAAACATGAAACACCGAATGAATTCCCCATAAGCTGGGTGGCAAAGCAAGTCAGTAGGCCACCTCACCCACTCTCTCTAACACCTCCAGAGGACCAATATGTCGAGGGCTCAACTTGCCCTTCTTCCCAAATATCATCATGCCCTTCATAGGTGACATTTTGAGTAGAACCTTTTCGCCCTCCATGAAAACCACATCACAAACCTTCCTATCCGCTTAACTAATCTTCCTGGACTACGCTGTACGAAGCCACTCTTGAATCAATTTTATCTTCTCCAAAGCATCACGAACCAAATATGTTCCCAATAACCTAGACTCACCCGGCTCATACTAACCAATCGGAGAACGAAATTGTCTCACATATAAGGCCTCATATGGAGCAATCTAGATACTCGATTGCTAGCTTTTGTTGTAGAAAACTCCGGTAATGGAAGAAATGAATCTCATTGACCTTCGAAATCTATGACATAGAGTCTCAACAAATCCTCCAAAATTTGAATGGATCGCTTGGATTTTCCATCTGTCTGCTGGTGAAATGCGGCACTCAACTCCACATACATGCCCAACTCATTCTTAGCTGCTCTCCAGAAATGCGAAGTAAACTAAATGCCTCAATCCGAGATTTAGACACAGGAACACCATGCAAACGGACAATCTCCCTGATATAGATCTTAGCCAATTGCTCCAAAAGTGTAGGAAGTCATGACTGAAATGAGATGTACAAACTTGGTCAGTCTGTCCACAATGACCCAACATCATCAAATCTGCTCAATGTCCGTGGAAAACCTACCACAAAGTCCATAGTGATGTGCTCCCACTTCTACTTCAATATCTCAATCTTATGAAGCAACGCATCAGGTCTCTGATGCTCATACTTGACCTACTGATAATTTAAACACCGAGCAACATATCCAACAATGTCTTTCTTCATTCTCCGCCACCAATAGCTACTTCAAATCGCAATTCATCTTCGCAACACCCAAATTAATAGAATATCGTGAACTGATCCTTCTCAAGAATCATTTCTCTCAACCCATCCACATCAAGAACAAGAAGCCAACCTTGGAGCCGCAATACACAATATCACTGATAGACACTTCCTTAGCACCACCTTGCATCACCATGTCCTTAAGGACATGTAAATGGGGATCATTATGCTGACGATACTTGATGCGCTCTAACAAAGATGATTGGGATACAATACAAGCAAGAACCCTGATAGGCTTCAATATATCCAATCTCACGAACCTGTTGGCCAAAGCCTGAATATCCATAGCCAAAGGCCTTTCCCCAGCTGGAATAAATGCTAAACTTTGCATACTCTCTTCCTTTCTACTCAAGGCATTTGCTACCATGTTGGCCTTCCCCGGATGATAAAGAATGGTGATATCATAGTCCTTCAATAGTTCTAATCACCTCCGCTACCTAGAGTTCAAATCCTTCTGTTTAAATAGGTGCTGGAGACTCTAATGATCTGTAGACACCTCACAAGACACGCTATTTAAGTAATGCCTCAAAATCTTGAGCGCATGTACAATAGCTGCTAACTCCAAAGCATGTAATGGATAATTCTTTTCCTGAGGATTCAGCTGTTGCAACACGTAGGCAATCACCTTACTGTCCTGCATCAACATACCCAATGGCAAGCCTTGAGGCATCATAATAAATCATATATGACCCAATCCTGAAAACAAAACCAACATTAGAGCCGTAGTTAAAGTTGTCTTGAGCTTCTAAAAGCTCTCCTCGTACTCATTCGACCACCTGATAGGAGCGCCCTTCTGAGTAACTTAGTCAATGGGGCAGCAATAGATGAAAATCCCTAGACAAAGTGATGGTAGTAACCAGCCAAGCCCAAGAAGATCCTCACCTCTATAGCGATAGAAAGTCTGGGCCAACTCTAAACTACCTCTATTTTCTTCGAGTCCACCTTGATCCTATCACTAGATACCACATGACCCAAGAATGTCACCAGGTCAAAACAAAACTCGTATTTGGAGAACATAGCATATATCTTCTTCTCCCTCAAAGTTTGGAGCACAATCCTCAAATGTCGATCATGCTCCTCCCAACTACTGGAATAGACTAATATATCATAAATGAGCATAATAACAAATGAATCCAAATAGGGCCATAACACATGGTTCATCAAGTAAATGAAAGCTGCTCCTCAAATGTCGATCATGCTCCTCCCAACTACTGGAATAGACTAATATATTATAAATGAGCATAATAACAAACGAATCCAAATAGGGCTATAACACATGGTTCATCAAGTGCATGAAAGCTGCTGGGGCATTAGTCAACCAAACGACATCACCAAAAACTCAACTGCCCTTAACGAGTCTGAAAAGCAGCCTTAGGGATGTCCGAATTCTTATGCTTCAACTGGTGATACCCCAATCTCAAGTCAACCTTCGAGAACACCCTGGCACCATGAATATGATCAAAAAGTCATCAATGCACTGTAATGGATGTTGCACCCTATTTTGCACAAGTCAAAATAATGTACAACTTATAGTACTCTACAAGGTGTTAAAGTTTAGAGTCGCCACCTAATATCTAAAGTATACTAGGATACCTATACTACACTAAATAATGTACATTTAACTATGGTCTGCGAAATCGTTGATATTCCAAGTAAGGGTTCAAGTTATCTCGAGGGGAAGGTATTAGGCATCCCTCAAGTTCCACAAAATGTAGTTCCTGTGGACTCAATCAAATAAATGAGGGAAGGTTCAAAAGGATGATTAATTTGAAATATACAAAGAATAATAAAGTAACTTGAATGAAGAGTGGTTGAACAAAAATGTCACATGGTGAAAGATAAATGCCTATGTATGATAAATTATATAAAAAAAGGGAATGAAGTATACGAAATTATATTTTTTATAAGTTGATAAAATGCAAAGAAAATATGTAGTAACAAGTGAAGTATTTTGTAAATTAGCTAGATGTTGTAGTCAAAGAATGTACTTGAAAGAATGTAATGTATGTCTAAGGGTAAATTACTTTGAGTGAGGCTAAAGAATAAGAAAGAAAACTTGCCTTTAAAGTGATTTGCCAAAAGTGGAGAAAGAATTATCTTCAAATAGTTTTGCATAGTAATAAAGTAAGAAAAGAGGATTTAATATTTTCAAAAATTATAAAGTGATTTGAAATAAAAAGTAATTGAATGTGAATATCACATGCCCAAACACAAATACCTATGTAATATGATGCATATAAAGAATGAAAGCATATGGAAATTATGTCTTTTGATGATTCAATAAATGTACAAAACATGTAGCAATAAGATTTGATTAGCACCTAAAGGTCTTTTCCTTTATTTTGAATAAATGGATAAGATATAATGAAGACTTGTTTAAAATAATGGGCGAAGATGGGAAAAACTATCTTAGAATATACAATATGAATAATAATTATTTCAAAAGGATTAGTTAACAAATAGGGATATTAAAAAAGAGTTATCAAAATACATATGTGAAAGTATTATTCACAAGAAAAACGTGTCAATATATATATTTATATATATATATATATATAGAGAGAGAGAGAGAGAGAGAGAGAGAGAGAGAGAGAGTCTTCGAAAACAAACAAGTGGCAAAGAATAATGTAAGAATATTAATTTCAAAAGAATGGATAAAATTATTTCCAAATAACATAAAGAAATTTGGGGAATATACCCTACTCAATAAAGTGCTCCGAATAAAGGGAATCCACACAATAAGATAGAGAACAAACTCTTTATGTCTTGAACAATAAAAACGGAAACCATTTATAATTTAGCTTGAGTATAAGAATATAGTAAAAATGTAACAACCAAAATATTTTCATGGAAAACCATACAAATCCAAATAAGCTTATTCACTAATATATATAAAATTCAGTTAGTAAGATGCATGAGTCTAGTTATTTGATTTGATTGTAACAAAAGTATGTTTACAATCCCAAGTATTATGTACTTACTTTAATTAGAGTAGAGTACCTAAATGATTGAACTATTATTTTTTGTTTAACTAAACATGCTAGTATATATCATTCACTCTAGGAAAGGATTATGTCATACCATGATCACGACCATGACTAATTTAGTTAGTCAAGCATAAATCTAACTAAACTAATCATATTATAACACATATTCAATAACCTAAATATATGGACAAACTTCATGAATTTATCTATCATACAATATCACAATTTTAATCCAATTATTAACTATATGCAATTCACCCTAGTGTTTAGCAAATAAATGATATTAAAAAAAGAAAAAAGCAAGCACAATGTCTATCTATGGCATTACTATATTTTACGTTTGAATACATCCGAGAACGGGAAGTACGAGGCGGGCTATTTGAAAGGGTTTATCCTTGATTTTTCTACAAACTCAGTCTTCCAAAAACGACTCCATACGATCGTACCTTGCAAAATAAGAGAAGTAATTATTAGTAAAAATATAAAGTAGATAATGAACAAATTTATTTTGGAAATGATTTTGTTTGAAAATATTTTTTGAAAAATTATTTCTGAAAATACTTCAAAAATGTTTTTGGGAAATTATTTTTGGAAATAGGTTGAAAATGTTTTTGGGAATTGTTTTTTTTATTTTGGAACATAGTTTAAAATAATATAGGAGGCTCATATATGTATTTTTCGATAACCACCTCGGTTGCGATTCCGGTGGCCAACCGTGTCACCTTCCATAGGTTTTATTGGTTCGTGTTCTTATCTTTTTTTTTTTTTTTGATGTTTATCATCATTGCCTTATTATTACGGGCCCGATTCGGAGGATCATTCAGAGCATCGTGGCATCAAAAATTTATTCTCACCGGCCTCTATATTTCACTTAAAAGAACCAACAAAGATTGCATTCAAAATAACTTTAGAACCAGTATCCAAAAATGGAAGTTCTCATCCAAAATCATAATAGTAACCGAGCGATAGCAATGTACAAACAGAGTCACTGAGCCAAATGAAGGAGCCAGTAATGGTAAAAATGAGTCAAACACATAGATTCAGCATCGGCAGAGCCAACATCAATCTTCGTAAGCCAACAAAAGCGACAACCAAGAACAAAGCAAAACACTATCGAATCTGGCAAGTTAAGGACTAGTAGCTGCAAAAAGGGATAAGATAAAAGAATGCAAACAACCCAATGAACAGAACCAGTCAACCAAAAATAATATTCTCAACTGTGAAGGCTGCCGGATAACATGGGTCACCGAAGATACTATTCTCCGGCCAGCAAGCGAGCAGAAACCGGCGAAGTAGGCGAAGGTATAGAGATCCATAGTCCATGGATCAGCGACACTACTACTATGCGAACATCGAAGCAGCGTCAAGGCTCTTATCAGATCGCCGGAGCTTTAATTTTCCGAACATATCTGGCTAATCTAAGGAGACCAGCCCAGATCTGACGTTGTTCAATCAAAATCAAAAAGAAAAGGGGTGAGAGGAGAAACATTAGTGAGATCGATAGTGCCATCGCTGTTTTCCGGCGAGCTTTGCCGGATATGCATCAAACGAGAGAGAGAACAAAACATAGCTGGCGGCTGCCTTCTCTCTCAGTTGAGAGAGTAAGAGATTCTCTTTGAAAATGGGGGAACGACTGAGTGTGTATACTGAGGGGTTGGGTTTGTTGTTATTAGGGTTTGGAATCCTTTAGGAAATTTCATGGTATATTCCAAATGTGTAGTGTATGAAATTTATGTTAAATTGAAAACATGTGGTGTTTATTTAAAGTAAAAATAAAAGACAATGTAAAAATAAAATATGTGGTCAAGGATGACACCATCAATTTAAAAATCATGGGCCGAATAACTGACACTCTTTAATTTTATCTATGTATGCATGTATGTCAGTGCAATTTATTTAGCTTACGGGAGAAGACAAATAAAAGGTCTTACCCATTGGGTAGAAGATTTTACCCGGTGGATAAAAGAGATGTCATGTCACATCACATGATATTTCACATCAATATGACCTATCATATCACATGTCTAGTCACCTCAAATGTCACATCAAATGTTTCATCAGATCGGATGTTGATGGGACATTGAATTTGATCAGATTTGATCCGTACTTTGAAATAAACTCTACTGGCTTCCATATAATTACTAGACTGTATTGTAAATTAGAAAATTGATTATTTAATTAGGAAACCTTGTAGTATTTATTTAAAAACGTAACTACTACAATTGTGCTGTAGTAATTTTTTTTTTTTTTGGAAATACAATAAATTCATAGAATATCATAATATTTGAAAAACATGACAATTATCAATAAATTATTTAAAATTTAGAAAAAATGCACAAAATTATGGTATTTAAGTAATTACAATAAAATGATAAAAATTCCTATACTTGTGAAAATATGGATAGTTATCAATAAATTGCATTAAACTCAAATAATATGCAAAAAGCTACATTTTTGTCATTTTTTATTAGGAAGTTTGCAGAAAATAATTTTTAAATAAGGAGGGTCAACATTGAGTGTCAACAACTGTCCTGCTTTAACCGGAGATGATGCAAGAGTCTTCAGGCAAAGAAATTGACACCATACTCAATTTTGACCCAACATGACATAGTGGGAATGAGGCGACTTAGAAGATTATGACCGAACTCTGGTATTTGAGTTGCCTACATATTTCGGGTTGCACGTGAATCAGATCACGTGTAGTTCTGGAGTGCAACTAAGTACTACTTATGGATTGTATGCTCATGGGGTAGAAGACAAATGTTCGAGGACGAGAAGGTTTGACCTCGATATTGCCTCCGAACTGGGACGTGGATGTTGGATGCTGGATAGATTGATTGACGGATTTTGATGTGAATGGGGCCAGGCTATGTGTTAAGTTTTCCTACATATCTCGGATGTAACGAGAATCACGCCGGTTGTATTTCAAGACAGCTATGGGGGTGATTTGATCTTTGATTTTGATTTAAAAATTACCCCAGATCAAGCTGTGATGGCACTGGGTGTTTTATTTGACTATGGGAGTTCAAATTGCATACACACCCCATGTCAATGGGACATAAGAAAGATACTTGGGATATGCTGTTGATTGATGTTGGAAAGCTCAACGTCCGTCCTCAAAATCTGCCCCAGTTTATTTGCTAGAAGATAGTTCCACGTCGTGTCGCATCTTTGATTAGTAGAATTGACGAAGTGTGGACTATGTTTATGTTTGTTGATGCATGTGATAATGATGTGATTTTTTGAATGAAATAGGGTCCCAAGTTGGAACTCTAATTCGAAAGTGGTCCAGGCTAAATAACAGTCCAAAACGATCGGAGCACTTTGATTTTGAAGGAAATCCGGATTGTGCACCGGTCCGAAGTGATTGGAGCATTTTGATTTTTGAAGGAAATCGGGGCTGCGTACCGATCCGGAGTAATCGGAGCATTTTGATTTTTGAAGGAAATGCAGATTGCGTACCAGTCTGAAGTGATCAGAGCTTGATTGTTAAAGGAAATCCGGACTGTGTACCAGTCTGAAGCGATATTGGAGCATTTAAAATCTAAAATACCTGCATTAGAAGGTGGGAACCTTTAAAATTGAACTTGAAATGAAATTCCCATTGTTCAAGAGGACGCCTGGAAAAGCAAGAAACTATTTTTTCCTATGTAAGAAAATTGATGAATAGGGTTCTGTTATTAATGATTCAGGCAGGCAATAGATGCAAAAATTATAGTCTTTTGAAATGATATGGCCAGGTTTGACTAAGACTGCCTGTGTATCCCAACTAAATCTGGCGAACTTCGATTGTGTAAGATGACTGAATCCGATGTGGATTGCCTATGTATTCCTACCAAAGGAAATCAAGTCGCGGTGTAGTTTCGAATATATAGAAATGATTTTTTTGGATTTTTAATTACAAAAGTGGGATCGGACCCTACGTGGGCTGCCTACGTACCCCACCGTGGGAAGTCAGGTCGGGGATAATTCTTCTACAACAAAACCTAACTACGTTGTCAACAAACTTGACTCTTTTTATTTTCTGTATTTTTTCGCTATTTTGTAGCTTTTTGTTAAGAATGTTGTAAATAAAGGCTGTGATTTATTGATTGATCATCTTTTGTGACTTGACTTTGGTTGGTACCAACAATTAGTATTGTGCATAGGAATTTCACCATATACTTTTCATCAAACCGAAACCAACTTATGGGTAATTCCTATAACTTCGAATGGTATCTTAGGTATACTTAAGTATCGACAAGAATTGTTCGTCTTGCTTCAGTCAAAGATTTTGAATTCTACCTATCCTCATGTTTCGAGCGCCTCACTACAAAGAAAGTCCTAATTTTCACACATATTTAAGTAGTTTTGTATTTTGTCGTTAGGATATTTTACGAAGAACACTCACACTCAGAAAGATGTTCAATGCATGCAGTTGAGATACCATATGCTTGACCTTTATGTGAGAATCCACTAATGTGAGCACTTTTGGAGTAGGATCATGTAGGGGTTTGTTATGGCTTTAATATAGGCTTGAGGACAGGTAGGATATTCATTTGGGATAGAGTGACTATCCTCCTTGAGTGTTGCACTGTGTCCGTGTTTTAGAGTTCAAACCATGCTTCGGCGTTTGATCTTGTCCGGCTCGATGTCCCTTACTTTTGTTTGACTTCTTTTGAACTTTTCTGAGGTTCTTCTTCCGTTTTTGGATTTTTTTTCCTTTCTTTTTCTTTTGAGGTTCCTCTTGGTTTGCAAGAGTTTTCCCTTCTTTTGTTAGAGTTTTTCATCTTTGAATTTGTGGAGTTTTCATTTTTTATTTTCCTCAAAATTTGCGGAAGTTTTCTCCTTCACGTTATATCCTCCTTTTGAATTTGCCAAGTTTCCTCTTCCTTTTCTTAAAGTCATGTCTCTGATTGCCTTAGACTTTGCATCTTTTGCCTTTTCATGCTTGTCGCCTTCACTTTGGTCTTCCGTGCGAAGTTACATGTTTTCAGTGCGTGCAAGGAGGTTGGGACAAGAGAGGAATTGTGCATTTAGTACAAGAAAGGGTATGGGCTAAGATGTGGCTCTCCAAAGAAAAGGCTTAAAGCTCAAAGGGGGAAATGCTAGGGATTGATGTCATTTGGTAGGCTTGAAAGGCTCAATCGAGTCAAAGAAGGCCTACAATCCTTTCCCAAACCAAGTGTTACTCAGGATTTCGTCTTAATGGATATTCGGGCCAAGGTCTAGATCTACAATGCAATGCGATGATTTTAATCTAGGCTCACCACACTATGTACGAGAAACGATGAGGTCTGTTTTGTTCTTACCCTAACTATAAGCTTGAGATATTTCAAGCATCACTAAGGTATAATTGAGAGGTACCACAAGAGTCTATGGTTTACCCGAAGTCGATCCTCTGCATCACACCAATTAACATGTTATTTCTGATACACACTCCTAACTATATCGATACCAACCAAATCAATATTTGGTGATCTTTCCCTTATTTTTTCTTTTTTTTTTTAATTTTATTTTTGATAAATGGGGCCAGAGTCAAAGGAATGTTTTGCCTCTTCCTTTTTTTTTTTTTTGTGATAAATGGGACCAAGCTCGAGGAAAGGTTCCCCCTTTTTTTGGATTTTTGGATTTTGACTTAGCAACAACTTTTGTTTTTCCCTCTCCATTTTTTACTTTATCAAATTTTGTGATTTTTGAAAAAATGAGATCGAACCTGAAGGTTGCCTATGTATCTCGTTGAAATGGGAATCAGGTGAAGCGTAGTTCAGGAAGGGCGGAAAGAAAATGTTTTTTTAGATTTTCATTTCTTTTTTTTTTTTGAATTTTGACTTAATCAATTTTGTGATTTTTAATAATGAGAATTGAATGTAAAACGGGCTTTGTGGTTACCATTTCGAAGCACTATTAGAGCATTGAATGTTAGACGGGCTTTGTTACCGTTTCGATGCGATATCGGAGCATTGAGTGTTAGAAGGGCTTTGTAGTTACCGTTTCGTATAGGAGCATTGAACAGGAAAGTAAAATGACGGGCTGTGTACCGTTACGCATAGGAGCATTATTGGTACGGGGTTGGGTACCGTTTCATTTAGGAGTGCTAACATGAAAGTAAAATGATGGGCTGTGTACCGTTCCATATAGGAGCATTGTTAGTACGGGGCTGGGTACCATTCCGTTTAGGAGCGCTGGCATGAAAGTAAAATGACGGGCTGTATATCGTTCTGCATAGGAGCATTATTAGTACGGGGCTGGGTACCGTTATATTTAGGAGCGCTGACATGAAAGTGAAATGAAGGGCTGTGTACCGTTCCATTTATGAGCACTGACATAAAAGTAAAATGACGGGTTGTGTACCGTTCCGCATAAGAGCATTGTTAGTACGAGGCTGAGTACCGTTCTTGTTAGGAGAGCCCTCATGAAAGTAAAATCTCCACATGATGGGAGGGATAAGAAAGTAATTCTCTGCACGATGGGAGTGACAGGAATTGAAACCTCCGCACGATGAGAGCATTTTTTTTGATTTTTAGAAAAATGAGATTGAACCTAGGGAGGGTCCTTGATTGATGATTTTTGATTTTTGAAAATACGATTGAGCCTGGGAAGGGTCCTTGATTGATAATTTTTTGATTTTTTTCGAAAAACAAGACGAATCCAAAGATTGCCTACGTATCTCGTCAAAACGAGAATCAGGTTAGGCATAGTTCCGGAAGATTGAAGATAAAGGAAGATGTTTTGGATTTTTGAATTTCATCAAGGAAGGATTACAATATTTTCGATTTGATGTTGATGTCTCACGGGAGACTTCAAGAGAAGCAATAGAGGAAGATATATAGATATTTGTTATATTTTTTATTTTTGGGGATGATCCCTATGTAAGGATATTTGGTCAACTGTGACCCAAGTGGTCAGACTTGACCGATTCATCTAGTTAAGAACGAGAAAAAAAAAAGGGACCCATGACTGGTTGCCTATGTATCTTGACACGAGGTCAAGAATTAGGCATGTGTAGTTTCTGAAGTTTAGGGATAGAGGAAGATGTTTTGCATTTTTGAATTTTCTCAAAGAGGAATTATGTAGGAATATGTTTTTGGATTCTGATTTTCTTTTGATATCTAAAAGAAAGACTTCGAAGCAACAAAGGAAGATATATAAATTTTTTTTTTTAAATTTTTTCAGAGATTACCCTTTCGCATGGATCTTCGGCCAACTGTGACCCAAGTGGCCAGACTTGACCAACTCATCCAACTAAGGACGAGAAAGACCGGACCCATGACGGGTCGCCTACGTACCTTGACACAAGGTCAAGAATCAGGTACGCGTAGTACGTGAAAGTTGGAGAGTATGAGATGTATGATTTTCAACACTTCTTTTACTCTCCTACTTCAAGGCATTGCAACTAACTATATTAATTGCATCAAAGATATGTATTAAATGCAAGGGTATAAACAAATCGGAGCGATGCCTCGTCGTACCCATGATTGGATGTGGTATCTCTGGAGTTGAAGAGTGTCTCCCTCCAGAAGATGTGCCCCAGCTACTCCTTCGAACAATTGCTTTGATGCCCTTGACTGTTTGTGAGACAATTTTTGAGGTTGTTTCCCATTTGACTGCAGGGACATTTTGTTGCGACCTTCCAACTGTCCACAGGAACCTACTGGTGATCGTCCCCGGCCATTAGCAGGGGCAATAATCTGATCAAGATATAGAAATATTGTGAGAGTAGTGCCATCATAAAATGATGGAATCAAGAATTGTTCGGTTGATGTTCCACAGTGTCCGATGTCGGATGCTATTTCTCATGTAGTCCCAGGATAATGCTCCTTTCGGCCGTCCACGGGAACCATTTGATGATCATCCCCGATTGACAACCGAGAACGATGTTATGATCTGAATATAGAGAAGTGGTGAGAGAAGCAAAGTCAAGAAAAATTATGAAGTTTATTGTAAAAGTACTACTCCCCTGATTATCTGACTGATGCTCCACCAAGTCTGAGACCAGATATTATCTCCCGTTAAGTGCCCCAGATGATGTATTTGCAAGACTCAGAGAAGAAAATTGTCATGACCCAAAACTAAACCTGTCGTGATGGCGCCTATCATGATACTAGGTAGGCCGACAACTCAGACATACCGACACTTTCAAATTTAAAATATACTGAAACAAGTTTAAATAAGTAAAAATCTCATAAAACTGGATAAAACCGTCACAACTCGATATAGATGTTTCCCAAAACCAAGGTGTCACTAAGTACATGAGCATCTGTACAAATACAAAATCCGATACACTGTCTAAGAAAGTAGAATCTGAACAAGTAACATTGAGGGATATGGGAGGAGAGTCAAGGTTTGCGGACGCCAGGGCAGCAACCTCGATAATCTCCGAATGACTGAAAACTCTAAGAATCAGCAACCACCGTGTCCAAAAATACCTGGATCTGCACACGAAATGCAGGGCATAGCGTGAGTATAACCAACTCAATAAGTAACAGATCTAACCTTTGGACTGAATGTATTGACGAGCTCGAACATTATAGCCCATATACAGAATTAACAGTACGAAAATTTACGGAAAATATGACGGTAGTATCTCAGAAATTCATAATCTGCAGGTAGCGGTACAAGAATTTAAGCATGCTTCCAGGTTTAACAATTAACTTAGAACAAATAAAGTATGTTAAGTCTGAATGATATGAGAAATATGACATCTCTATATCTACATGCTAATATGCTTATCGTAGGTGATGCAACATAATTAAAGTCTCGCGTACTCACACTCTCGGAGTACTCAACCTGACCGTCTCAATTTTCACTCATCACACTCAATCACTCAGCACTGTACAGGGCAGATCCAGTACAAATGCAAATAAGCCCATGGCAGATCCAGCCCAAATGCAAATAAATCCAGGGTAAATCTAGCCTAATGCAAATGAATCAATAGCAACTGCGTTCACTGTGCTGTGCAGACTCCGGAGGGGCACAAAAATAAGCGTGCCCCTCAGGATCAATAAAGCAATAAAGCCTGTTGTGGCGTGCAGCCCGATCTCATAAATATCACTCATAAACAGGCCTTCGGCCTCACTCAGTCATCAATCTCTCCAGTCCTCGGTCTCACAACACTCTTACTAAGCAGCCCAAATCAATGATACAAGATGTGACAATATACGATAATGGAGAATGAGATATGATATGCAGCGATGAATGTGACTGAGTACATAACTACAATTAAGCAAATAAGTCCACAGCAAAGGACGACCACTGTGGGTCCCAATAATATCAGCATATAGCCTAGACATGATTTCTACCATAAATCACAGCTCAAGTGCTCTAACACATAGAGTTCAGTAATAATGTTCAGATAAGGTAGCTACACTATTCTGTGGAATCAACTAAATCACAATTACTACGGTGCACGACCACATGCCCGTCACCTAGCATGCGCATCACCTCAACATCAATCACATAGCACGTAATTTCAGGGATTCATACTCTCAGAAACAAGTTTAGAAGTGTTACTTTGCTCAGATCGTGCAAAACTCTACTCCAACAAGCCCTTGCCTCGCGAATCGGCCTTCGAATGCCTCGAATCTAGCCACAAAACAATTTGATACAACCAATATGAGCTAAAGTAATCAATTCCATACAAGATTACTAAGTTCTTACTCAAAAGTCAAAAAGCCAACTCAAAAGTCGACCCCAGGGCTCACGTCTCGGAATCCAATAAACGTTACAAAATCCGGAAGCCCATTCAACCACGAGTCCAACCATACCAAATTTACCAAATTCTGAAACCAAATCATCACTCAAATCCCCAAATTTAACTCTCCAATCCCTAGCCCTAAAACTCCCAAAATTCCACCTCAAAAACACACAAACTAGGTGGGAATTCAATGGGGAAACAATATTATTGAATAAGAATGATCACAAGTGACTTACCTCAAGAAACACCTCGAAATCCCTCTCAAACATCGCCTTAGCCAGAGCTTGAAATGTCCAAAAATGATTAAAACCTAGGAACCCTTCGAATTTAAACACTACCCAGAGATTCCACTTCTGCAGTCAAAAATCCGCTTCTGTGGTACCTTTTTTGCGGTAAAAAATCAACTATTGTGGAAATCACTCAACTCCCGAGCTCGTGGACCTGCGGCCAATCTTTCATATCTAAGGGTGCGCTTCTGTGAGGTATCGACCGCTTCTGCGGACCTAGCCTTGCCTCCAATAATCCGCATCTGCGGGCTTGCAGATGCGGAAAATCTTTCGTGCCTGCGACCACTGGCCAACCTCTTCAGGCGCGCACCTGCAATCCCCTGCTCGCTTCTGCGAGCTCGCACTTGCGATTGAAACTCCGCAGGTGCGATCGCACCAGACCTGGGGCACTTCAGCAGTCCTTCAATTCTAAACTTTGATCCACTAACCATCCGAACTCCACCCGATGCCCCTGGAACCTCAACCAAACGTACCAACAAGTTCTAAAACGCGATACGAACTTATTCGAGGCCTCAAATCACATCAACCAACATCAAAATCACAAATCGCTCCTCAATTCAAGCCTAACAAAAACTATGAAATTCCAACTTCTACAATCAATGCCGAAACCTATCAAAGCATGTCCGATTGACCTCAAATTTTGCACATAAGTCATAAATGACACAACGGACCTATTCCAACTCCGGGAACCAAAATCCAAGCTGATCACCACAAAGTCAACTCTCGGTCAAACTTTTTAATTTCTAAAACTTCTAATTTTCTAACTTTCGCCATTTCAAGCCTAAATCAACTACGGACTTCCAAATCACTATCCGGACACACTCCCAAGTCCAAAATCACCCAACGGAGCTATCGAAACCATAAAAACTCTATTCCGGAGCCATTAACCTATAAGTCAACATCCGGTCAACCTTTTCTACTTAAGCTTCTAACCTTGAGACTAAGTGCCTCAACTCATTCCGAAACATCCCCAGAATTGAACCAACTACCCTGGCAAGTCACATAACAACAATTTAGCATAGAATAAGCAGTAAAAGGGGGAACAGGGCTACAACACTCAAAACGACCGACCGGGTCATTACATCCTCCCTCTCTTAAATAAACGTTCGTCCTCAAACGGGTATAAAAACGTACCTGGAGTCTCAAATAGGCGTGGATATCTACTCCGCATCTCCCGCTCGATATCCCAAGTAGCCTCCTCAATTAGTTGACCTCTCCACTACACCTTCACTGAAGCTTTGTCTTTTGACCTTAGCTTTCGAACCTGCCGATCCAAAATAGCCACCGGCTCCACATCATAAGTCAAACCATCATCCAACTGAACCGTGTTAAAGTCCAAAACATGAGACGGATCACCGACATACTTCTGGAGCGTAGAAGCATGAAACACTAGATGAACACTCGACAGACTAGGCGGCAAGGCTAGCTTGTACGCCACCTCTCCAATCCTCTGAAGCACCTCAAAAGGCCCAATATACCAAGGGCTTAACTTGCCCTTCTTTCCGAACCTCACAACACTGTTCGTTGGTGAAACCTTGAGTAGTACCTTCTCCCCTACCATGTAAGCAACATCGCGAACCTTCCGATCGGTGTGACTCTTTTGTCTAGACTGCGCCGTGCGAAGCCAGTCCTGGATCAATTTAACCTTGTCCAAAGCATCCTAAACCAAGTCACTACCCAATAGACTAGCCTCTCTCGGCTAAAACTATCCCACCAAAGACCGACATCGTCTCCCATACATAGCTTCATACAGAGCCTTCTGAATGCTCGATTGGTAGCTATTGTTGTAGGCAAACTCTGTGAGCGGTAGAAACTGATCCCAAGAACCCCGATACCAATCCGAGAAGCATCACAACACACTGTATAGGAGCCCGATGCTTAAGGCAAAACTAGAACTGGTGCTGTGGTCAAGGAACTCATGAGCTTCTGAAAGCTCTCCTCACACTCATTCGACCACCTGAAAGGAGCCCCCTTCTGGGTCAATTTGGTCAAAGGCAATGCAATAGACGAGAAACCCTCAATGAAGCGACGATAATAACTGGCCAAGCCGAGAAAGTTCCGAATCTCAAAAGCTAAGGACGGTCTAGGCCAACTCTGAACAGCCTCTATCATCTTTGAATCCATCTTAATCCCATCACAGGAGACCACGTCCCCCAAGAACGCCACCGAACTAAGCAAAAACTCACACTTGGAGAACTTGGCATAAAGCTTCTCCTCCCTCAGCCGCTGTAATACAATCCTCAAATGCTAGGCATGCTCCTCCTAGCTACGTGAGTACACCAGGATATCATCAATGAATACTATCATAAACGAGTCGAGACATGGCTGAAATACGGTGTTCATCAGATGCATGAATGCTGCTGTGGCGTTGGTCTGCCCAAAAGACATTACAAAGAATTCATAGTGACCATAACTGGTCATGAATGCCGTCTTTAGAATATCATCCCGAATCTTTTAACTGGTGATACCCAGACCTCAAATCAGTCTTAGAGAACACCCTCGCTCCCTGAAGGTGGTCACATAGATTATCAATGTGCGGCAAAGGATACCTGTTCTTGATTGTAACTTTGTTCAACTGCCCATAGTCGATGCACATCCGCATAGTACCATCCTTCTTCTTCACAAATAGAACTTGTGCGCCCGAAGGCGACACACTAAGCCTAATAAACCCCTTATCAAGAAGTTCTTGAAGCTGATCTTTCAACTCCTTCAACTCAGGTGTGCCATACAATGCGGAGGAATAGAAACGGGCTGAGTTCCTACCACCAAGTCAATACCAAAGTCAATATCCCTATCAAGTGGGATGCCCGGTAGGTTTGCAGGAAACACATCTGGAAAGTCTCGCACCACCAAAACAGAATCAATAGTAGGGGTATCAGCACTAACATCCCTCACAAAGGCCAAATATGACAGACTACCCTGCCCAACCATCCGTTGGACCTTCAAATATGAAATCACCCTGCTGGGAACATAATCTAAAGAACCTCTCCACTCGATCCTTGGCAACCCCGGCATCACCAACGTCACGGTCTTAGCGTGACAATCTAGAATAGCATGACAATCTAGAATACCCAAAATCATGTCGAAATTGACCATACTAAGCAATAAGAGATCAATTCTAGTCTCCAATCCCCCAATACTCGCTACACACGACCGATACACACGATACAAAACAATAGTATCACCCACTGGCGTAGATAAATGAACAGGAAAAAACTAAGTACTCAAGGGGCATATCCATATAACGAGTAAAATAGGATGATACCTATGAATAAGTAGAACCAGGGTCAAATAATGTGGAAGCTTCTCTGTGGCACACTGAGACAATACTTGTGATTACTGCATCTGAAGCAACAACATCTAGCCTGGCAGGAATAGCATAGAATTGGGCCTGACCACCACCTGATCGACTCCCCCTTTAGGGCGACCTCTAGCTTCCTGGGCCATGCCCGAGCTGGCTGGGCGGGTGGTGAAGTAACTGGTGCGGCAATCGCAGCCTGACTTCTCTGTTGAACTGGGCCTCCCGAAAGGCGGGGACAAAACTTCTTCACATGACCCAACTCTCCACACTCAAAACATCCCCTCTCGAAAAATGGTGGCAAATACTGAGGTGGACCCCGAGAACTAGAATAACTGCCAGAAGGACCTGCTGTGGATGTACCATGAACTAAAGGTGCGCGAGATGAACTCTGA
Source organism: Nicotiana obtusifolia (assembly GCA_002018475.1). Lineage (NCBI taxonomy): Eukaryota > Viridiplantae > Streptophyta > Magnoliopsida > Solanales > Solanaceae > Nicotiana > Nicotiana obtusifolia. The sequence continues at coordinate 15,699 of MCJB01022198.1, read as the reverse complement.
GCTAGTAGTGCACTGAGAAATGACTGACTCGGTCGAGCATTGTATGAACCATGGCTAGCTAATGCGCCACGGTAAACTGGACGAGCCATCTGAACGAGCCTATAAGGACAAACCCTGCTGTGGTAGGACTGCCCCTAGAAGGAACACCGTTGAAATCACCCGAACCATGAGGCCTCTTGGCCTCCCTTCTCTCATGCTCCTGACCACAGACCATCTCCAGCCGCCTAGCAATATCAACCACCTAGTCAAACCTAGCAGCCGATACACTCTCCCAAGTTATAACAAAATGCAACTGATAGTGGAGGCCATCAATGAACCTCCTAATCCTCTCCTTCTCAGTGGGAACCAACCAAACTGCATGACGAACCAACTCCGAAAATCTCATCTCACACTGGGTCACAGACATGCCGTCCTGACGCAGCTGCCCGAACTGCCTATGTAGCTCCTCCCCGCGGGTTTGTGGCACAAATTTCTCTAAATGAAAATGGAGAACTCATTCCATGAAAGTGGTGTAGCATCGACTGACCTGCTTCTCTCATAGGTCTCCCACCATCTGAAAGCTGCCCTAATCAACTGAAAAATAGTAAATGAGACCCTATTGGTCTCCAGAATACCCGTTGTGCGAAGAATCCACTAGCACCTATCCAAGAAGTCCTGGGAATCCTCTAACTCAGCTCCATTGGTTGATGGAGGTTGGAGCCTCCCAAATCTCTCTAGTCTTTTCTGCTCCTCATCACTCATAACGGGACCCACTTAGGCCTAAGAAACTGTAGCCAGCAGGGCTGGTAGTACCCTCGGTGTCTGAAGTCCGTGCATCACCTACTCTGGAGTGCGGCTGGAGGGAGTTTGAGTACTTTCACCGACCTGAGAAGTAGCTGGCGTAGTTTGAATATAAACCGCCTGAGCAAGGCTAGTACCAATAGTAAATATTCAGGCCAGAGCCTCCAGAAGGCCTGGAATGACAATGGGCACAGCTGGTGCCTAAGCTGGTCTCACTGGCTCAACCACTTCTAGAACTTGCTCCTGAGTTTGAGCAACTGGTGGATCTATAGATGCTGCTCTAGCTGCTGTATGAGCTACACTTCGGCCACTACCGCAGCCCCGACCTCTCGTGGCTCCAGCTGGTGGTACTGGTGGCCGTCTTTATGGTCCCATAGCATGTGTCCTCACCATATGTGAGAGAATAGAATAACAAAAATTTTAGTTCTCGAAATCAAAAAATTCGCACAACAAGAATGCAAGAATGTGAAGTTTTCCTAAGGGTTCGGCAGCCTCTCGAAGATAAGTACAAACGTCTCTGTACCGATACGCAAGGCTCTAACTTGTCACGACCTAAAACTCAACCTGTTATGATGGCGCCTATCGTGATACTAGGCAAGCCGACAACTCAGACATACCGACACTTTCAAATTTAAAATATACTAAAATAGGTTTAAATAAGTAAAAATAATGGAATAAATCTGTCATAACTTGATAGAGAAGTTTCCAAAAACAGGGTGTCACTGAGTACATGAGCATCTATGCAAATACAAAATATGATACACTGTCTAAGAAAGTAGAAACTGAACAAGTAAAACTGAGGGATAAAGGAGGAGAGTCAAGGTATGCGGACGCTAGGGCAGCTACCTCGATAATCTCCGAATGACTGAAAACTCTAAGAATCAGCAACCACTGTGTCCAGAAACACCTAGATCTGCACACGAAGTGCAAGGTATAGCATGAGTATAACCAACTCAATAAGTAACAGATCTGAACTTTGGATGGAAAGTAGTAACATGCTCGAACATTACAGTCCACATACATAATTAATAGTACGGAAACTTACGAAAAATATGAGTTTTTTAGTTTTGAATATTGATTCGGAGTCAATTTGAGTGAAATTAGTACATTGGACTCAAAATTTAATGGTTTGTCGAATTCTATAAGTTTTATCGGGTTCCGAGGCGCGGGCCCGGGTTTGACTTTTTGGCCGATTTAGGGATTTTTATTAAGGATCAACCTTTATCATTTGGAATTGTTTCCTTAGGCATTAGTTGATGTATTGGATTTGTTTTGGCTAGTTTTGAGCCGTTCGTAGGTCGGTGCGCATGGGATGACATTTTTGAAGCATCGCTTGACTTGCTCGGTATTGGATTTGACCTGTTCATTGTAAGTGACACTTGTAAACTTGGAGTTGAGGGTATGAACCCTGATTATACATGTTATGCAATTCGTTTGGAGGTGGCGCACATGCTAGGTGACGGGCGTGTGGGCGTGTACCGTAGAAATTGAGAATCGGTCGATTTCGTAGAGTTGTGTAGCCAATTGACTTGTATTTTCCATGTATTTTTCATGTGTTAGAGAAACTAAGTTATGACGCATGTTAGAAATCATGCTTAGGCAAATGCTGGTATTATTGGGACCCACTGAGGTCATTTCTGCTATCGAATTATATGTTTAAACTGTAATTTTATACTCAGTCTTTTCTATTCATTGCATATCATATCTCAGTCTTTGTTGCTATTTATTGATATATCATATCATCATTTTGGGCTAGTTTCATGACATTGTGAGCCGGAGAGACCGGAGAGAATGATGACTGAGTGATGCTTAAGTCCTGATTGTGAGTGATATCTATGTGATCGGGTTACACGCCGCAGTATGTGTTATTGATTTATGCCTGGATTTGGCTTGTTATAGCGCTTCGGCTGAAGGAGCCCCTCCGGAGTCTGCACACCCACAATGAGTGAAGTTGATATTATATTATGGGATGGATCTTCTCTGGGTATGGATCTTGCCTAATTATATATACTAAAGGATGGATTTTCCCTGAACATGGATCTTGCCTAATTATTTATATTGTGGGATGGATCTTTCCTGGGCTGGATTGGCCCTATACATTACTGAGTGACAGCATACATACATACATACATATATATATATATATATATATATATATATGTATGTATATATGTATGTATGTATGTATGTATGTATGTATGTATGTATTTGGGATGGATCTTTCCTGGCCTGGATTGGCCATATATTGTCATTTATATTTGGGGTGAATCTGCCCTGTACAGTGTCAAGTGACTGAGAGTGCGGAATATTGAGCATGATGAGTGGAAATGTGAGACAGTGAGATTGGGTACTCTGTGTGAGTACATGAGTTCATCACTATGCGGCATTGCATTAGACATGTATACTTGATGTGTAGGCATAGATAAGTATTTTTCCTCATGCCATCTGGTAATAAACTTTCTTATCTATTGATAAAGTTTTTGAGAAAAATCACAGATTTCAGACTTACTTATATTTTCGGTGATTTCAGCAAAGTATTTGAGTTTTACTAATACATTTGAAAAGAAAATGTGTATTTTCCGGAATTATATACGAGCTGAGAATTTATTTATTGAGTTATTTCTTGTACCATCTTTATTATATTGTTATGAACTATTGCTGGTTATTGGAGTTGGACTCTGCCCTTTGTCCCAGCTCTTCACTACTTTCAGCCTAAGGTTAAGTTTGTTAGTTATTGAGTACATGGGGTCGATTATACTCATACTACACTTCTGCACCTTGTGTGCAGATGTTGAATGCTGATGTTGCTGTGCATGACAAGAGCCAGATTTGAAGATGTACCTGCATTCCAGTTACAACTGCCTCTTGTTCATGGTAGCGCTAGACTTATAAAAATCTATTTATGTGTATTCGGACAGATGATGTATTTATTTCATACTGGCTTTGTAAACTCTAAATCTTAGAAGCTCATTGTAATGACCCGAATGGTCTTTTTGAGCTCTAACGCGTCGTTTAGCGGTTTAACGCCTTGAGTAGCTTCACTTCAGGTATTAAGACTTGTACATGTGGGTGGAATTAAATTTCGGGAAGTTCGGAGTTGATTTGGGAAGGAAATTCTAATTTCGGAAGCCTTAAGAGGGAAGAATTGGCTAAGTTTGACTTTTGAGTAAACAACCTCGGAATCGGGATTTGAAGGTTCCAATAGGTTTGTATGATGATTTCGGACTTGGGCGTATGTTCGGGATGAGTATCAGATCAGCAGGGAGCATTTTAGCGCCTATCATGGAAGGCTGGCATTTTGAAGGCTTAAGAATTTCCTAAGTTTGGTTTGAAGCAGGCTTGATGTTATCGACAATCGTTTTGGATTCCGAGCCTTGGAATGGATTCGTATTGTGATTCATGACTTGTACATAAAGTTTGGCATCATTCCAGAATGTTTTGGTATGGTTCGGACGTGTTCGTCGAAGTTTAGAAGTTTGAAAAGTTTTAAGAAGGAATTTGGTCATTGATTCGTAGTTTTGATGTTGCTTGATGTGATTTGAGGCCTCGAGCAGGTTTGTGTCATGTATTGGGATTGGTTGGTATGATTGGATGGGGTCCCGGAGGCCTCGGGTGAGTTTCGGATTGGAATCAGATCAAAATTTAAAGTTGAGGAATGTTGGTTTTGGCCAATTGCTGGTGCAATCGCCCCTGCAGAAAAAGGGCTGCAGATGCGACTCCGCATAAGTGGCTAGGCTAGCGCAGATGCAGATTTTGCTGGGGGAAGGTTGAGACCGCAAATGCAGCCGAGTGTCCGCAGAAGCGGAACCGCAGCTGTGGGTGAGGCGTCACAAAAACGACCTTGCAGAAGCGAGGAAGTGGGTCGCAGAAGCGACTGGAGGTGATCAGGGCAGAGGCCGCATGTGCGAAGGGATTCCCGCACTTGCGTGAGCAGAGATGCGGTACCTGGAGCACAGAAGCGGGTAGGGATGTTGGGCATATCTTCGTAGAAGCATGGATTTCGCCGCAGAAGCGACGCCGCAAAAGCGGCCAAGATGATCGCACAAGCGGAAGGTCGTCTAGGCAGAGGTGTTTTTATCGAAACGGGATTTGACCCTTTTTCTTCCATTTTCAGAGATGTTCATCAAGCAACACAAGGTAAGTGACTCCCACCTATTACAAGTTAAATACATGGTTTGTATATGAATTTAGACATGGAAATTAGTAGGAATTTGGAATTTTGGTAGAAAACCTAGAATTTGGCATTTTTTTTATTTTAACCACAAAATTTGACATGGAATTTGGAATAAGTTATATATTTTAGTTCGTGGTGTTACGGGTAAAGTTTATCTTCAAATATTTTCAGAATTCGGGCACGTGGGCCCGAGGGTTGTTCTTGTTGGCTTTTTGAGTGGAGTTGGGAATCATTATAAATTAATTAATTATGAGTATTAGAGTATATTTTGATTGGTTTACACCTTGTTTGACTAGTTTTGGATCGACGGGCATCGGTTTTGAGGTGTTAGAGAGGCTTTGGATCCGGTTATGGAACTTCGGAGCGAGGTAAGTCTCATGTCTAACTCTGTGAGAGGGAAACTACCCCTAGGTGTTGTATTGTTATATGCTAGTTGTTGCTGGGGCTACGCGCGTGCGAGGTGACGAGAGTCCGTATGTATCTTGATTCATGTTATGTCCAGGTAGACTTAGGTACCCGCCATGCCATAACTTTACTATTTGAGTTGTCTCGTGCCTATTAAATTCCTTTATTATATGTTGCGACTGGAGACTAGACTTGTGTAGAGTGATAGAGTTGCCATTGTAGAAGTTGAACGGGCTTCATGATTAGCCACGGAATAATTATACTCCTCTTATGAACTTCGCCTGCGTTATGCATTTTCATCGAAAGGTTTTCCTTAAAAATTTTAAACTCACACGTCTATTCGTGAGAGGGGTCAAGGACTCGTCAAAGGTTCTTATTCTAAAAGCCATTCGCCTTGGCAGGATAGTACATCTATGGTTCGTGCCGTTCGACCCTCGGTAATGCGCATATTATGATGGATTGGGCCATACGCGTCGGCATGGTTATGTACCACACTCTCTTGGGAGCGGGCTGTTTGCCTCGGCAATCGAATAGATGTGTCTATGGTTCAGAAATATTATGATGGATGGGGCCGTACGCCTCGGAATTTCAGTAAAATACTCTTATGAAATTGTGCGTAATAATTGTCAAGAAGCCAACGTATTTATGAGCTTTTCCTTATTGAACTGTGATGACCTATTTGGTAAGGTCTAAAATATACATATGCTCCAATTGAGGAGGTAACTACTAGCTGAGAGTTTGAGTTATTGCTGAGAGGAGGATTGTACCACGTATTATACTTGTTATTTCGCTTATTTATTCTGACTTACGTTTGTTTATTTCTACTGTATCTGTCTTATTGGACAACTAGTAAGTGTCGATGTCGATCCCTCGTCACTACTTCTCTGGGGCTAGATACATATTGGGTACGCGTTGATTTAAGTACTCATGCTACATTTGCTGTACTTTTTTGTGCAGGTACGTATATGTCTGGTGGTCTTTCAAGCAAAGAGGAGCGGCTATCGCGGGGACTTTACCGTGAGCTACATTCCATGTTACGATCCGCAGCCTGTATAGTCTCCATCATAATTAATTATATTCTCCTGTCTAATTTGTATTCCGGAAAGAAGTTGTACTTTATTGTATTTCCTAGTTGATGGTCATGCCATTGTGACACCGGATTTTGGGTTTTCCTACGGGTTGTTCATTATTGTAGTTCGTGTAAATATTATCCTTTACCATGTAAATTCTATTTCATACTATATAATTAATGAAAGTTATGATTTTAAAATACTAAAATGAGTAATTAAGTGATCAATCACTGTTGGCTTGCCTGAGGGCGGTGTTAGGCGCCATCACGACCTTTAGTGGAATTTGGGTTGTGACAGCTCTGTATCAGAGTGTTCGGTTCACTTAGGTCTCACGAGTCATGAGCAAGTCTAGTAGAGTCTTGCAGATTGGTACAGAGACGTCTGTACTTATCTTCGAGCGGCTACACGGCTGTAAGGAGCACTTCCCTTCTTGATTTCCTCATCGTGCGGTTTGATTCCATTGAGGCTTGTGCCTTTATTTTCTTTCTACTCAATATTATGCGATGCGAAGTGCTTGTTATCAATTGGGCGTCGAGGAGTTGTAGTGGTATTGCAGACATGGTGCAGGATGTTTTTCCCTGCGTGTTCGGGAAGGCTATTATCATTGCCTTGCGGAAGTATGTTCTTTTGTTCCAGCTCAGTATCTTTATTATCTATGGTTTCCAGACTGTGCACGGATTGCTATGATGTCTATGCATTGTTATCGCACAATGTTGGAGTAATGGTAAGGTGCTTGGTTATGTGTCAAGGCAGCGAATGACTCGAATGGAGGGTTTCGCAGTGCATGATTTAGAGATTCAACATTTAATTCCAGCAAAGTAAAGGCAATCGGACTATGGATGTTCCGGTTTTGGTCGATGGAGTAACGAAAAATGATATTTTCGAGCGTGGTCGAAATTTCATTGTAATGCGGTGTTGCCGTCCTTGTTTAAATGCATTACGATTCGTCGGTGTTATGGTCTCCTTTGATTTTTCCTTTGGGGCAGGGTGTTGTAAAATGGTGCGTGAGGGGCGGTGGTCAGAGATAGCGAGCGGTTCAGAATCGAATTGATATTTCTAATGTTGACGGCTCGAGAAGATGAACTTCTAGGAGCTTTAGAGTTGACAGCAATTCATTAGTTCCGGTGCTACATGTACGGATTTGATTTGAGGCAACATTTAGGAAGCAAAGTATGAGGAAGGACATAGCGGGAGGCATCTCGCGGCAGATGAATTACTAGCAGGTAAAGTGTGAGAAACAGAGGTCGAGAAGTTGCTTAAAAGGGATGGTTTGACCGAAGATTGAGTGGCAGAGTAACATATGGATTCTGTGGTAGGATTGCCACGTGCCTTGGGAAAGTGTAGAACGGTTTGGGGATCGTGATGGAAGGTGATTTTGGCCTACGAATTTTATTTGGAATGGTGGTCACTATACGAAGAAAGATTGAATATAGCAGAAAGAAGTTAGCTTGAAATGAAGAGGGGTGTGAAGATTTTATTATCGTTCCAGATGCAATATGACTTGAGTTTGGAAGGTATTGTTGAACTTTCAGTTGATGTCAATAGGGAAAGAGCGGACTTATACAGCTGGTGTGCGAGCATGAGCTCAGGAGGATTTACTAATTACGTGGTAGTTGTACCCAGTGCAGCATTGTTGGAAGATGTCGGTAAGGAATTCCACTGGTGGGTTATCTCCTGGGAGCAGGTTAGCGGTCGCGTGATGTTGATGAAGCTTCTGCGAAGAATACTACTTACTACCAGTAATTGGTCGAGTGTGTGACTGTGACTGATGATTCAAAATGTTCATTAAAAGCTTAACAAAAGACTTCAAGAAATTTTGCAGGTTAACGGTACGGGATCATGGTAAATGAGAAGAAGGGATCATTGTGGGCTCTACATTATGTGATGGTAGCTTAAAGCTAATTAGGGGAGCCCCACCTTCTATGATTGGATCGTGTGGTTGTCGGCTTGTGCAGCTTCTGGTTATCGGTGCATTGGTGGATTATTTGTGACTAAGAAAAGGAAACATCAGGGGTAATTTGAGTAGAGAAATTGATAAATGTGTGCTATATTCCGCTTATCAATTCAAGTGCAGGTTTTGGAAAGACTTAGAGTTTGTTCTTTGTAGATGTGATGTACAAGGAAAAGAATTTAGCCGGTTGCTTCTTCGAAAGGGTGTTCATATGCTAGCAGAGCGCGGGAGTTTGATTTTGTTCAAGATCGGGTTAGAGTGGGTGACTCTCAACAACGGCCCTAGTGGGTTCAAGAATTAAAGTGCAGTGCCTAAGGATTTTAGGTCCTTTGTGTGGTTAAGGATCGAGTCTTCGCCATGGAACTTGGAATGTTCTATGTCATCGTTGGGCATGTGGTGCAGTATTGGAGTAAAGGAAGAAATAGCTTCGGATTCATGGAAGGTCTTGCAAAATGGGTGTACCAGTTGGAGATGCTATTGTGCGCTTGAAAAGGGTATGAGATGATTCATGGGTACTGAGATGATGTGGTCTCGCGGTTCGGGTCACTCGGGATGAGCGCGGATTGAGTTCGTTATGTTGTGAATGGAGCTATTATTATTTCTAAGACATGTCAAGAGTACATTGAATGAAGTTGGATCGGTTAGTAATGGTTAAATCAGCATGGTTGTGGTAATGATCAGTTCCTTCGGTGTGTGAAGTTATACATGTGGTTTGTGGTTGTACGTGCGGGCTTGACAGCCACCATGACCTAATTGATTTGGGAGGAATTTGATTCAAATAGCTGTGTTGTGTAAATGGATTCCGGAAGAGTTATGACGGTTTAGATCACGGCTTGAGGTTGTATTTTCTGCGGTTTAGGAATTCATTTGCGTGTTGCATGGGCTTTTCGGAAATGAACTAAGTGAAAGGTCTCTAGCCAATGAAGTGTTATTCTACTAGTAGTTAAGAGGTTATGATGAATTCGTGTATCCTTGCTTTGCAGCATGATAGGTGCAGTGAGCGGTATGTTAATTTGAAAGTTGAGGACCAAGGTTGCAGTTCGGTGTTGACAAGAATTTCACGAGTTCGGATGAGCTGGGAAAAATTAGATGTTTAGAGTAAGCTGACATTATCCTAGTGTCGCCTGGAAATGGTGTTCTGTGGAAACAGCATGGTATATTGATTTGCGGATTCTTAATTTGCTTTAGTGAATAAGTATAATTGGTGGTATCGATGTGTGGACTTGGCTACCTGCGCGGAAGGTCGTGGGGGCGTACCCCACGGGGAAATTGTATGAGTGTGACATGCTTGTCGTTTGGTTGTTAAAATCAAAACCAAAGACGAAGATTTTTGGTACTATCGTTAATGTGAGAGTTTATGCCTTGAAGGCGCTCTATTTCTTTGGTTCTGAACTGTGGGGGTTGTGCCGGATCAAGACGGCTTGATTATTCGCACGTGTTGAGGTCCCGTATAGCTTGTGGTGTCATATGAGCAGGAGGCTCTCGAGATGAAGGTCATCTAATGCACCTTAGTCGTGCTTGGGTTTTGTGGCGTATTGTGCTATTCGTCTCCTCAGAGTTGTATTTTTGCACTTGGCGTGCTTGTGGCCGATAATCGGTATTTCATAGGTAGAAGCATTATGGCTTGATTGGTACGTCCTTATTTATTGTTACGAGTGGATTGGGTGGTGTCGCGCCCCATTTTCTCGCGAGAGCGATCTTCGACGTGTGACAACTCTTTTGAATGTGTATTAAGAGAGAAGAGTTACCACCTAATGATTTTTAAGGTGCGTTAGGGCACCTATTTGCAAATAACTTTGTTTGACTAGTCAATGCCACCAAAGATCGGGTAAGGGCTAAAATTACCTCAAAGAGAAAGTGTTAGGCACTCTTCGAGGTCCACAACTGTGGATTATGTAATTAAGCTAAATGATCAAATAAATAGAAGGGAAATTCATAAATTGTAGAGTCTAAGAATCGGTACAAGTCTTAATAACTTCAAAGGTACAAACTGTATTGATCTATGTTAAATGACTAAGTGTGAATAACACGCACATAAAAGGAGGGGGGTCCTATGTTTTTTAGCCTAAAGGATCACCGTGTGCAACACAAAAAATACTTCGCATCTCTCTTAAGGTAGAGGTTGCTTGTATTATTCAGCGGGAACAAATTATTATCTCCTGCTACCCGATTACTATGTTGGAGTTTTTTACTTAAAGGCGTTCTAATTCAATTCTAAGTCGTGCCCTATGCGTGCACTACCTGTCCCATGCCTATGGTCCAGGAGGCTTTGGACCTACTATCAGGTGGTTCTAGACTTTACTTAGGTTGCTCAAAATTGATATAACTAGGCGGCATTCAAAACAGATAAGACGACATACAATAGCAATAAAAGGCTCAAGTAAACCTCACTAGAGCCTCCACACATAGGCATGAAAGCATGCAAACAGATTTCTGGTTAGGCAGTAGACAGAATTAAGGCATATTAGAATCATTAAGTCCTACAGGCACTACATAATTTGAACCACTCAGCAATTAGTAAGAATTCCTATAGGCAGGATTTCTAGGTGACCAGTTTTGACGAAAAAGCTATTTAATACATAGTTCTTATTAAAGAATCCTATAGTCATGATTTCGATGTGTAGTAGCATCCTATAGACATGATCTCTAAAGGATTCGCATCTGGGTAGTGAAGTAGTTGTGAATGCAGAATTATTCAATTACCTCTATAGGCAAGCGTTCTAGACAGGCTGTATGCCAAAAGGAGGAGAGCAGCGATGATAACTTGGGTAAACTGTATTCCAATTATATGGACATAGTGACTAGACAAGTCATATTTGAAAGAATTACCAAAGCATACAATTTAAGTTATTTTTATTATCTCCTATAGGCATAATATCTTGGTGCAAAAAGTCCAATTTAGATCCTATAGGCATGCTATCTAGCTATTCAAGTCATCATATAGACCCTAAGTCATGTTTTCTAAGGGGACACCATTGTGTGCATATAATTCCAGAGCATGAGGCATGATGAGAAAACAAACAATTACGCATGATCTCTACCCATTCATATAAAAGATAAAGTATCCCAGCTCTCCCTTTTCACTAATTTTTCCATCATTAAGTTTTACAAGTTATTACAGACCATATTGAACAAGCATAGACCCAATTACAAATATAGAATAACTTAGTAATGTTAGAATATATGCACAACGCTAGAGGGGGGTTGAATAGCGTTATAAGGAACAATTAAAACTTTTCGAGATATAGATGAGCAATTTAAAAGCTTAAGTTCGAAAATGAAATAGCGAGGAATAAAGTGCGGAATGTAAAAGGAAGCGTACACAACAATGTATAGTGGTTCACTACAACTTGTAGCTAGTCCACTCCTCAAGAGACTCTCTTGAGTATTTCACTATCTCCGTTAAGCTTGCGGGTGCCTAACAAACCGTTTGCAACACGAACACTTGAGTCAAACAAGGTTCGTCAACAAACAAGAAAGAAACTCTTCCTTAATTACAACAAGGGACAACTTCCCTTAAGTGTATGACAACACAAAGATCACTCAAAAATGAATCTCTCTAAAGAGTAAGTAGAGTGAAGAAGTTATAGCTCAAGAACACAACTTTAGTACTTCAAGAAAATGGCTCAAAATAAGCTTGATTGATAATGTAAACTTGAAGCAATTTGATCTTATAATTTGGAAGAAGTGTTGTGTTCAAATGAGGTTTATGAGGCTGTATTTGTAGCCCCAAAACCCCATATTTCCATTGGGATGTTTTGCCAAGCTTTCATGAGCTTAAACAAGAGTTTTGGGCATTATTAAAAATTTCTGCCCGTTTGTCAAAACATCGATGTTTTTACCTTAGACATCGATGGTTAACAAAAACTAGCCGTTAAGCTCCAACGGACACAAAGGACATCGATGTTTGCCTATTAGACATCGATGTCTATGTATTTCTNATCGATGTTGATTCCCTACACATCGATGTCTGGCTCTTTCTGGAAATTTTCCAGCGCGAATTTTATTCAACAATTTTATTATTTTGTAAAACCAATTGTCTTGAAAATATTTTAATGATTTTTTAAAAACGTTTTTAAACTTGAGCCAAGTTCTTAAAAACTAAAGATGATTCAAAAATAACATTAAGACTCAAAAACTAAAAGACAACATTTTTAGTCTTCAATCTTTTTGCTTCATTGACATGTTCCATGCATCAACTTCTAGTATCTTGAAAGCTTGACTTGTAGTCACCACAAAGTCCATAGCAATCTCAGTAGTTCGTCAATGATGGTTTGTCAATTATCAAAATCTACAACAAGACACAAGGTCGTTAGTTAAGATTTCATAAACAAGAATGCGTTTTCCAACAATTTCCCCCTTTTTGATAATGACAAACAAAAGCCGGGATATGCATTCTTTTAGCAAAAAGGTTTTCATACCAAGCATATTGTTAGACAATCTAATATGTGATACCAAAAGTTAAAGACAAGATTAGTATCTTCCCCCTTAATATATGCATATCATCGTATTTCCTATATAATTCTCTCTAGATAATATCTTCCCCCTTTTGGCATTAGCAAAAAGATATTATAAACAAACAGAGAAAATCATTTTCTTTAAGAAATATCCAAATACAATGCATTGATATTAAGGACATATAAAAAGAAGCATAATTTTTTAATACAAGAAAATTTAAAATTTTGGAGATTCGACACTTTCATCGTCATCTTCTTCGTTACGCCTCATGCAGTCACGGAAATCGGCGTCTAATATATCAACTTTTTTTTGTAAGTTGATCTAGTTTATTTCCGAAATTGACTAATGTGTTGTTAATTGACTCAAGAGTCACTGGCGAGGAAGAAGAAGCTTGAGTTGAAAGTGTGAGCTCTTGTGGAGGATTTTGAGCTCTTTGTTGGCGTTGTTCCGTACTTCTTCGGAATGAAGCATCCGTCACCGACCAAATTTTAGTCCCTTTGGTTAGGGGACCAACATTTACCGTTACCCCAAAATATTTGAGGATGTCCATCACTACAAAAGCATAAGGGAGTGATTCCCCTTCACTAGTTGCATCTAACATGTGTATCATGATAAATTGAGTCCAATTTATCCTTGCCGCATGCAAGATGGCATGCATTATCTTTACATCTTCGGCCGAGAGAATGGTATGGGAGAATTTTCTCGGCTTGAGAATGCGGGTGATAATGTAGAAGAGTAAACGATGCTCTTCATTCATGTTTGTGATGGTTGGACGGCGATTAGAACGGCGTGACTGTCCACCGACACCCATCAATGCCAAAAATGTTGCCTCGTCGAAGGCAGCTCCTTGAATTCCGGCGTAGAGATTTATATCTTCGCCAGCAGTTGGAAGTGCAGTGATTTCCAAAAGTATTTCAGGAGAGAGGAATATTTCCATACCATTTACGGAGGAGATGAGATTTTCGTCGACTTGACGAAGATTTGAGTAAAATGCACGAATTAAGTCTTCGTGTATGAACTCTTGACGATTGCTCACAATGCCTAAGAGATGTGTTGGAACAATATGGCCGTTGGGGGGTTATTTTGGTCATTTCTGGACCTTCCAACGGTTCTAAAACGGTAATATTTTTCAAAAAAATAGTGCAGACATCGATGTCTGAGACTTGGACATCGATGTCCTATGCTCTCTGGAATTTCCGTTTAAAACCAGTGAAGGTTGGACATCGATGTCTATGTATGTGTGGACATCGATGTTCATTGCTCTCTGAAATTTTTCTTGTAATTCCAGTGGTGTTTGGACATCGATGTTTCATGTGTAAACATCGATGTTTGAGCATGGAAGTGAATATTTTTCACATTATAAACGAATACTTGATTATTAGAGTTCCCCCTTACTTACTAAATCATCCAAATGATGAGGAGAACCTGCAAAAACAAAGTAAACGTCTTCGACGCTCAAGTTAGTAATGTTCAAAAATAATTATGCACACAATTAGATCATTGTTGAGTCAAGAATTCCAAGCTCACTTCGAATTCTAAAGAATGACTTTTTCTCTAAAGGTTTTGTAAAGATGTCTGCCAATTGATTTCGAGTTTCTACAAACTCAATTTCGACATCACCTTTGAGAACATGATCTCTAATGAAATGGTGCCTGATTTCAATGTGCTTTGTTCTCGAATGAAGAACGGGATTCTTCGTGAGACAAATGGCACTAGTGTTGTCACATCTAATTGGAATGTGATGAAGACTTAGGCCGTAATCCACAAGTTGTTGTTTCATCCAAAGGACTTGAGCGCAACAACTTCCAGCGGCTACATATTCTGCTTCAGTGGTGGATAAAGCAACACTGACTTGTTTCTTGCTAAACCAAGAAACTAATGAACTACCAAGCATGTGGCAAGTGCCACTAGTGCTTTTCCTGTCCAATTTGCATCCCGCAAAGTCGGAATCGGAATAGCCGATAAGGTGGCAGGATGAACCCTTGGGATACCAAAGTCCCACGTTCATTGTGCCGATGAGGTATTTCATTATCCGTTTTACCGCAGTCAAATGCATTCTTTCGGACAAGATTGATACCGTGCACATAAGCAGACATTAAACATTATATCGGGACGACTTGCAGTAAGGTAAAGTAGAGATTCGATCATACCTCTGTATCTCTTGACTTCTACTTCTTTACCTTTTTCATCTTTGTCAAGGGTTCCCGAAATGCTCATAGAAGTCGGCATTGCTTTGGCGTCGATCATGTCGAATCGCTTATGCAATTCCTTGCAGTACTTTGATTGACAAATGAAAGTCCCCTCTTTCATTTGCTTCACTTGCAAGCCCAAGAAGAAGTTGAGCTCACCCATCAAAGACATTTTGAACTCCTCTGTCATAAGCTTAGAAAATTCCTTGCACAAAGATTCATTAGTAGCACCGAATATAATGTCATCTACATATATTTGTACTAACAGGATGTTATTGCTTTTATTCATTATAAAAAGTGTAGTGTCGACTTTTCCTCTTTTGAATCCATTGTCCAAGAGAAATTTACTCAATTGCTCGTACCAAGCTCGGGGAGCTTGTTTAAGACCGTAGAGCGCTTTCTTGAGTTTAAAGATGTGGTTTGGAAACTCAAAGTTTTCAAAACCCGGTGGTTGGTCGACATATACTTCCTCTTGAATAAAACCATTGAGGAAGGCACTCTTAACATCCATTTGAAAAAGTTTGAAATTCATTGAAGATGCAAATGCAAGAAGTAAGCGAATGGCTTCTAGACGTGCAACAGGTGCATATGTTTCTTCAAAGTCAATGCCTTCTTCTTGATTGTAGCCTTTGGCTACTAGCCTAGCTTTGTTTCTAGTTATTATTCCATTTT